>RAOO01000029.1:0-344623 GCA_009805345.1 Neurospora sp. FGSC 26628 | reverse complement strand
GAGATACTTTTGAAGAGCTCGGTTTCAAAAGCTATCGGCTGTGAGGGAGGAGACGGCGGTGAACTCTCCAAAGGCCGCCGTCGTAGTTGTTGCTGTTGTCGTTCGAATTGTATCTTCCCGAATTCAAAACGACGGAAAGGTGGTGGCTAGGCCACTGGTAGCGCTAAGGCACCCATTGCACCGAAAATAGGGTAATTTTGGCTTGGCCTCTAACAACCGACTAACAGAGGGTGCCAAGAAAAATATTTTCGGGGGAGAGTTGAGCTCTTGAAGGAATATCACGACGCGAACCCTATGATGCCAGGACCCCCCAAACGGCTAGCCCAATGGTTGACGGGTGACAAGTCAGACCATGCACTGGGACTTCCACTCCTACCACGAACGTTCCACTCACACCCCAGAGACGTTCCGATATTGCATATACAGAGCACCGCGCGAAAAAGGGCACTTCTTCGTCTGCCCACTAGTTACATACCGCAACCCGAACGCGGCAGAGGACACGCCGAAAGCTTTCGGCACCAGCTACGCTACATTTCTCGCAAGAGTACAGAACCTCAAGAACGATGGATACAACTATATCCAAGTCCTACCAGGAGGGGGATACGAAGGGATAAGGATAGTACGCGCAGAAACCCCCGACCTATGATAGGGCAAGCGTGCACTTTAGCCGTATCCGCCAAACTATCCGATAAAAGATAGACGTAATTCTGCTTGCAAGGCAGAATCCGAAGTGCACACTATATAGGCAGCCACAACACCCTGTGACACGACCCGGACGACGAGCCACTACCCTATGTAGTGCCACTCGCGCTCCTGGGATCAGGAGGATAAGAGTAGGTCAAGACTACACGGAGGAAAATTAGGGTTTTCAGCCTACGGCCACGCGAGCGCCTGACCTAAGAGGCTTTTTCCCGCACATATGTACCTATGCCCAGCTGCCGTCGCGGGCACGACTTATCATCTAGTATTGGTAGAACGTAGTCGTAAAATTCATTCATTCATTCATTCATTGTGCGTCATTCCAGCCCCAGCTGCGCTTCTGCTTGGGGCTGGGTTGGCGCAGGGCTTGCTGGTGTCGGAGTGGCGGGTTGCGGCGTTCCTGGCTGCGTTGCCACAGGCGATCATCAATGCGGATAGCGCGGGCTATATAGTCGTCGACGCTGGCAGGCCGATCTTCCTTATTAATTTGGGGCATTTTTTCTAAGTTTTTGTTGCAGAGAAGGGGTTATTAGAAGCAGGGTAGCCCAGTTAGACAGGGGCAGATCGGCCGGACCTGTCTCCGGGATCTGATGAAGGTGGCCAGGACAAGGACATTCGGAGGATAAAAGGAAGGCACTTCTTCCTCGTTAAAAGGGAAGAAGGGCAGGCAACTTAGACCAGTCATTCTTTGCTAGCTGGAACACACTTAAGCTTCGCCCCAAAAAAGACCTTGTTAAGTTTTTCCCTCGTGAACCCCTTTGCCTCGTGAACTGACCACCAGATCTGCTCCTCGCTGTGAGGAAAACTAACTTAGAGGGCGAAGCTTCGCTTTTGAATGGCTGCTGTCTAGTAAACATCATCTTCGTTCCTTCATTGGAGTCCTGACAAAACTATCTTGACCAATAGATCTGCTCCTCACCATAAGTTGTTTGGTGATGGGCTGCCCTATTCTGGTTTTGAGTGTTGTTTTGCTCCATTTCATTATACAACTCGTCCTTGACAGAGTTCTTCAAGCCCTGATAGAACATCTGCATGAGACTCTCGTTGTTGAACCGGCTCTTGACCGCGTACTGTTTGAAAGCAGTAGCGTACGCCGATGCTGACGTGGTCTGGCGAAGATGGAGGAGCTTTTCTTGAGCTCGTAGTTCTTCGTCATGTTCTCCAAATATATTGATTAGAGCGTTGACGAACTTTTGAAGGTCCGTCATGAGTTGCTTGGTGCTGTCCTTAGCTCGTTCTCCGTGACTGTACTAATCCTGGAGAACAGGCTCGTACCAAGTAAGTGCTCTATCCTTGAGACGAGTTCCGGTGAAGATGACTTTGTCGGTCTCCGTGGGGAAGCTCTCGGGGTAGTAATCGAGGTAGGTACGGATCTGCAGAAGGAAGCCCTGCAATCTGTCCTACTGGCCTCCGAACTTGTCGGGAGCTTCGATCTTGACGTTCTTCTTAGGGAGTGTAGGTCTCGCGACCGGGGGTCCGCCGGGTTGTCGTCCTTGGGATTGTCATTGCTGGACCCTGCCTTAGCCTTAAGCAGCTCCTCCAGCTGCAGAATTCGGTTCTGCAGTTCCTTGAGGAGGTGGTTGGTGGCTTCGACATTCAAGGTGTCGTTCTCCGAAGTGTTGACGGGGCCGGCGAGAGAAGACATGGTGATACCTTCAGTACTATCCGAGATAGGCCAAAGGGAGTAGTCAACGTGTGACGAACGGCAGTCTGATCTGCCTAAGTGGGATAGCTGAAGGTAGTAACTATCAGAGTCGTTCGGTGAAGCCAAAAGGTTCACAACAAGTAGGGTAGCGTTATACTTGTCTCAGTGATGATGATCTATTGACTACTGTCGAACTATCTAGCAATGAGTTCTCCAGTCGTTCCTTTATACTCTGGTGTCTCTAGTTACATGCGTCTGGCTCATGAGCCCTGAGCTGGCTCATCTTCATGAGCCTGGCTGTGATGGCTTGGCATGCCAGCACCTGACATCACCTGTTGGCATCTGGGATCTGGGCTTGGATCCCATCTGTCATTGCATATAAGAACCTCTCTCCTTCCATCCGATGTATCTAGCTCCTTCTTTCTTCCTCATCTTTAATATCTTATNTTGGATCCCATCTGTCATTGCATATAAGAACCTCTCTCCTTCCATCCGATGTATCTAGCTCCTTCTTTCTTCCTCATCTTTAATATCTTATTACATTCGTCAGAGCCTTTTGGAGCCTCGCTGCCCTTAACTCTACGTGCCGTGACACTGGCTCACCTCCATGAGCCTGGCTCGCCTTCGTGAGCCCGCATCCTTGTTATGGTTACATTGCCCAGCCTTCACGTGGCTGTTGTATCCGGTGGCTTGGTTGGCCCGTGTTATTTCGCTTAACGTTCGTAACAGAACCCTTCTCGTGGTGGTGGAGAGTCGTGATGACTGTGTTGGTGTTGAGGCGACGAGCCAGGATACCCAGTCCTGATTGGTTTACTCTCGAAAGACGGCTTCTGATTAGCCGGAGATCTATGACAGAAGATTTAAAGTGCCATCGACCGGGAGGAGTGGTTGGAGGATACAACGAGAAGAGAGTAGGTATCGCGCTATAACTACTAAGTAGTGGCAGCGGCAGCCAAATTAGGTCGGCAGTATAAATTTACTATTACTAACCTTAATGCGAGGTTTAGTGACGCTACTATTCGACGGTACATGTTACGAACTTAAGCAACTACGCGGGCCAACCAGGCTGTTGGGATATGACCGCCCGCTTACGATAAGATAGTGTAACCCAGAACCAGGAGTAAGGACAGGGGAGCACCCGAAGGGCGCTCACAAGGAAAGACGCTCACAGTGAGCAGGACACCATCGTGAGCGGGCATTTTAAGGACAAGACCTTAAGGAAGGCACAGAGTATAAAGGGACGACTGGAGAACTCAGATTGTCAGATAGTTCGACAGTAGTCAACCGATAATTGATTCTTGATTCTATCACCGAGACCAGTATCACGCACGCATACTTGTTGTGAACCTTTTGGCTTCACCGAACGACTCTGATAGTTCTTACCTTCAGCTATCTCATTTAGGCAGATCAGACTGCCGTTCGTCACATTACACTATCGGATAGAAGAAAAAGAAGAAACGCTATTTGTCACGGACCAGCATTGAACCACTACACCAATGGGCCATGTTTTCACAAAAGGATACAAGTAACCGAAGCTGGTAATTCGGTTGCTCAAGTGGTCTTATATAGTTGCGACAACCGTCACACCATTAATTAGAAGCCGACGACGAACCGTACCTATTAACGAAGGCCTAAAGTTCTCTCTTCACCCGAGCTAGGATAGAAATTATCGGACTCTAGTCCTGTGACGGCCGACGCGATCCGGAACTACGTGCGGTTCGAAACAACTATATAAGACCAC
The DNA here is from genome assembly GCA_009805345.1 of Neurospora sp. FGSC 26628. NCBI lineage: Eukaryota > Fungi > Ascomycota > Sordariomycetes > Sordariales > Sordariaceae > Neurospora > Neurospora sp. FGSC 26628. Next base: position 340,538 of record RAOO01000029.1, on the reverse strand, counting down.
TTGAGTACCGAATCTTCCAGCTTCGGTTACTTGTATCCTTTTGTGGAAACACGGGCCTAATAGTGTAGTGGTTTTTAGCCGCCGTGACAAGTCCTTCCTCTTCCGGAGGAAGGTACCGGACGTTATAATACTATTTTGTTCATGCGGGGCCGGGGAGGAAACGTTCGAGCATCTCGTTTTCGGATGTCTATGGACGGAAGGACAATGGACGACGGCGATAGACTGGCTGCAAATATAGGAAGAACTTCAAATTCATTTGGATAACGGAACCTGGGCAGAGAAAATCCTTTCGTGGGCACTTAGGTTAGGCAGATTGAATGAGTACCGCCTAGCAGTCGAGTTGGAGGAGAAGCATCGCGAGGCCGCGATGTATATATAATTTGGTGGGATGTGGCTTGTTCGCTGGGGCGGTGAGTGAGCACCGTCACAGCTGGAACCGGGAAGGAGAAGGCGCGATCCAATCGCGTCCGAACGTAGCTGGCGGTTTTCATCCGACGGCGCTTATCGCCGCACGGTTTTTCCTTCAGAGACCAGGAGAGGGACCCTATGCCATTACGGCGCTGTATATAGATATAGCACAGGGAATAAGATTATTATTATTATTTACTATTGTTAATGTGTGGCTAGTAGTGCCTTGTAACTGTCTTGCCTACCCTGTAGTACAGAAGGCTGATTGCTAAGGACACTACTCCTTTCCACGGAATCAGTTGACTCAACCCCCACAGAATGTACTAGAATACAAGAGGTTCTACCACTGTATTCTAGAATCTTATAGTTTATTTCCACGGAATCAGTTGACTCAACCCCCACAGAATGTACTAGAATACAAGAGGTTCTACCACTGTATTCTAGAATCTTATAGTTTAGTCAGTATTTCTCCCAGACTGATTTGTCATCACAGAGTTCAACAGAAGCTTCACAGAAGCTTCTAAATGCTTAATGTCCATGTATATAGAGATCTCTCCTCTGTCATGGGGCTGGCGCCCGTGGCTGAAATGCCTGGCAGTCTTGCCAGGCGAGTGCTCCACTCTCGCGGCAGGCAACACTGGCCTGTGCGTGCGCATGCCTTTTTTTTAGGACAGCCGGCCAGACTGCCCAGAGGGCATCCTTTCTCCCCTTCTCTCTTTGTAGAACCTTATCGATTCTTTTGGCCAGCATCTGTGTCAACTATGCTGTACCCCTTACATTAGGTTCTACCACCTATCAGAGAGAGCAGTAGCGGACAAGACGGATTTCACTCCATTCAGAGACGAAGCCAGCAGCTTAGAGCGCGGCATTGCGGCATCTTGAGAGAGCAGTAGCGGACAAGACGGACTTCACTTCATTCAGAGACGGAGCCAGCAGCTTAGAGCGCGGCATTGCAGCATTTTGAGAGAGCAGTAGCGGACAAGACAGACTTTACTTCATTCAGAAACGGAGCCAACAGCTTAGAGCGCGGCATTGCGGCATTTTTAGTCAGCATGGTCGGACTTACCAAAATGGACCTCGACGAATTCGAGGAGTTCCACGATTCCCAAGATGGCGGCGAACAACCAGAAGGAGACAGCAGTACCCCCAGCGACGGCCTCGTGAAAGGGCTCTTGAAGGCACTCAGTGGAAATGCATCACTCCGCGATCGTGTTAAGTCCCTTCTCTTTAACTCCAGTCCACCCCCTATCTTTGCCCCGCGACTGAACTTCAGTCCCGCGGCCCAGGCTCCCGCGACCGGAGCCTCAAGCGGAGACGCGGCCTCGGCCGCTACAGGTGCTCCTGCTGATTCAAGCCAAGGCACCCCCTACAGACGAAAGCCCCTTACGCTTCCCACATGGGATGGACAACCTCATACCTTCCAATTCTACTATAATAAACTTGTCAAAACGTACAATGCCGACATCAAGGCAGGAGTACGCACCGACCGAGAAGCGGCATGGATTGAGATCCTTGACACCCTCCCACTCGACAAACAGCAACAGTTGGAAGGCTTCTGGACCGCCAAAACCGCTAGTGGTGACGACGACCCGGTGGCCCTTCTCGATCAGATTCGCACCATCTTTGGTGCCTACCAGACTCGCGACTCCGCTATCGACAAGCTGACGCGTCTGCACCAGAAAGACGGAGAACCTTTTGCTACCTTCTTAGCCACCTTTGACGACGAAATGCTCAAGGCTGGAGGCATCTTCTGGGAAAGCCCAGCCAAGCTCGGTTATTTGCGCCGTGCTATCAATAAGAAGTTCTATGACAAGCTCTTCACAGTCTCGCTCTCGGATGACTACCGTACTTGTGTAGCCCAGCTACAGTACCATGCGACGAAGTACGAGCAGACCAATGAATTCAAGGAAGATCACCGCAAGTACCTCCGCGGTCAGAGAAACCAGAGCCGCTCCTCGAGCAGTTATTACCTTCCCGCGTCGAGCGCCAGCAACGTCCAGCGGCCCAATACCCAGGGGCAGCAATCCCAACCTCAGTCAACTTCTCCTTCTACACCAGCCCCGGTAGATGCTGATGGTGACACCATTATGGGGTCCACTCGCTTTGGAGGAGGTCGTGGCAATCGAGGGCGAGGCGGTTCAAACTCAGTCACCTCCTCCTCCAGGCGCGCCAAGTGGGTCTCGGAAGAGGAACGGCAGAAACGTCGAGACAATAACCTTTGCCTTCGATGCGGTGCCTCTGGYCATCGTGTAGGCTCTTGCCCATACCGGCCCGCGGTTCCCCCCCCTAACAATGTCCGCATCCAAGCTACCGCCACTGAGGTCCCCCCGCTCTTGGAAGAGGAGGATGAAGACTCCGCTCCTGAGCAGGGAAAAGAATAGCTCCGGTGCGAAGTCGGGCCCCGGGGCAAACAGATGTACTGAGCAAGGTGGAAAAGTTCATGTCAAAGTCGCAGTTGGAAATAGAGCCTACGTTAATTCCACTCGTTGTCAACAACCGTGACTTGTTCCACGTCCTCGTTGACGAGGGCTGCCAGTGCTATGCCGCGATTAGTGAGAAAGTTGTCGAAGATTTGAGAATCCCCATCGTTCTCATCAAGCCTCGCCACGTTAAAGGAGCCTTCGCCGCAATGGAAGTGGCCACGATACAAGGACTCGCTTACTTCCTGGCCGAGGTTGATGGTTATGTTCATCCAATTTGTGCCTATGTGGTTCCGCTCCTGGAATTCCCCATCATCCTGGGCAAGCCGTGGTTGAAGGCCATGCGCGCCTACTCCGTCCCCCACGAGAAACGGATGTGGATGGGTATCACCAATCATTGGGTTCCTCATATAGGTGGCGAGCAGGTCCCTGATACACAGTTCATTAAAGATATCAAGTCCGCAATCCACGTTATGGCGACCACCTTTGTGGGCCACGTTCGCCGGCTTCGGAAAGAGTTCGGCGGCCGAGCTGCGGAAGAGGCCATTTTCGCAGTTAGTCTAAAGGACGTTGAGAAAGCTTTGAAACCGAAGAAAATCTACACTGAGGAGCAGCTCCGCGAAAAGATCCCCGAAAAGTACCATGACCTCTTACCCCTATGGATGAAAGAGGAAGCGGACAAGGTCAACCCTCATCGCCCTGGTGTCGACCACAAGATCGAGCTCAAAAAGGATCCCGATGGCAAGGAACTGCCAGTCCCCTTTGGGCCGCTCTACAATATGACCCGCGAAGAGCTTCTAGTCTTGAAGAAAACACTTAAGGATTTGTTAGACAAAGGGTTCATCCGCGCTAGTAGCTCAGAAGCGGGAGCCCCAGTCTTGTTCTTACGAAAGCCAGGAGGGGGTCTCCGCTTCTGTTGTGACTACCGTGCTCTCAATGCTATCACCCGAGCAGATCGCTACCCCCTACCGCTCATCAGCGAGACGTTCCGCGTCTTGAAAGGAGCTAAGTGGTATACCAAGGTAGATGTCGTTCAGGCGTTTCACAAGATACGCATGGCTATGGGGGAGGAATGGAAAACAGCTTTCAGGACCTGTTACGGGCTTTTTGAGTGGCTTGTGGTCCCCTTCGGGTTAACAGGCGCGCCAGCTACGTTCCAGCGGTATATCAACTACATTCTGCAGGAATATTTGGACGACTTCTGCACAGCTTATATGGATGACGTCTTAATCTACACGTCGGGCACGAAAGAAGAGCACGAGGAAAAGGTCCGCTTGGTACTTGAGAAGCTCTTAGACGCAGGCTTGCATCTGGATCCCGATAAGTGCGAGTTCGCAGTCAAGAAGGTCAAGTACTTGGGTTTCATTGTTCACGCCGGCGTCGGCGTTCAGGCCGACCCCGAGAAGGTCAAGGCGATCCTAGAGTGGCTTCCTCCTAATTCGCAAAAGGGGGTAAGAAGCTTCCTTGGGTTTGTTAACTACTACCGGATGTTTATACCTCAGTTCTCGAAAGTCGTCGCTCCGCTTACAGCACTAACCGGAAAGGGACTCGCTTTCGAATGGACTAAGGAGTGTGAAAGCGCTTTCCAACTGCTGAAAACACTCTTCACTCGAGCCCCCATCCTCACAGAGTTTGACCCAGATCGGAAGACGTTCCTTGAGACGGACTGCAGTGGCTTTGCCTTGGGCGGTGTAATCTCTCAAGAAGTAGATGATTCCGGCAAGAGGGCGGTTGTTGGTTATCACTCCCGGAAACTCAATGCTGCTGAACGGAACTACCCTATTCACGACAAGGAAATGCTGGCGATTATTAGCTGTTTGGAGCAATGGTCGGCTGAATTAAGGAGCTGCGAGTCGTTTACCATTCTCACTGACCACCGGAACTTGGAATACTTTATGAAAATGCAGCGGCTCTCGGAACGTCAAGCTCGCTGGGCGGAATATCTGTCACGGTTCAACTTCAGCATCGAGTACCGCCCGGGTAAGGATAGTGTAGCCCCCGACGCTTTGTCCCGCCGGGAGCAGGATATGCTTACAGAGGAGGACCGGGAGGCCCGCGACCTACAGATGATTCCGGATGCAGCCCTCGAAAGTTATTCTCCGCTTCGCATCTCCGCGTCTTGGGTTGTTCGCTCGGGGAGGGAGGGTGTGAAAGTGTTTGAAGATCCGGATTTGCAGCAGCTTTGGAATCAAACGGCCCCTAAGGACTCCCTGTACCAGCAAGTCAAAGCAGCGGTTGAGAGCAACGAGCGCCACTTCGATCCCTCTCTCAAACTCAAGATCCAGATCGCCGACTGTAGTATTGACTCCCACGGCCGGCTCCGGTACCAAGGTCGTCTCTGGGTTCCTGGAGCCCCGGTGTGTACGGAGTCGGATGCTATCAACCTCGCAAATCAGTCCCAGCAGCTCAATACGCTCCGCACGACTCTAATCCAAGTTATTCATGACTCCCACGTTCTCGGTCATCCTGGTAGAGAAGGCACCATTGCCGCCCTAATAAGGCACTTCTACTGGCCGCTCCTGAATGCTCATGTCAGGCAATTCCTCCGTAACTGTCACGTCTGCGGCTCTACGAAGGTTTGGAGAGAGCAAAAGAGGGGGCTTATGCAACCACTGGCGGTACCCGATCAGCACTACAGAGAGATACAGATGGACTTCATCACGGACCTTCCAGAGTCCAATGGCAATACTTGCTTGTGGGTGATCAAGGACCGGCTTAGTAAAAACGTAATCCTTGAACCTATGCCCTCAATGGAGGCTGAGCTCTGCGCGGAACGTTTCCTCCAATGCTTCGTCCGGCATCACGGATGGCCGAGGTCCATTGTTAGTGACCGAGGCTCTAACTGGACGAGCCGCTTCTGGGCTAAACTTTGTGAACTTCTAGGCATTAAGCGACTCCTCAGCACTGCTTACCATCCCCAGACGGATGGCGGCCCCGAGAGAATGAATCAAGAGATCTACGCCTACCTCCGTGCCGTCGTCAACCACGTTCAAGATGATTGGGATAAGTGGTGCCCGATGGCTCAGCTAGCTATCAACAGCCGGATTAACACCTCCATCGGCATGACTCCCTTCTTCGCCACTCACGGATATGACGCCGAATTGCCAATCTCTATTATCGAGGAGCAACCCCGAACTTCGCTCCTCGCTTCAGAGAAAAGGGCCCACCAATTCGTCAAGAAGCTGCAGCAAATCACGGACCTATGTCAAGCAACTATGGCCGTCGCCGCCCAAGAACAGGAGAGGTACGCGAACCAGCGCCGCCAGCCGGCCGAGCGGTTCCAAGTTGGAGATAAAGTCTAGCTCAACCTCAAGAACTATTCCACCGACCGCCCTAAGAAGAAGCTCGACTGGCTGCATGCCAAGTACACTGTCTCCAAAGTCCTCTCTCCGCACGTAGTCGAACTCTCCGGCCTCCCGCGAGCGATGTACAACGTCTTCCACGTGGATCTCCTACGCCGCGCCGCTACGGACCCCCTTCCGGGCCAGAAAGTCACCGACGACCAACCACTGGCTATAGAGGTCGATGGGGAACTCAAGTTCCAAGTAGAAGAAATCCTCTGCGCCAAAACTACCAGGAGGCGGGAAGGCATTGTCCGCGAAGTCTTGGTTAAGTGGAAGGGTTACCGGATTCTCTCATGGGAACCCCTAGATGAATTCAGAGAGACTGCGGCCTTAGATAAGTTTGAAGAAAACTATGGCTCGGCGGACACCAACAGCGGACCTATTGACCGCTACATCAAAGACTACCCCAGAGAAGACGAGGAAATTATCGACTATGGAACTACAAGCGGGCGAAAGCGAAACAAATCGCGGAGCAGCGAGAGAGCAAGAAAGAAACGCAAGCGGGACTAGAAAGAGCAAAAAAAAACGACTAGAGCCAAGCCCTGAAGGAGTGAGTACGGGGAACGGGGGAGGATGCTGACGGCAACGATAGTGATGATAGCGATAATGGCGAAGGGTATAATCACAGCTGGAAGTCTTGGATGGGTTGAAGGAGGGGAAGAGAGGGGAAAGGAGATATTAAACGCGAGCGAGAAAGTAAGGCGCGCGAGGAAGGCGACCTAGAGGGGTTTGCCGTCTGTTGTTTGGAACTCACGTGCGAAGTCACGCGCATGTATTTAGCAGCCTGGTTGGAGGAGGAGAAGGGGGCTAATGTCATGGGGCTGGCGCCCGTGGCTGAAATGCCTGGCAGTCTTGCTAGGCGAGTGCTCCACTCTCGCGGCAGGCAACACTGGCCTGTGCGTGCGCATGCCTTTTTTTTAGGACAGCCGGCCAGACTACCCAGAGGGCATCCTTTCTCCCCTTCTCTCTTTGTAGAACCTTATCGATTCTTTTGGCCAGCATCTGTGTCAACTATGCTGTACCCCTTACATCCTCTCCTTCAGTTAGTTACTCCTTAAGCAAGCAAGCACAACACAATGTTACGAACTTAAGCGACACAGGGGTCGCCCAAGCCTTCGGGACCCGACAGCCCCGCCCAAGGTGACCAGTGTAACCCTCAGGAACTAGGAAGGGCGCATAAGCATGCACGGGCTCACTGGATGCACTGGCTCACGGTGAGCCGGGGCTCACGAGTGAGCCAACATTATCAGTGAGCCATCACCACCATAGACACTCAGGCCAGGAAGACAGGAACAGGCACAGGAGTATAAAGGGACGACTGGAGAACTCAGATTGTCAGATAGTTCGACAGTAGTCAATTGATCATTATCACCGAGACCAGTATCACGCACGCATACTTGTTGTGAACCTTTTGGCTTCACCGAACGACTCTGATAGTTAATTACCTTCAGCTATCCCACTTAGGCAGATCAGACTGCCGTTCGTCACACACAAGCAATACAATACAGTCTTTCCTCACAGTGCAGAGTCCACTGTAATCTTCTGTCTTGAGAGCAGAGTCCTCTCCAAGACTTCTTTTACAACATCACTCTATTGTATTTGCAACTACGTTGCTTCCTTCAGCACTGCTGTCGTACTTCCTACCGCTTCCGCTCCGCTCTGCTATAAGTGCATAGTTCACTGTAGCAACCTTGTACTGGTGCTATTATTATAGGCCAGTCAGGGCACCGCAGCAAACAACTATACTTAAAAATATACATGAATTCGAGAAGCAACCCCTAAATTATATATAACCAGATATTTGTTATACTTTGTCCGACTATGCTAACGCCTAGTAATGCACCATACCAACTGAAAGTCCATACAATAAAAGTTTACAGGATGTAAAAGGAAAAAGAACCTTCGGCGGTGTTCTGCCTGAGCCTATCACCCCTGGTCAATTTCTGCCACCCTCCTCCCGTCCTCATATCCCAATCGCTCCACCACCTACTACTTTGTTATTCTTGTCGTTGTCTAATCCATGTGATGTCTCGGAGCACCAGAAGTCCACTACGCAACACAAGATCTTTGATTTTTGCCACTACAACAACTTAAAGAAGCATCTTCCTGGGGTCCTCAATGTACTCCTTCACCTTGACCAGGAACTGGACTGCCTCCCTGCCATCAAGCAGTCTGTGGTCGTAGGTGAGAGCCAAGTACATCATGGGGCGAATTTCAACCTTTCCGTTGACAGCAACAGGGCGCTCCTTGATAGCATGGAGACCCAAAACTGCGCTCTGAGGAAGGTTGATGATCGGAGTACCCATCAAGGAGCCGAAAACGCCTCCGTTGCTGATGGTGAAAGTGCCGCCAGCCATGTCCTCAATGGTGAGCTTACCATCACGAGCCTGCAGTAACAGTCAGTAAGGTGGTATAAGCAATCAATAGGCGCGGGAATCCGTACCTTTTTGCCCATATCAGCGATAGACTTCTCAATGCTAACGAGGTCCATGCCTTCAACATTGCGGACCACGGGAGTGACAAGACCCTTCTCGGTGGCCACAGCGACACTGATGTCAACATAGTCCCGATAGACAATGGTGTCACCGCCATTGGGACCCTCAATCGAGGCATTGACGGCCGGGATGTCGCGCATAGCCAAGACACACGCGCGGGAAAAGGCACTCATGAAGCCGAGCTTGACACCGGTCTTCTTGAGGATCTCATCCTTGTACTGCTTGCGGAAATCCATCAGGGCCGACATGTCAACTTCGTTGAAGGTGGTAAGCGAGGCAGCCGTGTTCTGGGACTGCTTGAGACGCTCGGCGATGCGGAGGCGCATGCGGTTCATCTTGACCTGTAGGGTGTTAGTTTGCCCGATTCACCACTCTGTTCGCCCAGGAGCCGTGTACTTACCCTGCGCTCCTCGCGGTTGCCCAATGTAGCCGGGGCCTCCTTCGCAGGAGTAGTCTCCTGCTTAGGGGCAGGAGTTTCCTTCTTGGCGGGCGTGGGAGCAGGAGCAGCGGCGGGCTTGGTCTCCTGCTTAGGCTCCGGAGCCTTCTCAGGAGCAGGAGCGCTGTCCTTGGGAGCAGCCTCCTTGCTCTCGGACGCGGCCGACTTTTCGGCACCGCCCTCCTTGGGCGCACCACCAAGCTCTAACCGGACGATGTCCTGGCCGACTGTGACAGTGTCCTCCTCATTGACGAGGAACTCCTTGATGGTACCGGCCTCGGGAGCGTTGACGGCAACATCGATCTAGAGCCCAGTGGCAGAAGCAGTTAGAAAGCTGGTACATGCGCCGCTGGCGAAATATGACGGTAGCGTAAGGGAGGACAGGGGGCAGGCAGCATGTGCTCCAGGCGGTCTAGGCTCCGACACCGGCACGGGACTGAGGAAGCGTTATACACACCTTGTCGGTCTCGATGGTCGCGATCTCCTCGTCCTGCTCGACATAGTCGCCAACCTTCTTGCTCCACTGCTTCAATGTACCCTCGCTGATGGACTCAGCCATTTGGGGAACTTTGATGACCTTGTCGGCGTAGGTGCGGACATGCTGGAACTGCAGGGGAAGCTGCCGGAGCGCGGGGTTTGCATTGCAGAGCGCGAGTTTGGGAGCGGCGCGGGCCGCAAGACGAAGACCTTTATACAGCATAGTGGCGAGATTTCGGGCAAGAGAGCAGGAGTTGGCAGGCGCGCAAGACAAAGATGTGTCTTTTCAGAGGTGTTGTAGGACTATAGGTTGGGGAAAAGAGCGTCGGACGGGAAGGACGCGAAATTGGCGGTTGTGATTAGATTTGTCGTGAGGCTACAGGTTCTGACTCGGCGACAATGACGCAGCACCCAGCACGGAAATCTGCCGGGACAACCGGAAAACTAACGGTCAGATCGTCTGTGACCCGGAAAAGAGGGTACATTAACTCAATTGCATTTCAGATATCATACAAAGACTCCGAATTCACTCCCGCATGAAATGCGACTCTCGCGCATCTCCAACAAATGCGCTTTCTCTTGCCGGCCTAGTTCTAGGTACATCAGAGCGGTACCTCTACCTAATGGAAAGCTGCGACTTTTTTTTTTCTCCGAGCCCCCCTAACCAGCCTACCTACCTAGGTAAGCCGTCTGGCCGCCCTTCTCCACAGCGTCACGGGGTCAGCCTCGTCGCAGTGCCGGGACGGGGAATGTCTTCTAGAAACAACCTAACCCAAGGATCGCAAGAATCATTCTGAGGTGCCACTCGGTAACATGAATAGTCCAGGGATCAACCTGCACCGAACACCTTTAAATTGTCGTTGCTAACAAGCCTTCCAGGCTCCTCTACCCTACGGGCGGATCGCTCGGTAATATGGAAGCTATTTCGTAGCGGTACATCCTGCAATGCTGCTCATCCATCTTACTATCCTGTTGTCCGTACTTGTAGTAGAGAGAGTAGACGCTTGGACCTCTGGTTCGCCCATCCGTCCGGGTTCACCGTTTACACCCTCGGAGTAACGGATTTTATATGCCAACGGATGCCGGATGACCCAGCTCTCGAGGCTTTTACGCCACCTCGATATGCATCACTTCCTCATAGGAAACTGGCAATTTACCTGAGCAGTCTCAATTTACTCTCCTTAAGAAGCCTCATTTCGTCATTGCAGCAGGGTCGAGAAGGAAACGGACAAGTCGAGACAGGGCCGAATTATTTGGTAGGTTCAAGTTACTCTTGCCCACATTTGTCAACTTAACTGCTGAATCGGCGCTTTCGAGACTGCCACTCGAGGCACATGTAGCTACCAACATACATGTCGAGGACGTCCCTGATTCTCCGCCATTGACATATTTTGGGTAGCCAAGCAACACTAGCAGACCTACGATTGGCCAGTACAGTCTGGGGATAAATCCCCTTTGAATGAGAATTTAGCGGTACACACTTGGTATGTACACTACGGTAATAAATGTTTGCCCAGTACTTGGACAGGTGCTTGAAATAACCGATGTGATTTGTTGCCTTAGGCAGCCACCTTCAAGCATGGAAGAGAACGTGCGTCCTGCAAGCCCTCCAATCGCCTGTGCAACTGAGCTCCCGTACCTCTTCCCAAATGCGGATCCCCTCATCATCCTGCCTTATCCTACCGTCGACCTGAACCGCCTCAGCTCGGAATCGCGATTACTACTTGTCTCTACTGCAGCCAAAGAGGTACAGGTCTAGTTGTTGGACGAAAAAGGATACCCATACGCCTACACAATACGTTTTGTCGAGCTCCAGGAGCGGGACCCACGGTGAACGAGTCAGTTTAATCCACCATGTCGACGCGACCGGCTGTCTTGTCAGTATATCCATGTCCTCCATTCATGGCGACAAGAACAAGGATCTCACACCTTCTGTTGACAGGTCCCTTTACCGGCGCTCCCTGAAGCTCTCGCTCGACTGGGCTGTCAATCGCCAGTTATGGCGCGGCCAGGCCCTCTACATTCGCTCCCTGTTCGAAAAGAACCGCGACGTGCACGATCCTAGGCAACTACGGGTGCGCAGCGCTGTCTACAGGATACGAGAGTCTGCCCTAGCTGACCAATTGCTTTAGGTGCTTTTGAGAGAGACGGAGAAGCTCCTGGATCATTGGAAACATCCCGACCCCTTCGTTCCCCCACTTTCTCCCGGAGGCAAGCAGTCTTTCACTTGCGATCGAGTACAGGTAGAAGTCTTGCTAATGTCATTCAGGCTCAAAATACGAAAGGAACCTGCCTGCTCACATTCTGGACCGTAAGTTTGCTTCCCTCTAGTCCATCTGACCTTTCCCATTGCCAGCTGCTAACATCTCCGGCCTCGATTACAGCTCCTCCGCCGCTGAAGTTCTGAGAATCCGGGCCGCATGTTGCCAGCCGTCCATCGTTGATATACCCAGGCGGTACCGAATAGACACGTTCAAGCTGGTTTACGTCAAGGAATCTTTGGGTTTTAGATGCCCCGTACATGACTTTGTAGAGAGGGGACCTGAACCAGGCAGACAAAATGGCCGGGTAGCTGTTCAATACGAGCGCAGATTAGAGTCTATCACTCATAACCAGTTCATCATGGCGTAGCGGTAGCTATTGGGCATTTCAATCATGATAAATAGAGTAAATGGGAATTGAAAACCATGGAGATATTAATGGCACTTTTGATTGATGCTCAAAAGGTATTCTCATTCATGACCCATCGCCGTTGACGGGGATAATGTACAGCCCAAACATGAAAAGCAACCGTTGACCCTAGACCGTGAACCCCAATTTCATGAACCCAACGTGCCAACCAGAAAAAAGGGAAGAGAAAACAGAAATTAAACTAAGCTCCGGCTTTAAAGTTCTTGACTCGCGTTCTTGCCAGTCTTGCCGGTCTTCTTAGGAAGGAGATCTGCAAAGGGAAAATGGGGTTAGAACATGATCATTGAAACTCGAGCAACCATATGAACGTACTTTGGTGAATGTTGGGGAGAACACCACCCTGGGCGATGGTGACGTGGCCAAGAAGCTTGTTCAACTCCTCATCGTTGCGGATGGCGAGCTGAAGGTGACGGGGAATGATACGAGTCTTCTTGTTGTCGCGAGCAGCGTTGCCGGCAAGCTCAAGAATTTCGGCAGCGAGGTACTCGAGAACGGCAGCGAGGTAGACGGGAGCGCCGGCACCGACACGCTGGGCGTAGTTGCCCTTGCGGAGGAGACGATGGACACGACCGACGGGGAAAGCGAGACCAGCCTTGGAAGAGCGGCTGTACGAAATGCAAGTTAGCGCGATTGAACGGCAATACGGCGCTGGCTCCGTCTCGGAGCTCAGAACGCAGCTTCGAAGGTTGGCGATGCGGAAAGCAGCGTGCAAACAAGGGCAGACTCACGATTGCGCGTTCTTGGAACCGCTAGCCTTGCCGCCGGACTTGCCGCCTCCAGTCATTTTGATGGTTTGGTTGGGTGTGGTTGAAAAGTTTGGTATTCGTTGAGGCGGTAAGACTCGGAAGTCGCGTCGTTTCGGTTGACGTAAAAAGCAGAAGTTGGTTGTTGGGGAGTGTAGTGAGGTGGGAAGAGAATGAGGGCTGGCGGGGGATGTGCAAGTTAAGTAGTTTTCGCGTCAGGGCGCTGCGAACACGGATCAGCCACGCTTTTCGGAGGTTGTTGATCGGGGCGTTGGGGCTAATCCCAAAATGGGGTTGCACAACGCGAGTGTGGGTAGTAAGCAAAAATTTGGCTATGACCGCCCATTGGCCAGACACAGAAGTGGAGTCCTGCTAACAACAATCAAAAGCTCGAAATTCCTACACTCATGGAGCTGCCCTGATTTTACAAATATTAAGCCTGCCCAACAAGCCAGGACTTCGCCAGTCCCTCTTTCCATGCCCTTGCACGCGACATTCGCGAATCCATCTCGACACTCACCAGCCACCTGCGACCGACGACTTGCTGCGGCATCGATCATTGTCAAATCAGCCAGCCGCATCATTCCTGTGTCAAACACCAGCAGTTTTTTGTTGGACCTTTTTTTTTTTCTTCCCACCGCGATCCTTTCCTTACCGAGGTGCATAGACGGGGCAACAGGACATGTTGGCTGATTGGCATCGCAAATCTATGCCACCCACCGACCCTCGTGTGTTTTTTTGACACAATTTCTCCCGATCGCAACCTCCAGGCAACGAACGAGCCGGGTCTACCATACCTTTGACACCAATTACGATCCTGGAAGCCCCTCACTATTACCGACTTTACCTGCCTTTTGGCTGCCCTTAGGCATCTGGCAGCGCCCTCCCTCTTCTTCGGTCGGAATTTTTACCTGAAAGCGCAGCCAGCGACGCTGACTCTCTTGTCATAACCGCATTGGATGATTTATGGTGCGGAACTCACCCCTCACGTCTTTTACGGACATCGCAGACCACAATCTGGCGTCGGAACCGCATGGTTTGAAGGGTCCGAGCCTCATGTTCGAAATTTGTAGTTGACCTTGGGCAAGGCCGAACCTGCCGCATTTCCGCTGTTTACTTTGGAAGGTAAGTGCGTGGATGACAACCCAATGCAGCTCATCCACCAAGTTTATCAGGTCCTGTTTCATACTCTGTTCTTGGCTCATGAGCCCTTTCAGTTTGAAATTTTTGGGTCAAGTTCGCTCCGCTTATCCTCCTTTTCAAACCTGACTTTTGAGCTGTGTAGTCCTTCCCACGTGTGCAATGTGCAATGTGCTTCAAAATCTTCGTGACATATCATTAAAACCCCAAACCTGGCTCACTAGAGGCAAGTGACATGCACTTGGCAATGCACACCCGGATCCCATGAGCGATCAGGCGGATCCTGTGTCCCCATCTAAGCCCTACCCGAAGAAACGGCACTTTCCCCGGATGTTTGATTTCAGCTTCCTCCGCACTTGTCATGTGCCACTGGGGTTCAGTCCGCCTTCTCGCCCTGTCGCGGGCTTTGGGCAATATGGAGTTGGATCCTGGGAACCAATCATGTCGAGCGCCCGTGGCGTGGTATTGATGGGGATGGTGTTGCTAGAAATTTTGTCGTGCATCCTGCCCTACAGCCTTTGATTACGTACGCCGGCTCCATGGGTACCGAGATGGGTACTCTGCCCGCAGCCGGACAGGATATTTGAAAGCGGTCTCTCCCCGTTCTCCCTCAAGAGGCTCCAGGCCAGGCCAGTCCCGTCGTCATCAAACAGCCAGCAACGCGAAAGTCACGGACAGATCGGGGCCGCGCCCCAACTGGTGTTTCCCGGTAACGTGAGGATTGAACCCGTTTCGTGTCGTTGCAATGTGCAAATTCAGAGCTGCTCATAAGGCGTTACCCACCACAGAAAGATTGAGCATCGACTCCCGCCCGTCTCCCGGAGCTTGTTGAAAGGAGCGGGCCAGTGGGTCGGGGGTCGGGGTTCAAGCCAGGTGTCATTGGTAGGGCCACGGATTCCAAAATGCGGCGGCAGAGCCCGGGGGCCCTTGCGGGTGTGGACAGCGACATGCATGCCTGTGCTGTTGTGCTGTATCGATTCTCAAATTCCCCATGATTGCCCCTTCCAGGTGGGTTGTCGTAACGCACGAGCCAACGTGGCATGGGCCTTGAAATGCCAAGCACTGACTGCTCAGTGGTTGTGCATCTGGCTTGTACAGGTTGGGGACCTTTACCTTACGGGCGCCAGTATTTTTTTTCTATCAAATCAGGTATCATGCTCCACTTTTCGCGCACCGCCCAGATCAATCAGTCAATCAGTCCGTGCCAGCGCCCGGCGCGTCCAGCTACAAAAAGGCACATCCCCCCTCGCCGACCTCAATTTTCTCCTTCCAACAACCACTTCTCTCAACTTTTGTCCGCGACCAGTCACGACCGAAGTAAACACGCCCTCTTACGCATAACCATCTGTTGAATTTTAATTCCCGAACTTTCGAAACCACCCAAAATGCCTCCCAAGCCCGCCGACAAGAAGCCCGCCTCCAAGGCCCCCGCTACTGCCTCCAAGGCCCCCGAGAAGAAGGATGCCGGAAAGAAGACTGCCGCCTCTGGCGACAAGAAGAAGCGCACCAAGGCCCGCAAGGAGACCTACTCCTCCTACATCTACAAGGGTGAGTTGCCATATGCCTTTTTTTCCCCTCGCGCGAGGACGGGATCGCGTTGCAAAATGCGATCTGTGACGCGTCATTGCCCTCGTCCTCTCAAGATGCGCCTTTGGGAGTTTGCAGCAATCTTGGCTAACACACAAATTCAGTCCTCAAGCAGGTTCACCCCGATACCGGTATTTCCAACCGCGCCATGTCTATCCTGAACTCCTTTGTCAACGGTAAGAGCCAACTTCCGCGCATCAACGATCCAACACAGGTCTCTGACATGATCACCAGATATCTTTGAGCGCGTTGCTACCGAGGCTTCCAAGCTCGCTGCCTACAACAAGAAGTCCACCATCTCCTCTCGCGAGATCCAGACCTCGTATGTCTTCCGTTCTGACCCCAAAATGGGCTGCGCACCTTCTAACACAACATCTTTAGTGTCCGCCTCATCCTCCCCGGCGAGCTTGCCAAGCACGCCGTGTCGGAAGGCACCAAGGCCGTTACCAAGTACTCCTCCAGCACGAAATAAGTGCTCGGTGACGGGGTGTTTCGTGTCTTTCCTCTCATTTTCTGTCTAGGGCATTAGGATTTGTTGGCATTTGGGTGTCACTTACGAGGAGACTTTTGGCCAGAGGTTCCAACACAATCCGCTTGGCGTCTCTTCTAATTGCAATGCGTTACGGATGGTCTGCTTTTTTTTTTATTATCTTTGGGGGCAATGTCTTCTCACGGCTTATGGGGTTCTTGCGATTGTACAATAACATACCTTGATATCAGGGTTTCGGGCGAAATGAAATCGTGCATATGATCAAAGAGCACAGCGTGTTCAGCACGACCAGTGACGGCAACATCATTTCAACGACACTCGAAAACAGCGATATTCAGCGAACGCCCTCAAATGCGTCGCCATGTTTTGACCGACGAAACCACCGATTCCTGCAAAGCCCCCCCAGGGCATCATCACGGCTTTGGAACTTTGATATGGGGTTTAACCCAATGTCACAGGGCATGGTTAGTGAGCACATTCGTCAGAACTTGTCAACCTCATGGTCTGGCCTTATCAAAGAGGGGCTTCAGAGCTAGGCCGATTTTGCGAACGAGCCACTGTTGCCTGTGGTGATCGTTTAGGCAGAGGGGCGGGGTTTTGGCGGTTGGAACACCGAACCGAGCGTTTTTACTCTATATTTATTGTGTTTACGGGTTATGTAGGAGAGAGGTGTGATGCAGGAGGTAAAGACTCCTAACGTAGACAGTCTGTTTGCGGGATATGCATTTCGACGTCGTGACGGGAGAGTTAGTTATCACCAGTCACTGTTTGCACCAGGAAAAGACCCCCTTAATTTCCTATTTTTTCGCATTTTTGGTTCCCCATATTCACATGTTCGCCCCTCCCTGTGTACAAGCGTAAACCATGCCAGGTAATATGTATGCATAGTGGTGAATTTGGATCCCGTCGAAGATCGATACATACATGCTTTGCCGCAGTATACAGTATACTTCAAGGTCGTTTAGCCCGGGCAGTCGATCTAATACATAGTAGCAGAATTCTATCCTCTGCTCACAAGTTGGTTCCCAGCATCTTATCCAAGACCTGCCTTGGACCGCTTGACAACCTGCTTCACAGGTTCCAGAATTCCCTTGTTATCTATGCTACCGAGACCCATCCCCTTACTCCATCCCATTTTCTCTAGCATGGCGCGGCCCTTATTCTCCTGGCCTAGTTCCGGGGCCGAGGCTCCCACAATCTCACCTTCACGTACTGTGACGGCTTTGTGACCGGAACGTCCACCGCCGCCACCAGACGGGGTTTTGAACGAGGGTTTGCCCTTCGCATCAAGTCGGTGGAAGTACTTCCGGTTGATTCGTACCGCTGCCTGGTCAACATGAGCGACCACTTCTTCAATTCGGTGTTCTTTGTATCTCAAGGTGGCTTTCGTGCGATACAGAATCGGACGGCGCTGGTCACCCTTTCCCGTTGATTGGGATTTGATTTTGAACTTGTTGGCCAATTCGTGAAGAACCTTGCGAGCCTGTTTATCCATTGGGGGGAATTGGAGACTGGAAAAGCAGGAGCCATGTTAGTTGAATTGCACGCGAGGCTTGTAAGGAGAATGGAATGAAGATGATAGATGAAGCGTTCCGAACTGCATACCTTTCTTCTGTAGTGAGGAGAAATGCCACAAGCTCAGTTTTGATGTCGTCAAGTGTCATCCCAGTGAGATACTTGACGCGCAAGTCGGCGGGGTTGGCATATTTGCCCAAAAGGCCCTGGGCACGCAATTGCTCTCGCTCGAGCTTGCGCTGCTTTTTCCTCTCTCTGTCTTTCTGCCATGCAGTCTTTAAGACTAGCTCAAGTTCAGAGTCCGACACATTGAAGTTGGGAGGTTGTTTACTGCGCCGATTCCGTCCTGGTGGGATAAACCCGGGGTTTACCCATCCATCAGTCAACTCGAGACCGTCAAATGCATCCGCCACTGCGGTGGCACTGGGAAACCCTTCGGTTCGGCCTGCACGCTTCTTGTTCTTGACCTTTCGGACATTGAAAGCCGCCTCCTCTGAGAACAGGACCAGTTCATTGCTTCCCATGCCCAATTCCTCTTGTTTAGCGAAGAGACGAGCAAGTGTCTCGTCGTCGATATCTTCTTCGTCAATATCCAATTGCTCGTTTTCATCACTGTCGTCGCTGGCGTTGCTACTGCCTGTCTGAGACATGGCATCCATGTCATCCGAGTCGTCCCCGAAGTTGACAGCATTCTCATTTCCACCTAGGTCCCTGCGGTTGGCGAAAGTCCTGAGGTGGCTAGTGAGGATGTCATCCCCATCAGAGTCGTCCGCAAGATTGGCGATATAGTCAGCCAGGATTTCATCCTCGTCATCATCCTCCATGTATTTCTGAGCCCGCTTCGAGTCCCGCTTTGAGCTCTTTTGTTTGGATGCGGATGTGGGCCTGCCTCCTTGCGCAGAAGCAGGCCTGGCTGCGATGACCACCTTCGTACTCGTGAAAGCTTCAACGGCTTTGGTACTGCCAACCTTGGGTGGCTGAGTAATGCTGGTAGCATGGTTTCTTTGCTCGCATACCGGCTGGACTGTGGGCTGGACATGCGAGTTTCTGCCTTTGAAGAGAATAATCTCCTCACTCGAGTCGGAATGGTCAGCAAGCGGCTGGCGATCTGGAATCGGCACGGGCGGTTGATCTGTGCCGATCATAGTTTTGTCCCGGACTAAATCGAAAAAAAAGAGCTGCTCGGTCGCTTCAACATTCCCTTCAGTCTTCGCAACCCGATCGGTTTCGTCATGAGTGCTAGCGTTGCGGCTAGGCACGGATTGTTTGATGTCGATGTCCAGCGGCTTTGAGTTTTCTCCAACGGCTTCAACCGTAGCTTCCTGAATCTCATCAAGCTGAAGCTGGATCTCCTCTGCGGCATCCACCCCAACCAAGGTTGGGGATGCAGTAGGTAACAGCTCAGGCTGCTTGAGCGGCTCGATGTAGCCGGAACTCACAAACTGGACAGGCTTCGTCCTGAGACTCGTACCCCAGGGGAGTTGATGGGATGTCGTGTTTCTAGCCTCCTCCCGCATGGTGAACCCTGAGGTCGGTGTCAGATGAGCAGATGCATGAAATGTGAAGAGGGACTCTACCATGGTTGTTCGCGGTGATCCCGGTGTTCAAACTTTCTGCGGTTGCAAAGTTTCGTATGTTTTTCTGTGCTGTTGTAGCTCGCATACGGGCAGTCTTGGGCCCCGCATGTGGCCGTTTGCCCTTCTTGGGCGCCATAGCGGGCGTGGGTGATGATGCTGTGTCTGGATCAATGCCGACCAAGACGTTCACCTTTGAACGAGGCTGGCAGAGACTGGATAAGGAGCAAGATAATGGGAGGTCTTTCCAGGACCTGTGGCGGTGGCAAATCAAATATCAAGAAGCAGCCTGGGGAAGGCAGGTAGCTGTCCAGCAGGCGGTGGTGGAAAATCTCGTCTGCCGTTGGGTCGACGTAGCCAAATCTGCTTTCCGCTTTGGAGACAGTGCTCCTGGGCGTAAGTACCTAAGGTAGGTAGTACTAGTAGGTACCTCTAGGCTTCCATGTCAGATGGACGTCGTTGTGTATGTAACACCCCATGGCCAGTGAAGTGGGCAGCAGCGCCGCTCTGTTTGTAGAGGGACCCACTAGCAGTTGCGGGTAAGGTACGTACAGGTACCTCGATGGCGGACCACCGGCAGGCACCATGCTCAAGGTCCACCAAGTACCTACGCAAAGGAGAAAGCGATCATAGGGCCTCAGTTATCCCCAACGACGGAACCCAGATGACATCGTTACCTCACTTACTGTAGCACCCCGCCGCTCATCGCAGCTGAGCAAACAATGGGGACTACACAGGACTCGTTCTGGGAGGGAGGTTGATTCACACACTTGCATTCACCTAGACTTGGAGGTACCTACCTACACTACCGACCTACCTCTACCTCTAACTCTTTGCGCCAGTGCACTCTTCTGTCGGCAGGGGCAGTCAACATACTAACCTTTCCACTTCGTTGGCAGCATAACTTGAACGCTTCTTCTCTCCCGGCCCTCAACCTTGGATTCCATCTGCACACACGAGTACTTGACAGCAGTCATCGTCCACCTTCTCATCCCCGCCATCGACATACCCGAAGGCAACACCTACCTCGATTTTGATCCTGTCTCGTCCAGCGAGCCCCAGCCAGTCTGTCCCTCGGGCACGTGTTGCGTGGCTGGCTTAAGTTGGACTTCTGCCGGCATCCCGTCCCCTTCTATCCGTCAGGCCCACCTCGCCTCTGGGCACCCATTCATGACATCCTCGCGACCTGGCGGCACCGGCTGGCAAGAAACAGTGTCCAGCACATCTCCAAAGCTGGCTAACGCAATGGAGGCTGCCAGAGCCGGCGCTGCCGAAGTTGGACGCGTAGGCCGCCGTTTCCTCTACCGGATATGGGACCGGGAGCCTGTCAATAATCGCACCGTCAATGAGCCCGTGTGGTGTCTCGGCTGTTCATATACGCTTGACACCAAGCAGTACGGCTCACCCTTGTCGTCGTCGTCGCTATCCCAGCTTAGAGCAGATACACCGCCTTTGGATAAGTCACAGCTTGCCGCCACGCATCAGCACCAAGACTTTGATGGCGTCCGGACCACTACGCCGTCGTTGTCATCGCTCCCGCCAGCAACGGCAACGGCAACGGCAACGGCAACGGCAACGACGGCAACTTGCCCATCAGACACCTCGGTGTCTGCAGCACCGGCAGGTCCCCAGCTTGGACCCTTCGACACGGCTTCAGATTCTGTAACGAGTGGTTATGATTCGGCTTTAGCATACGAAGACCCCGGGCAAGATGGTGGATGGCCCCCTGCCTTTCTCGACGACTTCGAGTCTCGTATATGGATGACATACCGCACTGACTTTGCACTTATTCCGAGATCGAGCGAACCCCAAGCATCTTTTGCCCTGTCCTTCGCGATGCGGATCAAGACTACCTTTTCGGACTTGACGGGCTTCTCGTCCGATACGGGCTGGGGATGCATGATCAGGTCAGGTCAGAGCCTCCTAGCAAACGCTATACTTATTGCTCGCCTTGGTCGTGGTAAGTCGCTGCTCTTTTTGGCATGCTAGCTCGCAACAATAAAAAAAATAAACAACAAGCGTGTCGACTAATAGCATTGGTACAGAATGGAGGCGAGGTACAGACCTAGACGCGGAAAAGGACATTATTGCCCTATTTGCAGACGACCCTCGCGCTCCATATTCCCTACATAACTTTGTCAAATACGGCGCCACGGCGTGTGGCAAGTACCCGGGTGAATGGTTTGGTCCATCGGCAACTGCACGATGCATACAGTAGGTTATGGTCCCCGGGCAAACAAAAGAAGCCTCCTTGACCCGTGAAGACAAAAGAGAGTGGCATGACAGTACGGCTTACAATGTGTAGGGCATTGGCGGACGAGAAGGAGTCGGGCTTGCGGGTATACTCAACCGGTGACCTACCGGATGTTTACGAAGACAGCTTCATGGCGGTTGCGAATCCGGATGGGCGCGGCTTCCAGCCAACACTGATTCTCGTATGCACAAGACTTGGCATTGATAAGATCAACCAAGTATACGAACAGGCCCTCATCTCAACTCTACAGTTACCCCAGTCGATGGGTATAGCCGGGTGAGTCTTCGAAACCCAGGCATGTGACCTGGCACCATGCATTTACTCATCACTAACGTGAACATTAGCGGTCGTCCTTCCTCGTCCCATTACTTTATCGGCGTTCAAGGCCAACGGCTCTTCTACCTGGACCCCCATCACCCACGACCTGCACTCCCTTATCGCGAAGATCCGAAAGAATACACGACAGAAGAACTGGATACGTGTCATACTCGACGGCTGCGACAGCTTCATATTGACGACATGGACCCTAGTATGCTTATCGGGTTTCTCATCAAGGATGAGGACGATTGGGACATGTGGAAAAGCTCTGTGAAGCATGTTCAGGGCAAGTCCATTATCAGCGTTTCCCCGTACGACCCTGCCAGGGGGCAGGGTGGAGGGCGTGCCGAAGCCATTGATGAAGTAGAAACTCTAGAGAGTGATGATGATGGAGAAACCGCTCTGGGAGCATAATGACTTGGGAGCATAATGACTCGGGAAACGGGGCATGATGTATTCAGAGCCTCGCTTTTTCGCCAAACCTACCACTCAACTGCAAGCCAGCATGAGACCGAGGATAAGAGGCGTTGAGGCACACAAGGTAGGTGGCCATACCGATGCTATGTTGTACAAAGTCTTGGGCGCATGTGATGACCATCTGGTGTGATGGCAGAACAAAGGACTATTTACCGTCTCGCTTTTTTACCACCCTTTGTGGATTTAGGTGCAGGGGCCGCATGATCTAGTTCCTTGATGTGGGCGAATAACTTGGTTCGAGAGGAGAAAGTTTCTTTGCAGACGGCGCAAAGGTGCTATTACTTCGTGTTAGTCGCAATATAATATACGCGCGATTTCTTCAAAGTGTCCACGAGTTACAACTTACAGAGCCTTGTTCGCCTGCTTCAGCGGCTTGCCGCGCAGCCTTCTTCTCGCGTTTCAATTTCGCTTTGCCCAACTTCTGACCGGCACCGCCTAGTCCCGTCCCACCAACTTCTAGGCTGGAAATGTTGTCAGTCAGAGAGTCAACACCTTCATTAGTCGCCGGACTGTCGGGCTGTGGTTCTCCAGAGGCATTACCAGCCATGAATCGATTTTCGACTGCTGATCGAGGCGCATACTCGTCATCCTCCGTACTCGAGCCATCTGCTGCACTTTGGCCCCGCTCCTCCCGTATTTCTGCGCTTTGGTGAGCATCCTCATTATTTTGTGACTTGCCACCTAAAACGCCTTGGGGTGGTTTTGCGGTATCATCACCACCGTCCAAATCGGTCTTTTGGGGAACCCGCGGCTGAGGTGAGGGCGTCGAAATGACAGGGCTCTCTCCACCCAGGTCAAAATCGGCGTTTTCCTTTTTCATCTGCCTTCGCAGTTGCTGGACGGCTTTGACGTGTTTCTTGCTTTTCTCGTGCGCCTCAAATTGCTGTTCACTCTTGAACGTCTTGTTGCAGACAACGCATTCGAGGACCTCGACCTCGGACTCCTCCTCAGAAGTGAGAGAAAACTCGCTAAGCGGCTGCTCTTCATCATCCCGCGCCTGAGCCCAGTCAGGCACCACGTACTCGGCCAGCTTCTCCTGGTTGGCGGCTCGTGAGCGGGCCGCCTGGGCAGCGGCGGAATTTCGTAGGATCTGTTGCCGTTCTGACTCGGATTGCGTGTTTGGAATATAACGGGGGTCACGTTTCCTGACAAACGATACGAGGGACAGGACGGCATCGTTGAATTCGCGGATTCCCTCTTCACGAAACTTGCGGTTTTCCTTTTCCATGAGTCTGCGGACTCTACGGTCAGGGGCATCGCTAAGGCGATATTTGTCCTTCCAGCTGAACGTCTTCTTGGTAGAGAAGCCTGACCAGATCTTGTAGAATGGCTTCGCAACGGAATCGTAGTTGTCCCCGGCCCGGCCAAAAGCTGGGTATTCTACTGGTACGATGCCTTCCCAATCTGCCGCCGCGGTCTCTTCGGCCGCGAGTTGGTCAAAAAACGAGTTAAGGATACCAAAGAAACCACTAGGGCTGTCGTCCATGCGCACGCTCGAGTTAAAGCGGCCCATCAGGGTGAAGATGGCTGTTGCGGAGGTGTAGCTAGTTCCATCATGGCCAGATGGCTCAGCGCCAGAGATGTCTGTCTGGCCTGTGAGGATGGCCTCACGATGGGAATCGTACCAGGCGCGCTCCTGAGGATCCGACAGGATCTCGTAGGCCGTCTGTACTTCGGCGAACTTCCTGGTTGCATTCTCTTCATCATTGAAGTTACGGTCAGGATGCAGCTCGAGGGCCTTCTTTTTGTATGCCTTTCGAATTCTACCTGAACTCGTCAGTACCGTATGCAAACTTGCAACGTCTGAGATGGAAATGAGCTCACTCAGTATCGGCAGCCTGGCGGTCTACCCCTAGAACCTCATAATAGCATGTCTTGCGCTCTAGTATGGCAGCAGACGCCTGTCCGCCGGGCCGCGGGGCTGATTGCTCGGCACCCATAAGGAAATCTCAGATCGCTGGGGAAGTGAGTTACGTAGGTGGCGAGCAGATGGCGTTTTATGAGGATGATGGAGAGAGACAGAATCGGCTGGAGGCAAAAAAAAAAAGTGCTAGTATACGCAGCACAGCTGTTCCTTGTGTAGGTACTTTTGTGATAGCGACACTGCTCAAAAAATGATGCTGAGCGGGTCGGGCGGTACAGTAAGTAGAGGTGGGGCGTGAGGACCTACCTCCGGCTAGGTACATACTAGGGAACCACAAAGGTACAGTAGGGCGGTAGATAGGTAGGTACCTACAGGTCCAGACCTTCCACTTGAGTTCCACTTGCCTACACTGGAGGTACTGGACAGAGCGAAACTAGGTACCTGCTAGTACATGTACGTCGTACCTTACCCAGTACGTAGAGGGAGTTATCTAGGTACCTAGAGGTACCTTGGGCTGTCTGCCGTGTTCGTCGTGCTGGGCGTGCTGGAGAACCTTGATCGGCCCTTTCAATCAGTCCTCGCCTTCCCATTTACGTAAACCATTACACCTCTGCATGGATTTGAAATGTTAGCTTGGTACGTTGACGCTACAAGAAACAGGGGCCAAATGAAGAACAAGCCAGATATTTCCTGTGTAAGAATTGAAGTTCTTTGCCACCCCCAAAGACCACGCTAACGTCTCAAATCCATGCAGAGGTGTACATGGCCACCACCTTGGCCGTGTATGTAGAGGGTTCGAGGGAAGGAGGAACGTCTAGAACCGTGTCAACGGACGGCTAATAAGAGGTGGACAGCATGGTGATAGAAGACGACGTGCTTTTCCAAGATCAAATAATCTCACTGGCCTCAGTGCGCACACAGCAGCACCAGGGGCATCCTTAGGCGCGCCTCAATCGTCGTCGCCATCGCCGGTTAGAGGTTTACCTGTACTAAGAAGCGACCGTCCATCAGTTAAAGAGTAGGTATTTAGTGCAGACACCTTCCTCTACCTTTACACTAGGTGCCATATTTGGCTAAGGACGGACGCAACCAAGAGAAAGTCCAGTGCGACCAACAAACAGGCCATTCATTGCCATTGCCCTTACACTCAGGTCTAACATCACTGGTGCGCATTCAATTGAGTGATTTCACTAACATCAACCGTCCGCGCGCGCGTCAACGTTCCGACCCGATTCCGACGAGATTCCGAATTTCCTCTCTTCAGCTGCTGCCGATTCACGACCCGACCTAGACCGAAACCTAGTAGTATTCGCTGTCGCGCCGCGCGACTCGCAAAATTGCCCCTCGTCTTCCCCGATCCTACAGTTACTCGCCATGACCACGCCTCTGAACGCATATCAAGACTTTTGCATGGTCATGTCGCTACAATGAAATTCGGTCACTCGTTCAAGGAGGCCCTGCAGGGGCAGAGCTACCCCCAGCATTGGGTAGACAAAGCCATTCCGTATGGTCAGCTCAAGAAGCTCCTGGGCAAGGTGCGAGAGGAACTTACTCGCAACGGCTATGACCCCGACACTATTCACAGGCTCTTGGCCGACCACAACGCAGAGTACAGGCTAAGGGTAGAAAACTCCCACATCCTCCGCCCCAAACTGGTAGTGCGCCCCTCGGCCAGTACCACTTGTCTACGATCCGATACGGCCCCAAAGCTCCTCGCAGGAGGAGAGCCCGCGCCGGCCTCAGAGCCCAGCACGCCCGCCAGCGCGCCCCCCGACTTGTCGTCTGTACCGCTGGAATATCCCACCTCATCACCCAAGACTCTGGCGCAAGCCCAGGATGCTGGATGGGTCGATATTCCTCTGGACTCGGACGCAAAGTTCTTCAACATCATACAAACAGACGTGGTCGAGCTAGACTCGCTGCAAACCCAAGAGCGTCAGTCCATGAATGACGGCATACAGTTTCTTGGCGATGAAATCGCACGTCTGGCTCGGCCCCGCAAGGGAATAATTCAGTTTGCAAAATCTGACCTCTACCGTTGGCGTGACATCTTTGAACTCTACCTGGCCGCCCAGGTATTCTTCTCGACCGCCGAAACAGCCACGGGCCCGCGCGATAGCGAGAAGGCGCGGAAGCAGCTTGTTTGGTTCCAGGATGAGGTCAACAAACGACAGCTGTTACAAAAGTTTAAACTCAAGGCCAGCGCGGAGGCTTACACACGCTTCCTCGAACTCAACGCAACTCTCCTGAAGAATTTCAAGTTCCAAGAGCTTAACCGAACAGCGGTTACCAAGATCATCAAGAGTGAGTCCCAGCCCAGAACGGAATAAATGATGGCAACAACGAAAAGTCAGGACGAAGAGGGGGGAAAGGAGTAGGAGGGAGGGAGGAGAGAGCGAGAGGGGGGAATATCGAGGGGAAAATTGCATGTGTGTTATGTTTAGAGAGGAGATCGCCTTAAGCAGACAAGATTATGACCAGATTAGAGGCTAACTGTAAAACAGAATTCGATAAACAGACGTCGTTGGGCGTCAAGGCAGAGTTTCCAAAAGCCATGAGCTCTGCCCCCTTCATCGCTGGGAGTATCGCCAAGGACATCTGCTCACAGATGGCTTGCGAAGTGCTCAGCCGTGTTCCTCAAATTGTGGATTACACATGCACAATTTGTACGTATACTGGCCGGCAGGTCTGCGTTACAATACCTATAGACCCCGCCCACCCCCACAGCCTTCCTTGCCTGGTATATTCAAACTGACGACGATGGATGTTAGGTTACTCAATCTGCTGGCTCCCCGTGCGATTGGACTGTGACCACATGTTTTGCATCCGGTGCATGATCAAGATGCAAAACCGGAATAAAGAGCTGTGCCCCCTCTGTCGGGCCAAAACCCTGCTATCTGCAACTGAAGGTAATGACAATTGTCCGCTTTGCCCGAGAACCAGTATTGAGCACATATAGCTAACATGCGTCGCCTTTGCCAACTACAGCCCACATCGACTGGAAATTGATGTCCTATATGGAAAAGTGGTTCCCTAAGGAAACAAAAGAAAAACAGCGTTATAACGAGCTAGAGAGACGCAGGGAATTGTTGGGTGAGGCCTACGTTGATACAAACGATGGGCCATGCATCGTGATGTAGATGGTGTACCTTATCTGCTTGGCTGGCTATCTTGACCTCGTGGAATACCCCTTGCTATCGAATTTCACCATGATGAAATCTCCTTCGAGTTGGCTCATTCTGCGTTTTCACTTTGCTACTGATGTTGGTTTGGGCATGATACGTGTGGGAATTCGGTCGGTCTTACAGGGATGCGGGAAAAACCTCTGCTGATGTTCAACAGGTTAAGGTCCGGTTTCCTAAGCAGATAGAGTCCAGCCGAGTAGCTATACTTGTTAATCAAGTATGTATTAACGGCAAGGACACATGTGTGGCATGCGAAGAGGGCACGTTGGTCGTATCATTTCACTCCTCATCCTAGCAGTGCGTACTCCGCATTCAAGAGACCCAGCTTAAAATTGTTTATATCTGTAAGCTTTTGCTACTTGCCCTTGTTCTCAAGGATACTAAGATTGTTCCTCGGCAACTTTCAGTGCTCTGGTAAACACATTGACAAGCTCCTCTGTTTCCTCCAACCCGACACTGATCCGTATCAAGTTCCTGTCAACGCCATACTGCTCAGCCCAGTCAAGCTCCTGATAATGCGCCAGGAGCACATAGGGCGAAGTCAATGTGAAGTTGGTTCCCAAGCTCGGTCCCTTGGCCGTCTCGAGCGCATCGTAAAAGGCCACAGCCTGTTTCTTCCCCTTCAAGACCACAGAGACAAGACCACCGTAGCCTCCTTGTGGCAGCTTGACCGCTTCATAGTTGGCCCGTGAATCGTTGTACTTGGGGTAGTAGAGAGTCTTGACGAGCGGGTGCTCTTTGAGGACACGGCAAATGGCCTCGGCATTTGCATTGACTCGGTCTATGCGCGCAACAAAGTCTCTGCTGTTGCGCTCCATGAAGATGACATCCTCGGGCCAGTAGGTGTCCTCCAATTGCTGCTGGAAGAAGGCTTTCAGGGCTGGATAGTATCGTGAGTTAGGGTTCAATATAGCACCGCCACCCATGACGTTGCAGTGGCCGCTAAAAATCTTCGTGAGACTGCTGACAACAATGTCCGCGAACTGGAGGACATTCACATTCGCAAAGGTGCCAATAGTCTCGTCTACAACAACGGCAAATTCGTACTTGTCCGCCAGCTCCCGAATACGGACCAGGTTGGGACAACTGAGTGTGGGGTTGCCCGGAAATTCACAGAAAAGAGCCAGATACCGCTCTCCGGCCTCGAGTCGAGTCTCCAAGTCGTCGAGGTCGGACTCGGAGGCGCGGCCGTAGAACAACGCACCGGAAGGGTTGAACTTCTCGAGAATCTTGAGCGTATCGACGTAAGGGAAGCCAAAGTTGACGCCTTTTAGCGGCGTGCTGCCCGGCGGGGTTCGAATGGAATACAGCGCTCTGTGGGCATGAAAAATCGAGTTTATTCCGCATGGGAAGAGATAGATATCCTCCTCGCGAAGATTGGCGATGCCGCGGGTGTTGGAACTCATCTGCTTTTCTGACAGCGAAGAGGAACCTCCAAGGTCATGGTCGGCGCTCCGCAGTGCTCCGGCAATTCGTCTCCTGATGGCGGACTTGGCGGGTTGGACAAAGGAGAGGTCGAGATTTCTGCCGAAACGCTCTTCTAGAAAACGGGAAGTCTCCTGTATCATGGCAGTCTCTCCGGTGGTCCCGTTGACGTGACCGTGCATATTCGGCTGCTGGTTTCCTCTGGCGTCAAGCGAAGCCTGCCGCTGGTAGCGCTTAGGACCGCGACACGGCTTTGCTGAAGCAGAGGCATCTGCGTTACGGAGTTCAACATGAGGACGCAGCAATCCGTCTGTGAACAAACCGTGGCAGAACTCAGCCCGGCGGCTAGAAACGCCATCTCCACTATGCTGCCAGTACTGCTTTGCGAAAGGAAAGCCGTCCTGTGGCATGATGACAGCAGAGATGGAGGGACAGAGGGGCTCCAGGGCACGCGCCTCGGGATTTGACATATCAAGAACGAGGTTGATGACCTCGAGATTGCTGCAGACATCAACAGGTGCTCGCGAACGGATGAAATCAACGCAGCGAGAGGCAATGGTCGGCGTCGGAAAGAGCATGGCTGTGATATCACTAGGTCGCTTGGCCGTGGTACTGACATGCTTGGCCACAATGTCAGCAGCAAAGGCCTGAATGCTCCGGTGGATAAAGAAGCTGACAGAAGCCGGTTAGTACAACTGCAGTGCTGATCGAGATACTGCGACTGTAGGGATCATGGTGTCTGGAGGACAGGCGCACACTTACCGAGGATACCCCGTTGTCATGCGCTTAACAACCCAATCCTGGCCCTCCTCATAGCCGACATTGGCACTCCAGGTTGGGAGTGAGACGCTCACGGCCTAGATACAGCAACTTAAGGTCAGCAAGAGGCATGGTGAAGGTGGTGACTGTATATACTTGGGCATGGGTGCATACATGAGCGGTCTCCGAGGGTATAGAATCCCCAAGCTCGAACGTAGGCATGATATACGTAACCGAGTGCCAGGTGAGCGCGGATAAGTGGTAAGACGAGCTGTGATGCTGCGTGGATGTTATAATTTTGCTTCGAGCTGGTGTGAGCACCTTCTCTACTGGTTTCTGGCCTAGCGGGATGCTGTCTTCCTCCTGTTAGCTGGTTACAATCAACTGCTCAAGATAGTGAGGCAAGGGGCAAGCCCCAAGAACGTGGCTTACATAGAATTAGGTGTGTCGTTCTTCTGTTTACCTCACTATTAGTTCTGAGCAAGGGAATGAGTCAAGGGAGCGAGCAAGTGAGTGAGCGAGTTGGAATAGGTGGCCAAGGAGTGCCTCGTTGATGCCGAGTATCGGAGGTATCCATCCGTACTTGTTGTCGTATCCAATCAATCAATCTACCTAAGCTAGCGGGTGACGATTGTGTAGATTATGTGAAGCATGTTTGGCAGATTCGCACATTTGACGTTTGGCTTATAGTCCTTGTCACAGCCCACGCCACATTTCGCAAGTCCCTCCTTCTGTACTCTATATAATATTCTTCTTGTCCCTAGACGCTGCATTATTATATTATGCAGCATCCGTCCTCACCCTCGCCTACATAGTCAATTTACCTACGTACCAGGCCGCGGCGCAAAACCGACATGCCGGAATCCCCACAGTCCCCACCCCGTCTTTAATGGGTCCATGCCCGAACGCTTAGACCTACACATCGAAGCCGTAAATCGGTGACGGAAGGTACAGGAGGTAGACGGAAGAAGAGGGAGCATCTTTTGTTCTGCCCCTGCCGGCCGTTGCCTGCCGACCAGCCGACTTCCAACAGCTCGTCAAACGCGAGTCGCTCCTATGATGAAACAAAGGTACGTTGAGCAGGACGGGATACGTAAAATATTCTGTTCAACTCATTTCTCTACACTAGTGATAGCCTTCCAAACTCTGCGCTTTACACACCACGGAATATGCCCTACGATTTGTCGCAGTGCTCGTTCGCCCGCCCTATATTGTTCATCACAAGCCTAACTGGCCATGGTCTCCCTATGCCGTCATACTCCCCCCGCGGCTTAGTTGTAGTATGCCCGACCGCTCCTGCGAGTCCCCACACAGCTGATGCTGTCGCTGGGTACGATGCTATCGGCATCTTCTTGGTCCTCTACCTCGCTGCCCCACTTTGTGGACTGAACACCCGGGGTGTCGGGCGGTAGCAGAATCTCACGAGGTGTGACGAGCTCGCTCAAGCTACCCGAAGCATTTCTGGGTAAACCCCCATCACGGCTCGAACCATAAGCGCCAGACCTTCCCAATGGGCTGCCACCGACTTTGACAGTCGTCGTCTTCATGCGGGTGCCTGACTTGGAGCGTCTGACTGTGTAGGACTCTTCAACCGGGGAACCGTGGATGGTACTCGAGGATCGATGACTCTTTGTTGACGCATAGCCGTCCCGCTCTGGCGTACTCGTGTCGTATGTGTAGCTTCGCTGCACCATTGGCGGGTGTTTTGCGCCTCTTGAGCTTTGAAGGTGCTGGTGATCAGATGAGATACCCACGGGTGGTCGTCCATAGTCCGCCTCGCTGCGGTCCCGAGGAGACCCGCGAGACCGCGGTGTCATGTGACGGCCTCGAACGTCCTCCAAACCATCTCCAAAACCGTCGTCCACATCTCTGCTTCGCGAAGTGCCCGCATAACTGCTGTATCGAGTGACGTACTCCGGCCGCGGCCCTGGCCGGGAAGCACTGCCAGAGGTATGCAGGTG
Source organism: Neurospora sp. FGSC 26628 (assembly GCA_009805345.1). NCBI lineage: Eukaryota > Fungi > Ascomycota > Sordariomycetes > Sordariales > Sordariaceae > Neurospora > Neurospora sp. FGSC 26628. Next base: position 308,975 of record RAOO01000029.1, on the reverse strand, counting down.
CTCATCAGGTAAGCGAACCTTGTCCACTGCCCGGTCCACTTCCACATAACGTGCCCTAGACTCCAAAGGTTTTCCGGAATACTTTTCTACATGCCCCTCCTGGTGGCTGCAGCGGCGTGAAAACGATGGCGGCTCATGATCATCACGCAATGAGCGGGAGCGTTCCGCCTTGGACATGCTGTACAAAGCACCTCCCACTGCTCCGGCGGCCGCGACGCCCAAGATGGTACCCACAACCGTACTTGGACTGATGCCTCCGGAGTTGTGCCTGGTTGGGACAGCGGGAGCATAAGAGGCCGTCCTCGACACGTGGCTCCGCCTGGAAGCATGTCGATCATCGTCCTCAACCTCAGCAGAACGCCGGTGACACGAAGGAGGGTTTGATCCCGAATATGATGGATGGGACACTGCACCTGGGCGCTGCTCTAAACCTGCTATATCGTATTTCCACAGGAGAACCCGACTTGGTTCTTCATCGGTTGACTGCTGGTACCTTGTGGCTGTGCCACCGTGATGGGACGGGTAGCTTGCGGAAGGCTGATATACGATCTCCATGGTGTTGCCGTCAGGGTCAGTGACGTTGGTTTTGAGGTCGCCAGCTCGACTGACACTCCTGTGGGCCTTGGCGGTTGTGGCAGCTGATCGAGAATCAACAGGGTGCCGCAGTGATTTATCACCGGCGTCTGGTGGAGCTCGGCGCGCGCAACTAAAAGCCTCGTCGGCTGCGGCCGCAGAAGGGGCGGAAAGGGAAATATGCGAGAGTCTCAAAGCCCGATGCGGGTCAACTTCACGAATCTGGAAGACGGGTTTGTCGCGTGACGGATGGCCGTAGGTGATGGATGGTAGGGGCCCGTCCTCCTCACTCAGGTAGCGCAGGCCAATATTCTTGATGATGGCCGCGTAAAAGGGTGCGGAGGATGAGAGATGAGAGACTTCGAGGAAGGGCAGCATCTTGACTGATGTGTTTATGTTGAAAATCTGGCCACCCAAGCAACGAGCGAAGGCATGCAGCCCACAGACGTTTGCAAGCTGCTGATCGATGCCCACCCCTCAGTTTGATATACAGCCCCGGTGTTGAAGAGGAAGTTGATATGTGGCAACCTTTTGAGTGTCCGAGGTGTTGAAGGTCGCCGAGCGAACAGGGAATCTCAAGGCACCGTTGAGGCACCGTTCAAGTACCGTGGCGCGAGCAGGCGATCAAGACAGGGGTTGTGCTGCCGCTCACGGCTCACCACATCCAAGCACTCGAGGCCAGGAGCTGTGAGGCGTATCCGTGGTGGTTGAGTCTAATTGTGCTCTCAAAGCACCGCCGCAAAGGTGCGTTATAGAAAGACCAAGGAGGTTGAGTTGGAGGAAGTGACTTGTGAAGCGGAGGCCTTTCTCACCGGTCCGGCTTTTGTCACAGACAAATGGTGTAGGGCGGGAAAAGCCACGTCCAGAAGAAGGGCCAGATAGCGATTGCTGCTTGGTGAATCACTTGACGGTCGGATAGCGGTTGGATTCGTCCACGTATTAGTCATGTTAGTAGGAGGAAGAGTGGTAGAGGTAGCCAGGTCGCAAAGTGTAGGTAAGTGGAAAGGCATATTCCCTTTGGGGCTGATGCGCTTCGACTTCCGCTTGTGAGGCAGTAATGGCAAGTTCCTGGTAGTTGTGGGTCCCAAGCGCCTATTTTCGGGCTCATCGTGGGGATACCAAGTCACTACAGCGTATAGTGTAAAAGAGCATCCCGAGTATACAGTCCTGTGGTTGGTGGTGATGGGAGGCAAGACAGCAAGACCTAACGCGACCCGGCCATCCGGCCTGACTTGGCTGACTGGCGATCGAGGGCGGGAGAATCTCCATTGGCGAACACCCATCTCCGCCCTTTTAGGCAAATGCAACCTTGCAACATTCCTACTTTTTCCTCTTGATGATCACTCGCACTGCAGGATTTTCCGTAGACAACCGCTGGCCGTTGCCGCTCATTGACGGTCACCGCTGTGCCGCTGCCTGACGAGCCATCCTTTTGGCCTAGTATGCATCGCCACGGCTACGGTGAACGCTTCGGTGCCTGGGTGCCCAAGTCGAAGTCTTGTATGTAAGGCTTTTCGTACCCGAATCAGCCTGTCTTGTTCGAGGTGAGCGTACCATGGTGAGCGGGTGGGATCAGCGTGTCCGTTACGCACTTGCATGCCGAATTGGTGCCGAACACTACACATTTTCCTTGTCGCCACTGGGTTGTGTGTTCCTGGCGCACAAGCAGTGTATATCATTCAAACCCAAAAGATCCAACCTACAAATTTGGAGATTACTCCGGTGCGCGTTCCAATATGATACAGTCTCGAGAGCAAATACCAGGGTAACAGCAACTTGAATAATCATTCCATATCCACAGGTGATAAAGACCCAATGGCCAACGCCAATGCCTGGGGTGTCTTCTTCCTGAAATTCATTGGCCGAATGAAGACAGCCACATGAGAGGCATCAAGGCCTGCGCGCTTCTTGTTCCCGTCCATATTTCATTGAGTACACGACACTACTTGTCAGGCTTTTCAAGCGACCGTGGAAAGAGAAAAGAGGGGCGTGGAAAGAAAATCAGAGGACTTTACCCGGCAAGAGAGAGACATTGGTTTGCCAAAGGCTGATTTCGGGGGAGATGCTTTGCTCCAAAAAAGGGGAGGGGATGTCCACGACGTTTCAGGCCCCTTCTCGCCTACTCAAATATATCAATGCTGACCTGCCGCAGGTTCAAAAACGAGTGACCCACGATAGCTGACCTGATAGTGGATGGCTATTAGTAGTTAGTGTTGGCGTCGTGTAATGTGAAAAGAAGGATGACAGAACATGGTTGTTAGTCGGCGTGTCACTTCCTAATTCAATTCTAACCGGGCAAGTMGCKACTTGCCCTTCTTTCCGCAATGGTAGTGTGACATGGCGCATGGCAAGCGTTCAGTCGACCAAAGAATACGATGACCCGAGGAATTTGTATCCGCAAGAAGAGATTATTAACTAGCTAAGATTTGGCATGTGAAAGAGCTAGGAAGAGGCGAAGAAGAGTATATGACAAAATGAGAGGAGGGAAGGCAAGCCAGGTTGAATGGTCTTGCGTAGACGATGAAAGCGTCTTGAGTCCGTTGTTGAACGCCCCATGTTTTGGTTGCAAAAACAGCGACAGCGCAATCACAGGCGACCCAAGTTCCGGAAGCTCTGGCCCGCAAAATCGCGATGTTGTATCACGAAGCTGGCCAAAACCCCCGCAACCTCTCTCACGCGTGAGAAAGGCAAACAGACCTTTCATCCATCCCTCCATGTTTCCCACCACGGTTAAGATGCCGATTAGATGATATCCCACGCATCCTCAGCGGCGTGACAGAACTTGCTGCACGCTACGCTGGCTGACAAGCTATAATTGCTAATGGAGATCTTCTCATCGACATACTCATCCGCAAAGTTGTCAGCGCCCTTGGCCATGGCGCCAACAAAGAAGCAGATGCTCTCGTTCTCGTCCAAAGTGTCGATGTACTCGCGGACGCGCACAACGGGGGCGTCGAAGCTGAGCGTAACCTTGCGGCAGTTGGGAGGCAGATGGTCCGTAATAGGGTTCTGAATCACCTTCAAAAGCTTCTCCTGCGAGTTGGTTCCCTTGATGGACAGACGATGGAGAAGCTGGACCATGAGACCAGCGAAGCGCTTGAAGGTGCGGGGTATACGAACAGAAGGCGAGACCTCGATCAACACCCCCTTGGCGGTCTGGATGTAAATCTGCAGCCTTCCGGCCTTGTTGACGGGCGAGTCGAGAAGCGTGAGGAGGCACTAGAGGACAACGATGGCGAGTGTTAGTAGCAGTGCCCGCATATTGAATGCAGACTGGGAGTGTTTCCAACCTGGTGGGTAATGTCGGGGCGAGCGTCACTGATGTCTCTGTTCATCTTGCGCATGACACCAATGTGCTCATCGCTGTTGAGGAGCGAGTACTTTTCCTCTCGCTGCATGCCCATGCGGCCGGAGCCGCCGTGGGACGCTTTGTAGGTCTCGAGGCTGGCGTTGGAAAGCACCACGATGAGCCTCTTGGTGTCCTTGTCGGTAGGTGGGATGGGCATGTGCTGCTCGGCGACGAGTTGGGGCAGTGCCGGAGGAGGGAGCGACTGGGTGCCTGCCATGGTTACGTCGTGGTTAGACATGTTGAAAGTCTGAAGCTCAATCAATGCTCGGATGACCAAATGTCCGGGGGCAGTGTAGAGACGGCAGGGCGACGGCAGAAACAGTATGTTTGCTAATATGGTCGTTGTGATGGTGACGGGGACGGGGACGATGGATGATGAGAATGGAGACGAGACGGCCTTTCGAGTTTTCGAGCGAAAAACGAAATGGTATTGGCCATCGACGATCAAGAGAGTGGGGTACCGAAGTGTTCCAGACTTCCCCTCTTTTCGTCCCGTAGTAGAGCGTCTTTGCAGCGTCTTCCCGTCCTGGTTGTTCCCGTCGTCCAGAATGATTTTTTTTTTTCCCGTCTGCGCCGCGCATGCGCTATGCAGCAGCGCAACACACCTTCCACTTGGGAACACCCAAGGCCCGCCTCTCAAAACTCCGAAAGGCTATCACCTCGAGCGCCGCAACAACTCGTGTTCAGGGCACAAGTCATAGGACCATTGAGGCCGCGGATGGACAATGTGACTATCTGACATGGAAGGGATTGGAAAGTCGAGGAGGGGTTGAACTTACGAGGCCGCTTGCCAGCACGGGGGGGTTCTGGGGAAGATGACCCGGGCGACATTGGTGGCTGGCAGGGGAGCACGGAGCAAAGGCAACGATGGAAAACCAGATGGACCCTTGATGACAAAATTGAAGCGGAAAGTTGCAGGAAGAACGAGACGAGAGCCCAGAGCGCGGGTTGCGCGGGCACACGTGCCTTTTTATATGCTCACTAAGCCCGATAAGACGGCGGTGATCCCCAGGAACCCGAGTAAGGCGTTGCATTTCAGGGTTCCAGACAGATGGCTTCGACACCTTGCGCCCACGCCAAGCTGCAAGACGCAGCTAGCCTCAAGGTAGGAAATCCACCATTGACGCGAAGGAATCAAACATGCAGAAAGCAGCCCTAGGTTGATTTCCATCTACAATACAATAATGGTTTGTTTGTTAGTTTGGTTCTTCGGCCATGGGTTGAACAGGGGAGAACTGGAGCTCTCATTGGCCTCCTCAGAAAGCAAACCAGCCTTCGTTTGAAGCGGCGGACAATGACCAGGGCGAGGCACGGGTAATACGCCATAGAAGCCTCTTTTATGCCTCTCTCCGTCTCCTTCGAGATCCAAAAGACTGAAAATATTAGTCTACAGCACCCATCCGCTGAAAAGCCGAACGCTTTCCTATATCCAGCAAAGCGCTGACTTTTTTGTACCTAACTAACAAACAAACCAGGGGTATATTGTACAATCCAGCCCTGGTTTGTTTGTTAATTTGGTACAAAAAACGCGCCATTTCCACTGAAAGTGGAAAAGCATTCGGGCTTCTAGGTGCCGTAGGGGACTGCCCTCCTATATCTTCCAGTCTTGAATATCTCGAAGGAGACTGTTCAACCCATGGCCGAAGAACCAAACTAACAAACAAACCAGTATTGTATTGTACCAACCCTTGGGCAATAATTCACACGCCAGCCAATCGCCGACATAGCCACCCAGTGGAGCGAGCTGGAGAACTGGTGGAGGATGTTGGGGATTGCTCCGCCTGGACATGGACTAGGGAGACTCCTCCGCCGACGTCGGGGTTGTTTCTAGAGAGGCAACCTGGTCCAACTGCCATCCATCGACATGGCGAGAGACCATTTTAACAACATAAGCTCAGAGTGGTACCTAATTCTGCGTACGGCATTCCAAGAAACACGACCCGTAGCCAGCACCGCTGAGACGGCGGCAAAGTGTCAAAGCTTCGGCTTTGCGAGACCCGGACCGACCACAGAAGGGGAGACGGGCTACATGGACGGCGTACTACACGTAATTCCTATATGCCATGCGAGCGGAAGATCTACGTATGATTCTGCTCTCCCAAACCCGATCGTTAGAAGCTCGGCTGGGCGCCGCTACACATGAAAGTGGACATGCCCTGCACACTAGGTCTAGGTAGGGCTGCGGGCCGTCTCGGATTAAGAGCCCTACCGGGAGTCTGGAACGGCAGATCCTTGACAGGACGACACCATGACAAGCTCGGTGGAATATGTACTGCGTGGCCATTAGAGTCATCATTGATAGATGCCGCCACTTGCTCCTGAGTAAGATACCCCACAAAGGCTTAGTTAAATATGAACGCCAGGCGGGATCTGGAGCTTTGAATGGCGTCGCTTAATTAGACCTGGTGTCTACATAACCCAGATAGCTCACAAGGTGGACTCTTGGCATCTACCTATACGATGTTTTGGGGAACGGTTTATAGTAATATGCGAATAAGAAAACACAACCTTCCATCTTTCCTGTTTGACTACCTACTTCAAGTTGTAAGAATGTGATCAAACTAGGTACGTGGCTTGGCATTTCAGCGCCCTCGGCTGCTCAGTTTGTTCCCAGTGACGCAATTGGTCGTATTTGGACCTGCCATTCCCAGACAATGATCAAATCCGGGACCTTGAGGTTTTGAAAAGACTCAAGAGGGTGCAAAACCAATGCCGCAATACGTCATCCGCCGGCGGATTGTGGCACAAAGAACGGCCACCTTCGCGCTTCAATGTGCACTTTGACTTGCAGTGAGATTGCCCAATCTGGCAAACCTTGGATCACCTTGGACCTCGATCGAGACGCTTTTAGGCCAATCCCGTCCCGAGCAAGGCCACGGGTAATGTGAAGTGTCTGGTTGCGGCTGGTTCACGGTAGGTAGGCTACGAGGTTACCTACCTCTACCTATAGAGCTATGTAGGACAGTGCCTGGTGTGACAGGTAACATGCTCACCTGGCTCATGATAAGCTCGACGTCGTGTTCGCTCTGTGATGTAATGGGTCAGCCATGGGCTGCTCTGGCCGTCGTGTCTATCATGGTCTTGTGATATGACAACTAAAACCTGCAATTTGGAACCACCAGCTCCCGTCTGGTGCTGAAAGGGGCTCGCTCGTTTTATGTCTTTCTGCTATGTCACCCGGGCTTACCTACCAGGCCAACATCACCTTTCACAGGTTACTTCTAGGACTGTCCTTCTTTGCTTGAGGAACTCCAAGCACTCCAGTGAGAAAAAAAGACAAAACAAGAAAAAAGGGTTAAAAAATAAACTCAAGTGGTGTAACTGTTGAGTGGGGTCACTTCATCTGAAGCTGCAGTCTAGGAGCAGCCCCCGGTCCGTAATTTGCGGGGGCCGATCAACAGCTCCATCATATGCCCGGAATAGCGCACGCTACAGCAGCACAATTAGCCCAGACCCTGCCCAGCGTTCTTTGTTGCTGCCCTGCCCCCGGTGACGACGACATCATTGTCCCAGCTGCCCAGGTCCCAGACGGCCCAAGGCACCAAACAACATTACCACTTTCCCTGCTCGCCTTCTTCCTCTAAAACTGCCTCGCTACCTCTACAACCAGCACTTTCCGCGCGCCCACGCATTTCCCAGGTACTACCACTAGTTTCGGATGCGCAGTCATTGTGTTCCCGTCCAGTCGCGACCTCATAGGTAGCGGTAGCAATATCTCATTTCCAATTTCCAGTCCTGGATCGCCCGACTCGGTTTGCTCACTGCTCCTGCTCCCGCCTCATCATCCAAACATATCCAGGTTAACACCCGCGCGCGTCCATCCAAGCTGCCTTTACGCTGCCTTTCTCCAAAACCTATTGCCGCTCCGCCTTCTCGTCCTTTCGTACAGCCCAAGGTCTGCGGACTAGATATCCTAGTCGACCGCTTCCGCTACCGCTACCACGACCCAACCAGCCGCTTTACCTCCCCAACTCCCGAGCCTACTCTCTGTCCTTGTCCCAGTGCCGGGTGAGGTGTCCTGCGGCCCGCGCCGACACTCGCCATGATGACCGCTAGATCTCCAGTCGGGGCCCCCTCCCCCAACATGAACTTTGATCGCGGACACAGTTACTTTCCCGACCAGCAGCAACCTATCCATGAACAGCAGCATCAACAACACTCACCACCACAACAACCACAATACTATGCCGCTGGCTCCGATGCTGAAACCATATCCAACACCCTGGCCAATACTCACCTACCGCAATCTGGTCGTGACCACATGGCCACCTCTCCTCACTCAGCCAGATTTAACGAGGAATGGGATGCCGGTCGACGAGGAAGCTCGATCGTCGACGGCACGCGACCTCACAGCACCGTGTACCGAACGAACTCTTACGCCGGTTCCGTAAACGGTCTCAGCGGAGATGGGACCGCCTCAATTTCCCGCAGCAACACTCTCAAGAAGAAGGCGTCTCTTAGACGTAGTGGGAGCCTCAAGCGGAGCGGCAGCCGTCGCAGTATGAAAGCGGGGAGTGTTAGGAGTTTGGCACTTCAACCGAATCCCGACCAAGAAGAGATGAACAGTGCCTTTTACTGCCCGGTCCCCACGGCAGGCAGTCCCACCGACGTCCTTGCCAACCGATTCCAAGGTACGAATCCATACCCGTCTGTTTTCAATGTCCGCGTCTAACTCTCCTCTTTCTGTTTGTTAGCATGGCGAAAGATTCTCAAAGACCTTATTACCTTTTTCAAGGAGATCCAAACACACTATGAGCACCGTTCTAAATCGCTCATTAGGTTGGGGAATGTGCTGAATAATACGTCTACTCCTCCAGGGTTTCTCTCAGATGGGGGGCTTGACGATGCCCTCCAGGTTCTGCGAAACTACAACAAGCAAGCCATTGCCGAGTCCAATAAAGCACGCGAGATTGAAGAGGATGTTATCCTAGCACTCACTGGTTTACGGAGTGACCTACATCAGAAGATCAAGGAAATCAAAAACCTGTCTGGCGATTTCAAAAACTCGGTTGACAAGGAAATGGAGGCCACTCGAAGAGCTGTGAACAGTCTTCAGGAAATCCTTGGCAAGACCGAACTCGACCCAGCTCTTACAACAGGCAAAGAAGATCCCTATCTCTTGCGCCTAGCAGTGGATCGCCAGCTGGAAAGGCAGATTGACGAAGAGAACTATTTGCATCAGGTACGCACTTCTCACCACGTGGCTTGCTGGGAGATTCCTCTTCACCGCTAACTGCCGCTCTCAAAGGCTTACCTGAACCTCGAGAGTTCAGGACGGGAGCTTGAGTCCATCGTCATTGGCGAGATACAAAAATCGTACAACGCTTATGCTGGTATTCTCAAGAGAGAGTCGGATGTCGCTTACAGTGCTATTGAAGAGCTTCGAATTGGTCCAATTTCCATGCCCAAGGACACCGAATGGAACTCCTTTATTCGAAAAGATGAACAGTTCGTCGATCCGGACGTGCCCATGCGATCGGCCGAGTTCATTCACTATCCCGGTCGTGATCACCACGCTTGTCAGGAAATCCGAGCGGGTCTTTTGGAGCGCAAAAGCAAGTATTTAAAAAGCTATTCAGCAGGATGGTAAGTATCCGAGCCATCATGTCAAGGCTCTATCCGGCAGTGAATATTCTGTTCTCTTGCTAACATAGCAGGTATGTACTCTCGCCTACCCACCTACACGAGTTCAAGTCTGCCGATAAGGGACAAGGGCCGGTCATGTCCCTCTACCTTCCTGAGCAAAAGCTTGGATCTCATTCCACCGACGGCAGCTCGTCCAACAAATTCATTCTTAAAGGACGCCAAACCGGAACAATGCACCGTGGCCATACGTGGGTATTCCGCGCCGAAAGCCATGATACGATGATGGCATGGTATGAGGACATCAAGATGCTTACTGAGCGGACCCCGGAAGAACGCACCAATTTCCTTCGCGGCCATGGAAGAAGCTACAGCAGGTCCTCCCAGCGGTCTTCCATCAGTAGCGATGGAGTCAATGACGACGAGGAGCCTCCCTTTTCTGCAAACGTGGCATATGTCAACCAGCCGCCAAGGCAAGACGCTCTGCCGCGACGTCCTTCAGGTGGGCGATTCCCATCTGATCTCCAGGTAAATGCACAAAGACGCTTACAGGTTCCCGTTTCCCCGCTTAGTGTGAGTTCCGGAAACGACGAGAACGGCACTGTCGATGCCACCGCAGCTACCACCACATTGCCAGGAAGCGCCATAGAGCAACACGACAGAACACGGGAACCGAATGCACCGGATTGCGAAGGGGCCACTCTTACAGCACACCAGGGCGATTACACTTATGCCAACCCAAACCGGAATCAAGTTCATGGTGTCCACAACGACATTGACGGCCAATCCCTCTCAATGCCCTATACTGTTGGAAACCAAGGCGATGGTGCCATTCTCCAGGGACATAGCGAACAAACTGATAATCGTCGAATCAGTAATCCCGATATGACATTACTTGTTAGACGGAACCATGACGCGGATGAGCAAAACGTTCGTCACGGCCAACGATGGGTAGATTCTGATATCAGAGATTTCCCAGCCTCCATGGGTGCACAGCAGGCAGTGTCCTCACCGGAGGATAAGAGTGGCATGCACAACGGTATCGCATCTGCGAGTGCTCAACATCCCAGCCATGCAATGCCAAGAACAGTTGTGGTCGGGCAGATGGACAGTAACAGTGGCGGTGACGTTTTCCAGGATCGAACACGCCCAAATATTGAAGGGGTGCGCAATGACAGCGTTCCAACCATCTCCAACCTTCATATCCCTGGTGAATATCCGAAGAGCTCTTCATAGTGTCAGCTTGCCTAGACGTCTTCCGTTGATCCCAGTCGTTGATCAACAGACCAGCTTGAGCATGCTTGGGCGGGTTGTAGGACATCACAACTTTAACGTTGACAGAGAGCAAGGATGGTTGGTAACCGTGGCTTTGTCTTCGCTTTCCTTTTCTTTTGTTCTTTTTGCGCATAGGGATACTGTGAATTGACTGCTTTCTTGTCTTTGAGATACTCTCCTGGTAGCTGCCAAGGTGGTAGTGGAACTGTGGCGGTGGGGACGGCAAGAGGGAAAGGATGGGGATCCGGGGGTGATATGATATTCGAGTCTCAAGAGAGTACATGTTTGCCATTGTTATGTAGGTGCTCTTCTAATCTTCAGTCTATGGGTAGCTTGGAGTTTGTCGCCAAAATGTGCATTTGGATCCCTCGATGCCGTTCATAATTACCGGCTTTCCCTCCAAACATGGTGGCACTTCCTCTGCGGTGTAGCTCCAAATGTGTTTTCAGGTCGTTATTATGAAAATTCACAGTAGTTGTGTAGCTAGACAGGTGTGTTTGTGTGGCGACGTGACTCGATGATTACAGCAAATAGAACGGGCGACCTACTTCTGAACAACGGCGAGCGCGTGCCAAACAGTCCGCATAGCCCCGAACAGGCCGAAGCAGCATCTGAATCGATGATGGATGAAGCGAGTTCGGTGACACCTCGCGGAATACGTCGTCGTCATGCCATGGAATAGACCGTGAATAGGTAGTGGTTGAGAGTCGACTTTAAAGACTCGACAAGTCAATACGTTCTGGTTCCAAGCAACCATAAGGGCATCATTCCCCCTCGAGTGCCTTGGGCCGGGGGTTCCTTGAAAGATGCAAGCCGTCTGGAGAGCTATTCTACCTCAAAAGGACCTCGGGTTTGCCATAAAATTGGTATAGAATCATATGCGGGTATTTTACCTCTGCTTCAGTTATTATGTGATGCCTAGAAGGTATAGTAAGTGTGCATACATCGCCCAGCTTGTCGCCCTTGCACTAACATAAGCGTCAGGCACAGGTGGAGAAGTACCTGGACTGTACTCAAGCATCTGGCCACCCGAATGTGGTAGAAGGAGTCTCATCTTCCATTGCATACCCTTGGCGTCGTAGCGAGGTACGTACATATACTACTACCCGTGCCGCTAACGCTGTTAGCCTACACATCCGCCAAAGGACAACTTGGCTCCATCAACCTCCATTCATTTCTTTGTTGCAGTCCATATCGCCATTCATTCACTCTTCACCCTGTCAATCTTTGGGTCTTTTAAACTTTAATCCTCTTGAACGCAAACCTGAGCGTGGCCATTTCTTACTCCAGTCTTTACGATCCCTAATAACGATTAGATAACCCAGCCTCTGCGTATCGAGTTCAGTGGACGACCGGCTTACGACCTTCCCCATCGTCCAAGATGTTGGTCCGGCTATCAGCCCTTGCCGTTGCGGCCGCTTCCATCGTGAACGGCCTTTCTCCAGCCGAGATACCCTCCGACCTGCCCTTATCCAACCTCCTCGCTTCAGCGCAAAGCCATCTCTCAAAGGGGGAGACCAACGATGCGCTCGTCTACTATGATGCTGCCATTGCTCGCGACCCCTCCAACTACCTGACCTTCTTCAAACGCGCTACCACCTACCTTTCGCTCGGCCGCACCTCGCAAGCGACCGATGACTTCAACAAAGTGCTCGCGCTCAAGCCTGGTTTCGAAGGTGCCCACATCCAGCTGGGAAAGTTGAAGGCGCGCAGCGCCGACTGGGACGCCGCAAGGGAGCACTACGAGAAGGCAAGGAAGGCGGACGAATTAGCTGCGCTGAAGGATGCCGCTATTGCCGCCGGCCTCGCCGAGAAGGCAGCAGCCACCGGAGACTGGGAGGAATGTGTTACGCAAGCCGGAGCCGCCATCATGGTTGCCAACCGGGCTGTTGCGCTGCGCGAGTTACGATCCAAGTGTTTATTCGAGCGAGGTGACTTGGAGATGGGCATGAGCGACCTACAACACATCTTGCAAATGAAGCCTGGCGACACAACCCCGCACCTCAAAATCTCGGCCATTTCCTTCTACGCCCTCGGCGATCTACAAGGGGGGTTGACAGCCATCAGGAAATGTCTACATTCCGATCCGGACAGCAAGGTATGCGCAAGGTTGTTGAAGGAGGAGAAGATGACGGACAAGATGGTCCAGAAAGCGATCAAGGCGTTGGACAAGAAACAACCAATGACGGCCGTGAAGAACCTGGTCCCGAACCAAGAAGGGGAAGGCCTCATTCAGGAGGTCAAGAGCCAAGTCGAGAAACTTCGGGCGGACGGGACAATTCCAAAGTCCGCGGGCAATGCATTGGTAGGACAACTAGTAGAACTGGCGTGCCAGGCGTACTTTGAAGTAAGTCGACTTCTCAAGCGGTCCCCCAATCCAACAACAGGATGGAACAAAGCATCTAACACCAGCTCCCTTTCACCAGTCCAGCAGCAAGAAAGCCTCCATCTACTGCGCCGAGTCGCTAGCCATCAATCCCACTGCCCTCTATGCCCTCCTCCACCAATCGCAAGTTCAGATGGCGGCAGAAGAGTACGACGCCGCCATCGCGACCCTTCAAAAGGCCCTAGAGGAACACCCTGCCAAATCAGACCTCATCAACCCCCTCATCCAGAAGGCGCAGATCGCACTCAAACGCTCCAAGACGAAGGACTACTACAAGGTCCTGGGCGTCTCCCGCGACGCGGATGAGAGACAAATCAAGTCGGCCTACCGCAAGCTCTCCAAGCTTCACCACCCAGACAAGGCAGCCAAGCAAGGGTTGACCAAGGAGACGGCCGAGAAGAAGATGGCTCAGATAAACGAGGCGTACGAGGTACTGAGCGACCCCGAGCTACGAGCACGATTCGACAGAGGTGACGATCCAAACTCGCACGAGGGGCAGCAGGGAGGACACCCCTTCGGCGGGCAGGGTGGGAATCCGTTCATGTTCCAACAGGGCGGACCGGGAGGCGGATTCCGATTTCAGTATGGGAGTGGCGGGTTTCCCGGAGGCTTTCCGTTTGGTGGCTAAGCATCGGGGTGCATGGGCGGATACCAAAAGCTTGTGGAAGGCCATGTTGTCCTTGGTTACGGTGTCTGGCGCGCGACACATTTGAATCTCGAGGGTTGGGAAGCTTTGATTAGGGAGTTTGGGTGTTAAGCTGCGGTTTCTCTTCAAAGGACTAACAGGACGAATGAACGGGAGGAGAATACACAGTAGTTATTGTTCATAATTCCAGCCAGAGTAAACTTGGCCAAACGTGAAACATGGTTGTCTTCGTATACAAGCGTAAGGTATGATACATATGTGGTATACAAACGATAAGAAGGTATGAACACCGTAAGACCTAGGTACTGGTTTTTACACACAGCTACCCTGACTCCACCTTACCTCGCCATCATATACAAGTGCAATCAGGTTGCCCAAGACGAAGGACAGACCAGCAGCCCAACAAGCTTTGCATTTCCCACACCAACCACGCTACCAGAACGCACCGATAGCCTGCATCTCCATGGTTCGGTAAACCCCATCCATGGCTTTGTGGGTGAACTAAGGAACCCTCGGGAACAATTTATGCGAGCAATATGAAAAAAAGAAGACAAGGCAACAAAGCTATATTACGTACATGGGTCGGATTTTGTGTTGCTTGTTTTTGCCTTGTATCGTAATCGTCGCTGGTATTGCGCCAAAACCCCATTGTTCCTGGCCGGGTTGAAAGACTCTTTTTGCCCATCCAGCCTCCAAGTACCCCGTTCCGCAATGCGCCCTCGTAACCAACGCGCCCTGGCATTGCCCGTTCCCAGACGGACGCCAAGGGCGAATGAATGATATTTAATCTCCCGCAGGTGAGCATGTTCGAGTGGCGTTGGGCTTCCCCCGCCTCGCGCCTGACGGGCTCCATACGCTGGAAATGAGGCGATGCCTTTCTTTTTCTCCTCTAACGCCGTGCATGCACGTCTGGAGGTTTCGGATTTTGGTGATCCTGGCTGCAGCAAGCGAGTTAACACCAGCAAACACAGCGGCGATATGCTGAGAAGTGAGAGAAATACAAGAAAGTTTGCAGACAGTTGCACTCACCTTGTCAACAGGCCTCCGCTCCGTAGGTCAGTCGCAGTTCATGACTGGCTGTTTTGGTGAATGAAATAGGCCCTGGCACATCCATGTGTTAGCAGCGTGTTGGGGCAGTTTTGGCACTTTAATAGCAAAAGCGGGGAGAACGTACTTGGACGCCTCATACGCCGACCAGCAGATGGCCGTGCTAGGCATGGTGGTCAACACTCTGGGCTTCAGGCCCTTGAAGAAGCCCTTGACACCCTCTCTCCTGTACAGCAGCTTACACCCCGCCACAAAGCCGCTCACGGCCCTGACCTCAGCGTCCTGAGCCGCGCCCCGGGTTTGCAGCATGGTCTTAATCACATCCATAGGCGTTGTAAGCGCGGCCGCGAAACCACCAGCCACCGCACCAGCAAGGCAGTGTGTCGCTGGGTCGTATTTCTTGGTGGGGTTCATCGAGGTCGATATCGACTCATAGGCGAGGAACTGAAGCGCGGTGAAAGGGACGGTCATAGAAAGCGTGGTGGGGTAGGAGACGTAGAAAGCCCCGAGACCCTCGTTCCGGTAAACATACTTGGCGCAGTCAAGCATGGAGCGGTACATCTTGGCCGAGTTCTGGATTTGCATGCGCTGTTTGATCACTGTGTTGTGACTGCGTTAGACTTTTTTGTTTTTGCGCGTATAGTTCCGCAAGTGTATAGGCATATATGGGTGGGCATACCGTCAAAGGGGTTCATTAGGGCATCACTGGCGATTGTCGCGCAAGCACCGCTAGTGGCAGCAGCGAGGAAATGATGCTCGCCAACCTTGTTACCGCCCATCAAGTGCTTGACAGCTTCGTAAGTCGCAAAGTAAACGGCGTGCGCAGGGCCTAACAAATTGGCATTAGCTGGTTGCCATGAGAGCCGAAGAGACGGAGAGGCGAACTAACCGGCTCCGGCAATGACGCTGGACATGCCGCGCCACAAGCTGAAGATGCCCTCGGTCGAAGCAATTCGATAGGTGCTCTGGATGACGCCATTGTAGACCGCGGAAGGGTTCGAGTTCACAATCTGCATACGGGTCTGAGGGAATTCAAAGACAGTCAGTCAGTGACTTGCTGAGGTCTCGCGTATGAACTAAGAAGGGACCGTTCGCCCACCTTAACAGCATCGATGGGATACACTATGGGAGAATCAGTTAGCCAGATAGTCGGCGATCGAACGCATCGGCTCTGGGGGGAACATACTGGCGCAGTGCTCGGCGATACCAGCAAAGGCGCCGGCAGCCATGTTCTGGATGAGGGAGAAGTTGGGCGGGAGCGACTCGTAGCTATATGGAAAGATGCGGTGTCAGCGGGCCCCGAGTTGTTCGCCATGTTGTTTCATAAGTGGCGGCCACGTACTCGTAATCCTCCTCGTCGATAACGTTTGGCTGGGTCATTTTGGAAGCCACAGCCTCCGATGCTCCTGCGCTAAGAGCCAGCTTGAAAGGCTCCTGGGACCGTCCTTGGAAGAGACGGCAAGGTAGAGATGGAGGGTCCGCGATGGGCGCAATACAGGTGTATTCCACAGAGATCGAGCGGTTGTGAAGGGCGGCAGCGAGGTGACGCAATGCAAACGCCGGCTGCTATGATACAATGTAGGTAGCTATGTAGCTGCTCTATTTCCTCGGCCTGGGACCTGGTTCTAGCCTTTTTGCGCAACACCGGGGTCGAAGCCTGTGTACAATCGAACTTCACACCAAAGGAATCGATTGTGTCGGCCAAGAGTATTGTCGTCGGTTTCGGGCGTTGGGTGTCGTCGCAACGGAGGGCGCGGAACGGAGGAGGGGGAGCGGAGGGGCGTCTGGTGGCGGTTCAAATATCAAGGACGGGATTTTTGGGGAGGATGGACGGATGAGGCGTCAGTTTTATCAAATATCCCGACCCGTAGTCGGCACGGCCTTGCAGCAAAAAAATATGGGCTTGGCACCGCAGCTTGACAGACACGCCCACGCCAGCCAGACACGAGAACCGACGCCCGCAGAACCCGTCCCGCACCCACACTTAGTTCGCTTTGGAACCTGAAGGCCACCTCAGTGGGAAGCTCTGCCGCGGACCGTGGATCGCAACCTGGACCGACCCGACACCTCCAATAGCAGCGCACTGGAGCAATCGGAGGCCGGGGAACCTTGAATACAACTTTCCTGTGATGTGCAACGATTCACACATGCTTCCATCCAATCGACCATTGCAACCTGAGAGGAAGACATCGTATCTACTGGATTACAACTATCAAGAAACCTACTCGCGTCAACCAACATTTACTCGCATCCTCACTCGGGCCTCCATTCCCAGCTTCATTGCTATTCCAAGCACATAAGGTACTGTGTACGCTGTCAAGCAACCCCGCAATGGTTGAGGGGATTGTTCGCGCTGCGTCCGTCTCCGCTAGCGGCTTCGCTTTGCCTTTTTTCCCCCCGAGACCCCCCAACCTACCGGGCTTATCAGATCGAAAGTCCCGAGGCCCATCAGCCAATCAAACAACCTTGCCCAACCTCGGACAAGGCCGGATCGCTTGATTGCGAGCTTGATTTTATTATTTCTGTCAAGGGCTCGATACTCCATCCGTTCTTTATAGCCATGTGCAGCCATGTGCCGTCCTTATGCAGTCCTGAGCTTGGCGGTATGCCACCGGTCATCGGAGGGGAGGGTGGGGATACATGCAGGGCAATTTGCAAAAGCAGAAATGTGCGTCCAAGGTACCGGCGCTGAATTGGATCTCGCGAGTCGGGGATGCCTTCGCGCCGTCATAATGGTTCGATAGCTACCCACGAATGCCGTGCACAGACGGATATGTATGTATGCACCTTGATGGGTTGCAGCTGTCACAGGTTCACAGCCGGCGTCCAGGGCCATCTAACCGTTCGTTATCAGATCCAGATTTGTCTTATCAGATCTGATTATCGGATGAGGTACGTACTTTGCTGTGTACGTACTGTATCTTATTTCCCAATTCAACCATACGACTAGCCCCCGGGTGCTTACATCTACCATAGTCGCGCCACTCTGTCGCCAAAAAGCTGCCCATATAAAATCGGCAATGGAACTCAACACTGCTGCAAAATGCACTATGCTACAGTACCCGGTATTCCTAACGCTTTTCTCCAGTGTCATGCCAAAGTACCTGACAGATATCATATGTTCGTTTCGTGATTCTCCCTCTTTCCTCTATCCAATTCCCCGGCCCGCGACCTGAGTCTTGATCGTTTCATCTCACACCCCCAAGCCTCCTATTCAAATGCGCCTGGTTGAACTGGTAGAGCATGTGTACCACCCCAGCCCCATTTCCCGCTTCCTCACCAACAACCGAGTCCAGGCCCCGCCCGCTGTTCTCTCTGCTTAAATCGTTGGTTGGCGATACCTGCCATGCTGATTCATCCAGCCCGGCCCTGCTGTCTTCCGACTCGTCGCCGTGCGTTTGCTGACCGTTGCGTGCAGCACCTTTACCATCCTCCTCCATCGATCCTCCCATCATGTGACCCTCACCCTGATTACCCCCTCGGAACTGGCGTCCCGTGTTGACAAAGCTCATGTTGTTCGGGAGGATTGGCTGATGGCGCGGATCAAAGAGGACGGATGCCATAGGCGAAGGCTCTGCAACTACCGTCCCAGGCCGCGGTGTACGCGAAGGGAGGGGACCTTTACTCCTTGCTCGCTGGCTGCGGCCCATCCGTGAAGCTGCCAAATCACCTGCCAACGTTGGCGAAGTTATGCCGGGGAAGACCGGCGGTAAGTGAAACTGTTGGCGCATCGCAGGCGGGAGGTGTTTTGGGTTTCGAGCATAATTGTTGATAAATCCATACATGGACGCCTCCATCTTGCCATGCTTTGTAGAGTAATAGTCATCTCGTACATCTCCTTCGCCTGTTGTCGCCGCCGCCGCCGTTTGATTTTTGGAGTCTTGTTTAAAGTCAAACTCGGCAAAATAGCACACGTAGCCAAGACCGTCCACGTGAATCGTGAATTCACGGAAGAAGTCTATAATCTGATCGGCTGACTT
Organism: Neurospora sp. FGSC 26628; assembly: GCA_009805345.1. Classification (NCBI taxonomy): domain Eukaryota; kingdom Fungi; phylum Ascomycota; class Sordariomycetes; order Sordariales; family Sordariaceae; genus Neurospora; species Neurospora sp. FGSC 26628. The sequence goes on along the minus strand of RAOO01000029.1, from coordinate 290,136 downwards.
GGGAAGGCTGAAAAACAGGACAAAGGGAGTTGTCAAGATGCTGAGAATCTCTTCAACAAAGATGACCAGTTTCAACTTGTAAAGCTCCTCGAACTCGGCCTTCACGTCAGCGCTATGCCACCGGTCTTTCCAGTGCTCCGGCTGGTAATGCGTATATTCCACCACATTCCCAAGTGCGTACTCGGGATCGAATACCGCGTTATCCTCGGACACACTCCCGCGAGCTACACTCCATATAGCTCCAAAAACAGCCGTATAAAAGAGCACGGTGCGATCGTGCGTGATTTCGAAGCCGAGGAACATTTCCGGGTCGAAAACAGATATCAGAGCAAGGACCGTAGCAATCGAGCCGGCTATAAAGGACACAGTCTTGGCCACCATTGACGTCTTGGCTTTGGGGAACTGATCGATGTAGTGGCTGGCAAAGGGGTGAGACATGTCCAGTCGTCTCTTGAACAGGTGAGGAAGCTCGTTGAACTCTCTAAACTTCCATTCCGCAAGAGGTGTGTAGCTTCGCGCAGACAATATCGACGGGTTCTTTTGAATTTCCTAAAAAACAGTGTCAGTGATGGCATCTCTACCACAGAATCAAGCCCAAGTCGACGTACATTGTAGTATTCCAAGAAATACACGATGATGAGGTAACCTGCCACGAAAGGCGACAGTATGAGGATCATAACACCTGCGAAGATGAACCGGCTCCGAAGTTTGGCGCTGAGAGCGCCCCTGCGGTCGGACCTGAGAAATTCCTGGTTTACTTGACCCTTGGGGTCAAAGACAAAGTCGAGAATGCTGAACATCAAAGTCCATTCGAGCGTCTGTGAAAGAAGCTGACGGTTGCGAAGAATCGGCAAAGGGATCGTCAAGTCGAGTATATCCTTGTTTATCATGGCAATCATGTAGTTCTCTCGTCTCATCAGTCGATTCGCAATGTCGGAAGCGTCCAGCCTCTCTTTGGATTGGCTACCAAGGACCCAGCGCTGATTTTGCGGCGTCATGGTCCTAGTCGTCCTTACGTTCTGATCCCGGAGCACCATTATCCTGGCTACAACCTCCTGCCATGTGATGGTCTGCATATCTTCATCGGGAATGTTGAGCAGATGGATGTAAAAGCCCCGAACATGCGTCAGCCGGCGCAAGTCGAGGATGTACTGTATTGATTTCCACATGAAATAGAAGGCAAAGAGCCAAAGACCAATGTTCCACAACCCAGACATATTCCGAGTGCACTGAGGAACGAGGACTTGAGACAGCTTCTGGTTGCTCGGAATCTTCTTAAAGTCAACGCACTGGGAGAGAAATGTCAAGAGGAAAGCTACAAAGGCGACTTTGCTGTTGCTCTTGTCAGTATTTGCTCATGAGGCCAGCTTTTCTGCTCCGGAGACGGGCGAGGCACAAGGCCCACTCACATCAGGTGAAGCACCCTTTCGACCACAATACACCACATCCCACTCCCCCGGTAGTAGTTGTAAACGTCTTGCATGAAGCTGTCAAGGTTGGTAATATTAGCCCATCTCCATTCGGCCATCTTCTTAGCGTTGCCTGTTATAGCACCGGTTAAAATGGAGCTAGGCGCCGCATTGCTATGCAGCGGGAGCTGAAGATCTTGGTCGGCGTGCGGCCTTTGCTGATGCGTACGGCCCTTGGACAATCCTGGAGCAGGATGTGCACGCGATCCTGCATGCTGGCTTCTCAGCTTCCCCGGCGAGCCCAAGGGAGCAGCTCCCCTATCATAATGTTCAACAAGCAGGGAGGCGGGAACGTCATTGTCAGCGTCGTCATCGTGGTTGGCACCCCAATGTGTGGTGGCATCTGGACGTGGTGGACGGCCGGACATTTGGGCTCGGCCTCGTGGGATCCGGCCGTCGACAGTGGCCCTACTGTCGTCAAGTCGTAGCCCTTCTGCATTTTCAATATCGTAGTCATTAAAATGCTGATTAAGATTTTCTTCATCCAAGAGCCCAGCACGATCGTCAACATCAGAGGCATTGTCGCGGCCGCGCAACTCTTCATAGAAGGAGCGCGCGCCACGACTGCCACGACCACCCGACATGAGCCTGGCAATGACGCCGTCAGCCATGAACTCGTTAGCCGACTTTTAGTTCTAGTACTGGAGCGATTGTCCGGAATTACGGTGGCTCGGTTGGGAAAAGGCGAGTGAGCATCCAGACTAATGACCGATCGGGTATCGGACAGCGGTTGTAGAGACGGGGGCTTTCGGAGACGGCGTTCGAGTCGAGGAAGGATGTGCCTCGGGGGCCGCTTTGCTCGGTTCGAGATGGACTGCGTGCTCGGCTCTCTGGTTGTCAAGTCGCTGAGATGGAGGCTGGATAGGCGTTTGACAGACCGGTGCTAGCTGGTATAGGTAGGTGTTGATTTGCCAGTGAAGCGTGTGTTCTGGACCTGCCCTGAACAAACGGGGAGTTGAGTCGCAATTGTCTGTTTTGGAGTCTTCTCGTCCTGTCTTTCATGTGTGTAAAGGTAGGTAGGTGTCTTGGAGCGCGAGGTGTTGAGGGTAGAGCAGCAGGCTGCCGCCAGGCAGTTGGGCGGTCGGGAGAGGGCTGCTGAGGGGCCAGGTGACAAGGACACGCCGGTTGCGAGGGGTGCGACGGTAGCTAGGTCGGGTGCCTAGCCATAGAATGACGACGGGACGTGGGCTTGGTGGGTCTCACATGCCCACCCGACGCTACCTTAGAGCGTGTCAGGCAGGCGGTGAACGCGATAGGACACGTGCAAATGCTTATCAGCCAGCGCCTTGCCTTTACTGTGACAAGTACATACATACAGAGTGCCTTTTGGACACTGTGCCTCTAACAGACGGGTAAACATTCCACTTTCCATGCTCAGGGGCTCCGGAAGGAGGATCCATCTGCGTACCTTTAACATATCTACGTTCTTTGGATTCAGAAACATAGTACCTTGCGGACGAACAACTGAGATCACACCTGGTAAGAAGGACACAGGATTTACAAGGCTCCTAAATAAACCCATCAGACGACAGATCCGCACGGGATACACGGGCAGTACGGGGTGCCTCGAAGCCTGAGCCGACGGCACAAGCCGTTCCTACAACTACTGTCATTGTGACAGATCAGCAGATACCTACCTCCCAGGACACTGGGCAAGAATTCCAGCTGATGATAAGCCGGAATCATGCTCTCAGGCTCGACATCCGCGCCCCCGGTGCGGTCTTTGGCACTATCGCCGCGAGACAGTTCTGAGCTCTTGTCGCCAACAGGCCCCTTGACTCCAACATCGACCAAGAGTGCGGGCACGAGTGCCCTTTCCTCCAAGATCGCCAGCGTCCTGTCCACTTCGTATGCCGACACCGAGTTCCGTGAGGCCCTTCTCTTGCTAGATGAGCGAGGGCTGCAGAACGTAGCAGCGAACCGTCGCAAGCTTCGGTTGGATCTTCAGAAAGAGGTCATCGACAGCAATGGAGAGATCATTCATGAGTTCGGCAAAGTCGCCGAGGTATGTGTTCTCGTTGTTCGCAGTGACACATAACTCGTATTCCTCAACCGCAGGCGAATGAGCCGCACACTGATGCACTTTTAGCAACTCAAACGCATCGGCTACACCATCGGCAAGCTCAACGAGAGCTACAGCGATATGAAAACCCAGATCGATGCAGCTCATGCATCCACCTCATCTGCCTTGGGCGAGGCTTCACAACTCATGACGCAGAAGAGGCAGGTCGAAAGCAAGCAAGAGCTGCTCTCGACCTTCAAGACTCACTTCATCCTCACACAGGACGAAGTTGATGTCTTGACCTTGACCTCGGAGCCCGTAGACGACCTCTTTTTCTCAGTCCTCGCCAAGGCCAAAAAGATCAGCCGGGACTGTGAGGTTCTCTTGGGCTTTGAGGATCAGACGCTAGGGCTGGGCATCATGGAGCAAGTCACACGGAACCTGAATCACGGATTCCAGAAGCTTTACCGATGGGTCCAGAGGGAGTTTAAATCGCTAAATCTTGAGAACCCCCAAATTGGCTCGGCCATCCGCCGAGCTCTCCGCGTTTTGGCTGAGAGACCTACTCTTTTCCAAAACTGTTTAGACTTCTTCGCCGAAGCCCGCGAGCACGTCCTGTCCGAGGCTTTCTACACTGCCTTGACAGGCAGTTCGGCTGCTGGACAGGGAGACCCTTCGATCAAGCCCATTGAGCTAGTAGCCCATGACCCCTTGAGATATGTAGGGGACATGCTCGCCTGGTCTCACTCGGCCGCAGTGGGCGAAAGAGAGGCGCTCGAAGTCCTGTTCATATCCGAGGGTGACGAGATCGCCAGAGGCATCCAGGTGGGCCGAGAGGCTGAAGTCTGGCGGCTCGTGGCCGAGGGTGGGGAGGAAACGGCTGCCTTCGATCCTGTTACGGCCCTGAACCAACTAGTAGATAGAGACATGTCCGGTGCAGTCCGTATCCTACGACAGAGGGTCGAACAGGTCATCCAGACGAATGAGGAGACCATCCTGGCCTTCAGACTTGCGAACCTCATCAACTTTTATAAGAGCACATTCTCCAGGTTGGTGGGCCCCACGTCGGTTCTCGTTGAAGCGATGGGTACCCTCGAAACGGAAGCATTACGCCAATTTCGATCTCTGGCTCGGGACCACGTCGCCACTCTTCAAACCGAGTTCCAGCATACTCCACCAGACCTTCGGCCACCCGAGTTCCTCACGGATGCGTTGGAGCAGCTATCGGCAATCATGAAAACGTACGAAACGTCACTAGGCTCATCGGGTGATGATCCGGAAGCAGAGTTTGAGTCCATCATGGCCGAGGCGTTCGACCCATTCATGGCTGGCTGCATCAACATGGCCAACAATGCCAGCCCGCCGTCCAAATCCATTTTCCTCATCAACTGCTTCTTGGCTGCACGGACAACGCTCTCCGGTTTCACCTTCGTTCGCAAATATGCCACTGATATACAGACCACGATTGAGGAGGAAAAGGCTCGGTTGGTCATTGCACAGTACGAGCTCTTCAAGGCCGAGTCCGGTCTGGACTCCCTCATTGAAGCGCTGGCTGGGCTGGACATGCATAAGAAGGATGATGTTGGAAAGGTTGCGACACTAGAGGAGGTTCAGCCTGAAGCACTGCGACAGTCAAGTCAGAAGCTCGACGATTTTTTGCCATCGGCGTTGATTGATGCGACGGAGAAGCTCAAGAATCTTCAGGATTCAAAGCTGGCGAGCGATGTGACCGAGGAGGCAGCCGAAAGATTCTGCGTGGATTTTGAGCATGTGGAGGAGATGTTGTTGTCGGCTGACGAGCTGGCGGAGCAAAGGAGAGCCGAGGAGGACGGTGAGGAGGAACACGTCCAAAGTCTTCGGGCGCTGTTCCCAAGGACATCGAGCGAGATTCGCGTGCTATTGTCGTAGAGCGATCGAAACGGCGAAGGAAAGAAAGCCAGCTATTGCTACCACTGACGGGACCCAGGTCTGTCAGGTTCTCGTCAGAATAGTTCCACTCATATAAAAGTCTAGACCGCTGGGTAAATCACACGTCAACAACTAGCCGGTGTCAAGAACTCAGGTCCAGTGTGTAGTAGTCGCCATATGACTGGAGAACGGCCATTGCGTAGTAATAAACATAGGTACATCTACAAGTAAGCAGTAGGTATGAGATTGACGGCCATCTCACATGGGACGAAACTGAGCTTAAATCTGTCAGCACTGTAAGTCGGCGAGGAGCTGGGGTGGTGCGGGGCATCCCGGCTCGAGCCCGACCGTCCCGACTCCCGAAGCCCGTGGGAGCTTCCGGGGATCAACGTCATTTTCAGGATGCGCTTGACGGGTGTTGACGGTCCCGATGGAGGCTCATAAAATAGGGCGCGTCGTGCGATCGACCTCTCTATTACGGGGGCAGCGACAACGTTCTAGCTGGAGTAGATGTAGGTTGCGCCTCCTCCTACTGTCCAGAGGTCAAAAGATAGCAGGTGGGCAGGTACACAGAAAGGCTGACAAACAGGCGAAGCAGGTACCTGCCACTCTTTGCCAAGTCCCCACCTGCTCGCCCCAGTTCATGCCCCACTACGTCTTCAGCTAGGTCCTGTCAGGGCGGTTGCCACAAATGCCATATACTGTGTTGTATACCTACTGTATTGATACCTTACACTACACACTAACCTCAAGGTGACTTGAGGTAAGTTGGCACGTCACGGTCGCACATTGATTCTGTCAAACCTCACGTTGCACCGCCGTACGTGAATTCCAGTGGCCTACAAGCACGCTACCTCTACGTTTCAAGCAACATACGTGTAGACTGGAGCCTTCCTTGGGGGACCCCGTTAGATTTCCATCCGGCAACTGCCCTCTGGACGTTTTGCGATCGCCCGATTTTCCAACGACACCCTTCGCAAGGGCGATGCCGTCCGTGCGCGTAGATCTATACAGCCCGATCCACAGCACCTGCTGAGATCCTGTTCTTGACCAGACACTTACGTCTAGGCCGGCCCTTGGAGAGTGGGAGCCCGCTACGCCCATCTTAAAGTACAGACATACCGTGATGTGTATTCGTCTTACTTCTTACGATGCTGCGCAACAGATCCGCCGCTTCAGTTTTGCAAAAGACATATGATGAGAGCTACCTGACATGCTCCACTGCTGTCTATTACGAGGGCCAGGTCAGTATGACGTTTTCGTGATCATTGCCCTTTTCACCCATCTGCTAACCTGGCGCGGTCATCTAGGGCAATGAGGATGAGGCTATGCGATGCTGGAAACAGGCACTCGAGCAAATCTATGACCAGCAAACAAACAAAATTTTGCCAACCTTTACCCCACGTTCCGAGACGGAGAAGGCGCTGGCTGACAGTCTTCGGCAACTCGAGGTACAGTGCAAGGAACGAATTGATCTCCTAGAGGCCCTCCGTCTTTCGCGCCTCGAGTCTCTCAAGCATGAAGCTACACCATCTTCGTCACGTTTGTCACCCTTGCCGAACCCCTCAGACCCCCCCAAGGGCTGGATAGGTGACGGAACAATCCCGGCCGTGACCTATACAGACCTTTCCCGACCAGCTCCCACCAAGCGACCCTTTGTAGGGACCAGGTCTATCTCGGAACAAACCATGCCTACACCTGGGCCTTCTGCCGAGGCACGTACGCCAGGCGGGGAGTTTCCCTTTACGTCCACGCGACCAGTGTTAACCTCGTCACCGTCGGCGTCAAGGCCTTTGCTCGAGGAGCGAACATCGTCAAGGACACGCAGCCCCGAGAAGCATACCATGCGCACAACCTTGCGGACCGGACGCTTGGGAGACAAAAAAACTAGCCATCGCCAGACGCCTCCAACCTCGGTTTCAGAACGCCCCGGTGCCAGTAAGGCGGCCTCGCTTGCCTGGAGCTATCTTGGGAAAAGAGAAAGATCGAGTCCATCAGGGAGTGCAAGCGGTAATAGTGGTGGAACCGGCACCACTGATCAGACAAGTTCGGTACCGCCCGCAAGCTCTCCCTACTCAGTGGAAAGGCTACGTCAAAGTCCAGCGTTGGCAGGCCGCCAGCAGCAATGGGACACACATACTAGGCGATTGGTCACGGGTCGTCCTCGGAGCCAATCCAAACCGCCTGATGGACGACCTACTCCTGAATCATCAACACCCCGCCGTTCTGATGAGCATACCCACAGTCGCCAATCCTCCTTCACCATCAGCGCTGCTGCCGCATCAAGTGCACTCAATTCATTGACTTTGAGGGATAACAACGAGCGCTCGCCGTTGGAAGGGGAGGAAGGACTCCGGCTAAGAACCGCTCCGTTACCGACACCAAGGAGGAGGCCTCTGCCTGCGACGGGGAACACGGATGACGAAGACACCTCATACTCAGCGAGAGGAAGCGTAACAGCGGCCAGAAAATCGAACAGAAAGATGTCCGATCCAATGCTGGCTCAACGGAAGCCCATCAGCCGGACTTCTTATTTAACAAACACGGCAAGGCCCGCGTCGGGCAGATCGGCGACGACACAGGATGTTGATACACCTCGGACGAGCGCTCGGGCGAGGGGGAAAAGGCTCGAACAACCCCCAGCTTCGTCAAGTTCTGAGGATTCCGAATATGAAACTCCCCGGCGGCCGACAGCAAGACAGCAACTAAGACAAAGACTGAAGCAGAGTGAGGTTTCCCTAGTTGTCGATACACCAACCCACAACTCCGAAAGCCCAGAATCTGAAGGCGAAGATGGGGCGGCTCAACAAAGGTCAGAAGCTGCCAAGTGGAACAAGCAAAAGGCGAAGATATTGCGCCGTCTTCCTCCAGGGGTCGATGAACATGCTGCGAAACAGATCCTGAACGAGATCGTCGTTCAGGGTGATGAAGTTCACTGGAGTGACATAGCCGGCCTCGAGGTAGCCAAAAATGCACTTCGAGAGACCGTAGTTTATCCTTTTCTCCGGCCGGATCTCTTCAAGGGTCTTCGCGAGCCGGCCAGAGGCATGCTGCTTTTTGGGCCACCAGGAACAGGAAAGACTATGTTGGCCCGCGCAGTTGCCACGGAGTCCAAATCTACCTTCTTCTCCATCTCTGCTAGTAGTCTGACAAGTAAGTACCTCGGCGAATCAGAGAAACTTGTTAGGGCACTGTTTGCGCTGGCAAAGGTGTTGTCGCCGAGCATCATTTTTGTTGATGAGATTGACTCGCTGCTGTCGCAAAGATCTGGCTCTGGGGAACACGAGGCCACGATGAGGATTAAGACGGAGTTCCTCATCCAATGGAGTGATCTTCAGAGAGCTGCTGCCGGCAGAGAGACTGCAGCGAAAGGAACAAAGGAAAACGGCACCGATGGTGATGTGAACAGAGTCTTGGTGCTTGCCGCCACGAACCTTCCGTGGGCTATCGACGAGGCTGCAAGGAGACGATTTGTGAGGAGACAGTATATCCCACTCCCCGAAGCTGATACAAGAGCAATCCAGTTCAAAACGCTCCTCAGTCAGCAAAAACATACACTGACCAACGAGGACATCAATGAGCTTGTGAATATGACCGATGGTAAGTCGCCCTACCCGTTCGTGATCTTCGCCAACCCGTTCACTCCCTGGCCAGGTTGCCCGCCAAATACCTTTTGCTAAGCACGTGCACCTCGCAGGATTTTCCGGATCCGATATCACAGCCTTAGCTAAAGATGCGGCCATGGGTCCTTTGCGGTCTTTAGGTGAGGCGTTACTACAAACAACCATGGACCAGATACGCCCGATAGAGTTGAAGGATTTTGTCACCAGTCTCGCTACCATTCGGCCTAGCGTTAGCAAGGCAAACCTCAAGTTCTATGAGGATTGGGCAAGAGATTTTGGAGAAAGAGGCGGTTAGGGAGGGAGGATGCCGCGAGGCGATGAATCGGAGCAAGGTACTCGGGGAATGGGTAATGTCTGGGTCTGGCAAGCCTGTAGCAAGCATATCGAAGAAGAGTATTGCTCGCTGGTACAAATCACAGAGGGTGACAGGCGATATTACCACACCTATAAGCTGTCAGGGCAAAGAGCAGGGTGGAAAAGTAACGGTGCGCATTCGGAAAGCACCCATATGTAGCAGCAAAAGGTGGCGGGCGTGATCGTTGTCCATCCGACAGCATCACTTATTGAAACCTGCTTTCTGGCCAAATATATCGTTCAGATCGTGTCAAAATTGGTTGGCACTGCCGTCCATGTGTCAGTATGATATAACCACCCTTCCATCCATTGCGCTCTTACCCGTCGGTTACCCCGGGAGGTTGACGAGAAGTATCGGACACCAAGCTTCCCATCCTTTCGTAATATCTATCGTTTTCCCCTATATCGTACAGCGTGCATATTTCGATAATCCTACACATATCTATCAACAGCTTGTGCTCCGGGGTCTATTTATCCCTTCTCGACACAGTCCTTGACACAATCCAAGACACGCCGGACCATAATCAACCACCCCCCCCCCCCCCCCCCCCCCCCCCCCCCCCCCCCCCCCCCCCCCCCCCCCCCGCCCGCGGCGCGCGGCCCTTCACCACCATCCTCTAGCAAGAGGCGCGGCCAGTAAGTAAGCATTGAAACTGACGTGTGTCTGAATGCATCTCGCTCCAATCCTGCTCCCTCGTCTTCACCACTCGGCTTATCCACACTGTGTTCCTCAATCAACCTTTTGCAAGCTGATGATCTTCTCGCGCATCGCGATCTCCCTCTCAGCGTGGCGGGCCATTCTCTCACCGAGCTCAATCGCCTCCTCGGCTGCCTGGATCTTTTCCCGCAGCACCTTGCGCTCCTTCTTGGCCTCCTTCGCCGCGTCCTTGGCGTCCCAGAGCTCATCCAGCGAAGGGATGGGCGGGCGCTCCTCGATCGGCGTGCCGGCGGGCGCAATGATGTGCTTGACCACGTGCCGCTTGGACTTGCTGGTGATGAAGCCGGGCATGATAGCGACCACGTCACCGGCACGGAGAGAGTTGTTGGGGTCGTGGACCAGGTATTGTTTTGGGTCGTCGAAGTGCTAGATGAGTGGAAAGGAAAAAGAAAGGAATTGAAGGTTAGCTTGCTACTCTCCTGCTATGCCCGTGTCTTGAAGAATAGCCGTAGTTTCGCATACACACCTTCTGGAGGAACTTGTTGAACTTCTGCCCACCCACCCGGACCTTGACGGTCTTATCAATCAGGCCAGAGGTCACGACGACACCGTGAAGTTCACGGAACATCTGCCGGGGGACCTTTGTGGCCGCTGCTATCGTCGAGGCCATTGTTGCCGGTTTTTTCCTGCTTCCTTCTTTGTTGTTGGTGACTTGTCTAACCTCGAGGGTTGATCTCGTGTCCACGGCCTCAGGCACAGTCCTTCTTGAACGAACAAGGGGATTTGCGGGGCAGGGTTCGGGTGGCCGGTCGAATTCGATGCGACGATTCGGCGATCGGTCGTTTCGGTGTTTCGGTCCCTTGACACAGTAGTCGCGTAAGGGAAGGGTTTGCCGATGTGTGCGCGCAGTTCAAAGCTTCCGGATCGGAACGGGGCAGTATCTGGGGTCGTGTGGGCGGTGGTAATGGGAGGTGGTACTGCTATGGGCGGGAACACTGGAGCGAAACAATGCTCCAAGGCACGACGGTCGCGCGGTCGGCCGCCCGAAAAATAATTGGAGCCGGCCGAGAAAAGACCGGGGTCCGGGCTCGGGAGGTGGATCCCCGCAGCCCCGCCATCCACTGCACCGCCAAGACGGTAGTGGACGGGGAGACGGGCTCGAGACGGGCAGTTTCACTCATACCGCTGTCCTAATAGAACTCCCGTCTGTCGGCATTCTTGCAATTCTTCTTTTGTCTTCGTTTACTATTCAGTCCAAGCTGCCGTGCCCTGGTCTTCATAATTGGGAATTGCTCGTACAATGTCAACCTCACTGATTGTTTGTGGTTAAAACGCTACGGCATGCCATTACATTTCATTACCTACAAAGAACCTACGGAGCCTGTGGCTGCTCGCTTTGCCTCTCCCTGATAATAGTCACACGCAACGAACATTCAGACTCCAATATCCAACACCTCCTAACATAATCCTCCCCCAAAGCTCTTCATGTACAACGCCTTACCTAATATCCTTTGCCATTTTAAGGATCAGTGAGATCTCTGCCGTCTAGTAAGAGCGACAACTAGAATAGTGTCCCGCCGGCTAACCGGGGTAATTTTGACAAGACACCCCATTCTGTGTTCGTCGATATACCCTCGAAAGCTTGCAAGCCGATCCAAACAAGCGAATTGGGCAACCTCGTGTCCTCTCCTCTTTTTGCCGCCTTCCAGGGCAAGTTACGGCTTTACCGCGTCTTCCTGTGACTTTCTATCTGCAGGATGTTATGTTCGCAATAATCGCATTGCTGGGGCGAGCCACCTTGGTGTTTGATATAATGCTCGACATCACAGTATATCCGGGCCTCAAATAAGATACTTGTCAATTACCGTACAAGGCGCCGACTAAGCTACCGGCGTCGACCCAGTTTGGGGTAGCGACTCAGTCACCGGATGTAATGTCGACAAACTATTGACAGCCCTGAGTTTGCCGCGCCGCGGAGGGGGGAGCTTGGGGGGCTGCTTTTTGGCCACTAGTCCACTCACCTTGCCGTCGCCAGATACGGCTTCCGCAGCCGAAGCCGCCGTCGGCGATGAGCTGCTAGCAACAGCAACCCCGTACCTGCCACCTTGGGCAAATGTGGTGCCCTCAGTCATCCTTGTTGGCGTAGGTGGTGGTTGCGGGGAGACCGGCACACCATGACGATGCTTTGGAACAATGGGAAGCGATTTCTGGGCCCTCAGCCGTCTCGCCGGCGGTGGTGACGGTCTTGGACGGCCTGCTGCTTTGTGCCCTTCGGTGGTACTCGAGACTAAGAGATTCGGGGCCGTAGTTTCTGGCGTATCACTCGCGGGACTGGCGATTATTGACCCCACGGTGTCTTCCGCATCCTCCTGTTCATGCCTCAGCTCACGAGCGAGGGTCGATTTTCTGCTTGGTGTTTCTATACCTGGCTTTTCGTGGACATTTGCAATGACGCTAACGGTACTACCGCTTTGCGCTTGCGTGAGGCTCCCCATAGAGACAGGACTCAAGATGCCTTCATCGTCCACTAGCCATGGAATGTTTGCGACACGCTCAACCAAGCGGAGGGTAGTTGGCTCGGGCGGTAGAAAGTGCACACTTCCTGAACCGCGAAGTATTTCGAGCAGGCTAAGAATTTGATCGCGCTTGTAATGTGGCGGCTGGCTGAGCTGGGTGTGCGATAACAACGGAGCGAGAACGCGCAGATATGTGTGTCTCAAGGTGTTCATTTCCACTGGCAAGTCGAGCAGATTACGAATGATGACGTCAAGAAGGACTCGCAGGTCGTTGGTGTAAAAGTATTCATATGTCGCCTTGGTGGTGAATAACAGATACAGCAGCTTCAATATTATCAGCTGGAGTGATGTTTCGGTTGCTCGATTCAGAAGCAAGATAATGTTTTCGCCAAAAGTTCGGAAAGACGGGCCATGGAGGCTGAGGACTTTGACGACTCGGTTTGTGATATGGGTAACAGGCGCAGTTGGGTCAACAGCTCCGGATGCTGATGCAACCATGTATTGCTCGTTCATGACCAGCTTACCCATGGCCAGTGTTAGTGGTTATGTTGTAAAGCAGCTATGGGGCACAATAACATACCAGAACACGGATTACGGCGTAATGGTACGGATCGTCCACGTCGTCGGAGAAGGCTTCGATGAGTTGAAAGAGATAAATGACGAATTCGTCATCTACTTGAGCCAAGTCTTGATGTGGCAACTTTTCGATGCGAGACATCTCGTACATCAACTCGAGAAGTAGTCGGTGAAGACGGCCATCGTGATCGCCGCAACTCTTGATGAGCTCGAGCAGTCGCAGAAAACAGCCTTCGTTTACCATGCGCCGGAATGTCTCTTCCTCAGCACGGCCATCTAGCAGGAGGAAGTTGGAAATAACATGCAACGGCCCGTACTCGTCCTCCTGCAACAGGCTATATATGATCTGGGTGCGCACATAGTCGGCGTTCTGGCTGAAGATGCTGCTAACTCGGAGCTGTTGGGAACAAGTCGCAATGTCGTCTTCATCGTCGAGATAGCGGTCCCGGCCGGTCGCGACCAGTTCAAGCCATGATCGCAGAACGTCGTCGAGAGATTCGGGGGTAGGGCAAGGGGTGGAAAGGATGTTGTTTAGGGCTGGGAAGGATAATTGTTCAGCCATTGAAACAAAAGCAACACAAGGGGGGAGGACCGTTCAGCAAGCTTGCTCACCGTGCCAAAACTGCTGCTCGTTCTCAACAGGCTCAGTGACCTCGAGGTCCGCCATGTTTTCAAGCGAGCAGCACCAATGTTGTCGTCGAGACTGATGAACTGGGCATCACGAATGGCGGCTTGCGGGTATCGCATAGACATGTATACCTTTGCCGACCTATCCCACCGCGTTGGATCTATTGGGCTATCGAGGCTGCGCGGGAGGATGTCGTCACTCGAGAAGAGAACAGTTGAATGCGGCGGATTTAGGGAGAGGTCCAGTCCGGGCAATCAAGGCTGGGGGAGTTCCGTACTTTGAGTTGTGGGTGCCCCCCCCCCCCCCCCAGTACACTACATCGGGGTTGTGGGGGCCTGCCTTACCTACCTATGTAGTACATGATAGGTCCCACCTGCACACGTGGAGATATCTCTTTACGCCACCTTCCGTCCCAAGTGCTGCACTCTTAAGGTGCCTTTCCTATCGAAGGACGTCCCAAGTACTTGTGATGCAGGACTATCGCTCAAAAGTTGTATGGCAGGCAATGCAGCTTATGTACCTCTACCGTACGGCACTATGTATGTATATTGCGGTCCCCGGCGGCAGCCAGAGGATTAAGAACAAAGACCCCAACCTTAAAGCATACTTGTATATTCAACGAACTAGGTCAGTTCGACCGGCAAACAAGTTGTCAGGTTGGCTCCGTTGCACAAATACATCAACAGTCCATGCCCCCGGCAACGTTTCCGAGCGAGTCTTTGACTCTGTTGTATCTGCCATCTACTGAGCTCACGGTCCACAACCCACGAACCTCAAACTTCAGTGCCACCTTACGCAGTACATCCAAAAACCTCCCAACGCCCCGAGCCTCGTGGGTAGGTAGGTACCATGAAATCGGCCGTTCAGTATTCATGGTTGTCAACATCCGAGCCACGCTGGATGTGGAGAGGCGAAAGCCCTCATTGGGGGTGAAACCGTGGAGTGCCAACATGCTCAAGCTATGGCTGCATACCTCGACCTGATCATCCCACTCCTTGATAGGCATCTTTCTGTCCGTCACCAGATACCGTTACGGCAACCAGACGAACATTCATGGCGCCAGCCACGATCAACGTTCCTTGTCATCCTGTCCATGTCACACCCGAAACCTCCATCAAGACGTGGTGCGCGGATGGTGAAGGGAAGGACAGGCACCAAACGGGTTGTGATGGCGCACTGCTGCTCTCAGCAAAGGTTCGGAGACTCTTCGATTACCAGCTTCACCGAAGCGCAATGTCTCTATCATCAAGGGGGTAGTCGTTCGTCGCATCCGCATCGACAGATCTGAGGAGAAGGACCAATCTATATGCGCTGTTTCCGTTCAGATAATAGCGGTGAAGCTTTTTGGAGCGGACGAAACCCAGACGTTCATAGAGTCGCATGGCCGGGATGTTGGTCTCTTCTGTCTCCAACACAATCTCGTCGGCGTCTCGCTGAGCCATGGCGTCGATGGCTCTCCTAACCAGTTCCGTCGCGATTCCGTGTCCACGATATTGAGAAGAGACGGCAAGCATAGCAATGTATCCGCGAAGAGTGGGGGGGGAATGAGAAGCGTGCGGTTCGAGTTTGCAGATGATCACTCCTATGAGAGAAGAGTCGACTGGGTGCAAGGCCTGTCGGGTTTATTGAGCGGTCAGCTCACCTGGCCCCATGCCCATACGCAAACCTCAACAGCCCAGGAACGTCCACATACCATAAAACACAGATGGCCCCATTGATAAAGAAAGTATCGATACACATAAATGCTGTAAGGCTCGCTAAGATCTTTTGATATCAGCGCGCGGATAGCTGGGAGGTATTCTGCCTCCAGCTTATGCTCATATTTGATGTACTGGAGCTCTCCTGGAAGCTCTTCGACACGCGGTACTTGGGTTCCTATCGCCTTTTCGGTGGTTGCTTCCATGTTGATAGAGCGAATTATGCTGCGCTGGTGCTACGAGAAGTCGAAAATGAGGGCGTGAGGTTGGGTAAAGATGGAGAATATGCCGTTCAGAAGTGTATACCTGGCTGAATGGGGTCACGGTGGTTAGGTAAGTAGTACGGAGGGGCAGCTCTGTTTTCACATGTCTGCATGACAGCGTAGTGTACTTACTGCGCAGTACACTAAATAGGCCACTTGCGTGTCAACCTTTCCCCTAGAAGTGGATAGCCTATTACAAACACCCATCACTCAAAGCCATTCATTAGGTATTAAACACTTTTCCTCAGTCCGCCCACACCTGTTCCTTCCATCGTTAAATACGCATCCCGTCACTCTTCTGTTAAAGGCACTTGCGCCGGTTATGAATGCGGCAACCCCGGCTCGAGCCCGGGCCCCAGGTAGGCGCGTTTCAACGTTCATGCTAGGTACGTACGATGGTACCTAATGCTAGGTACTTCCGTCATCACATGCTGCATTGTACTTAGGTATACACCTTGCATTGATGTCTCCTCGACTCCTGTCGTCAGGCGCGAGGTCGCAGCTTCGACTCATCAGAGTGCGAGATCGCCGCTGACCAAGTGATCCATACACCAAGCGGCGTGGTGCCACTCCCCGCTCCAGCCCTACGACCGTGGCGTCACCGGAGGCAGCGCCAAAACAGCCCCTCCACATTTCAAAACATCACGCCCGCCCCTGCCGATGACCGGGCCGCTTAGTTGACCAGTCCGACAGCCCGGCCCATCCGCACTCGCTCCAGTTCTATTTTCTTTTACTCCTCGCGCCGTAACGGCAACTTACGGCGGCAGCAACAGCCACGAGCATCTCGAGAATGGCGACAACTGTTCGGCGCAGGCTGGTCGGCAAAGACATCGAATGCGAGACTGCGTCGGAAACTGCCTCCGAGACCGCAACATCCCGCGAGCCGAGTCCCGATAACCAGCATGAGGCCACTTCCACCGTCAAGGTTACACACAAACGTCCCAAGACCCGAAAGCGCAAGACGACAGCAATATTCCTGCTGGGGAGTCTGTTTGGGATTATAGCAGCTGGCTTCTTTGCTAAAAGCAATGATCTCATCGATCTTCCTCTACCCGAGCTCAAGGAGCTCAGTATGGACAGCTTGTTCGAGGTGTTGCCTGCCGGCTTTGTCAAGGAGATGCGTGACCTGGTGGTGAGTGAAAACAATAGCGTCATGAGGAGCTTTGCTGTTGTTTACGCATCTGACCTTCCCTACCGGCTTCTAGAACGGCGAACGAGACCTCATAGAGAGCGATGATGCCTTCTCGGTAGGCCTGAAGATGCGCGCCGAGGGCCTATCGGCTGACCACCCTATAGTCATGATCCCTGGGGTCATCTCTACGGGTCTAGAATCATGGGGCACGTCTGAGCCGTCGTTGCCCTATTTTCGGAAGCGGCTTTGGGGAAGCTGGACCATGATGCGAGCTCTTGTCATGGACAAAGAAGCGTGGAAGAGGCACATCATGCTCGACAAGACAACGGGATTAGATCCCCCAGGTATCAAGCTACGCGCCGCCCAGGGATTCGATGCAACCGACTTTTTTATCACAGGATACTGGATATGGAATAAAATCCTCGAGAATCTAGCATCACTTGGCTATGACCCAACCAACTCATACACGGCGGCTTACGACTGGCGATTAGCATATGCGAACCTCGAGGTGCGCGATCACTACTTTTCCAGGCTCAAGTCTTACATTGAGCAAGCCGTGCTTCTGCACGAGAAGAAGGTGGTTTTGACTTCTCACAGCATGGGCAGCCAGGTTCTGTTCTACTTTTTTCACTGGGTTGCCTCCGAGAAAGGCGGCAAGGGTGGCCAAGGCTGGGTGGAAAGGCATGTTGATTCATGGATCAATATCAGCGGATGCATGCTGGGAGCTGTTAAAGATGTAACAGCGATCCTTTCCGGTGAAATGCGGGATACGGCGCAGATGAACGCATTTGCGGTTTACGGTCTCGAAAAATTCCTCAGCAAGGAGGAACGCGCCGAGATATTCCGTGCTATGCCTGGAATATCATCCATGCTTCCCATGGGCGGTAACGCTGTCTGGGGAGAGCTGGATTGGGCTCCAGATGACCAGCCAGGCCAAGGGCATAGCTATGGATCGTTGCTGAATTTCCGCGCCGGGCAAAACGGATCAACAACACCGGACAGAAACTTTACGATCGAAGACGCGATGGACTATATACTTGACACAACCGACGACTGGTACCGCGATCAGGTGAAAGGCAGTTACTCTCACGGGGTGGCGAAGACGAGCGCGGAAGTGGAGGCAAACGAGAATGACCCTCGGAAATGGACCAACCCTCTAGAGACACGACTGCCATTGGCACCAAGCCTCAAGATCTACTGCTTTTATGGTGTAGGGAAGCCGACGGAGCGAGCCTACTTTTATCGGGCGCCCGATCCGGGAACGACAACGCATCTTAACATGACGATTGATACGACTTTGACTCAGGGGCACGTTGACCACGGCGTGATTTTGGGCGAAGGTGACGGCACAGTGAACCTCATGAGTCTGGGGTACATGTGCAACAAGGGGTGGAAAATGAAGAGATATAATCCTGCGGGCTCAAAGATAACCGTGGTCGAGATGCCACATGAACCAGAACGGTTCAATCCGAGAGGAGGGCCGAACACGGCCGATCACGTGGATATTCTGGGAAGACAGAATCTCAACGAGTATATCCTCAGAGTGGCGGCAGGTCGAGGCGATACAATCAAGGATTTCATCGCCAGCAACATCCTCGAATATGCGGCAAAGGCGAAGGTCTATGACGAATGATTGACGACTACACCCTCCAATACATATACATTTACATAAACGATATTGCATGAGAGGACGACACTGGATGGTCCGTGGAATGTCGATTCAAGGGAATTGCAAGAGGGCGCAGGAGAGGGAAGGCTATTGTTCACTTTTACGTTGTCGAGGAACAGGTGATTACCTGTTTCCAACCTACAGTGGAAGTCTAGTATATAGGTGGATATCCGGGGTACTGAGGGGAACCTAAGACGACTACAGTTCTAGTGGTCTTTTTCTGTTGCTTCTATTTTATTAAATAATTTTTTTTTTTTTTTKGTTCTTGTTTTCGATTATTCTCTTTGCAGGCTCGCAAATCAAGTGATACCCGTTTCTGTTTCTTGATATCTCACCATCCCGGCGTTTCTCGTGGCTCAAAGCGCAACGCAAATGCTGGTTATGGTTAAACAGCTGAATTGAAGGAAAGGCTTTTCGTGATGTTCGGCCTCACCATCTTTAATGTCGAAAAGACGAACAGGAAGTGTGTATATACAGAGGTTAAGTAAGCTCCTAGAGGTATAGTTGAAATAAACAATTGGACGCAGCAAAGTGCGCTTGATTTGGACAGGATAATGGCCGGGCTGGATGTGGTGAATCCGAGCCTAAAATGACATGCTGAATGCCTTTGTGTACTTGGCTTTTCATCACCCTTGCTGTCACATCCGATTTACCCGACTGGCGTTTTCAATGGGCCGCTTCCAGGGTTTCTCAATCTCGGATTCCAAGCTGCCTTGTTTGACACTGCCACCGGCCTCGATACGGATCGCAAATGCCCAGACAATAAGCGAAACTGACGCTAGAGATACTACTACTGATGAGTGACCCGCCTGAGCTTCTGGAATCGCGCCTCCCGTCAGATCACCTCCACCATCCCCTACTAACGGTACACGTGTAATCTCCACCCCGTACTCTTATCTACGAACTGCCAATTTATGTGCTATGAGCTAACAAGGTGCCGCAGTGGACAATAATTCGTTCACAAATCTCGTTGACTGGCTAGAGTCATTAACCTCTCTCCGACTCCTTTTTCTTTTTGGTTGAGTACTGGTCTCCTGAACGGGGAGCGCTTATCTTAAACGCTTCAAATACGTACGTCATCGACCGATGCGTTGCAACACTAGCGAATACATCTGGTACTTCTGCCGGACTGCCCAGCCCGTCTTGCATACGGCACTACGTTACGATACACAACGTGACTCCGTGACGGCATATTCTCTTGGTACCCGTCTGTAATCTACCGTTACAAAACATGCATGTACAGACGCATACATTGTAGTACCATCTATACCGGCGGTAGTCGAGTGGAGACTGAAGCCAAGATCGGCTCTACCTACCTACCTTATTTCCACCATGCGGTTCTGCTCCCGACTTATACTTAGGCAAGGTACGAAGTCAGGGCAAGCGAGGGTGGTGATACATGTAATGGCACCGCAAGGTCGTACCAGAGAAGGAAGTTACTTCATCAGCCATCCGTCTAATAATCTCGGGTGTGGACTTGCCAGTGGATAATCGACACTGGCCTTCCAGAGGTCCATCTCACTCCAGGGTCCCTACCTTCTTCCAGTCAGGGCAGAGCACTCAGACGGGCGTGTTGGCTGCTCCCCGAAACCCGTCCATTCATGTTTCTGTCCTGTCAAAGCTCAACTCCCTCTACACTGCCGAGCTCTCCTTCATCCCATCCATCCCTCTACCTACCTTACCTGACTTCTACATCCAATACCGCAAACAAATAGAAAGAAGAGCTCGCTTCCACACCTCACCTACAACCCTAGAACTTCGTCCTCTCACTCTGTCTTCAATCTTCGACCCGACGTTCACGGCATCTGGCCCATCTCCTTCGTGTCGCAGCGGTCTGTCTGTGCTGGTGCATAGTACTGGATTCCAAAAGTGGCATTTCCGCCTCCTTGGTTCTGCCAGCTCCTCGAGTGTGTAGAAGCCTCCAGGCGCAACAATGTCTCCGTCGTTCCTAAACTTCAAGAGTATTCGCAGGCGATCGCGAAACAGCTTCAGGACGGAACGCTCGACCGACGGCTCGAGCGAAGCAAGCAATGGCACTGCTCCCACAACCGGCTCCTTGACTCCTCCGTCCTTCTCCTCGCACCAGTCGGACCCGGCCCTCAATGTGCACGTTAACGACCACCAGGCGACATCTCCAACTCCTCCTGCTACTGCCCCTTCGCGCCCGGCGCCACATCCCTACCCTACCGGAAACTCAAACAGATATAGTGTCTCGGGGATGACAGGTCTAGGATCGCCAATGCCAAACGGCAGGGGCCCCAACTTGCCCGTCTCGCAATACTCTCCACGCATCACCAGTATTCAAGACAACTCATGGGTGAGTTGGAGTTGATTGTACCTGGCCAATGCTTGCCATGACTGACCAAACCCATCACAGGTCTACCAAAAGGTTCTGCTTGTCTACGGTACCGTTGGGGAGCCTTCTCAGCAATCCCTCGACGGTACCGTGACTGTCAGTCGACTTGATGACAGCTTCCCCCCTATCAGCTGGCCCGTATGCGATTCCCAGTTCAAGGCTCTAATCTTCATGACGCCCGGCGCAAACCGACTACGCTTCGACTTTGCCAGCCCGAAACTTGCCAACAGCGGATCGACGAATCCCATTCACGCCTCCTATCTCACAATACATATGCTTCCGACGACCAACGCCCCTCCGCTTCAACTCGCCATTCTGCTCGCCAAGGATTCTCCCGCCACATACGATGCCGTTCCAGCCAGGGTTGAGCGAGAAGGGAACGGCTTGGAGACGGCAGTTCGAAAGTTTCGCATGGCTGCGTATCTGTGGCAGGCATTCACTGCAGAACAGATGTGGCGCAACAAATTTGGTCGTCGCGTGTTCCGGTTCGAAGAGGAGTGGACGACAGGTTCGGCAAACCAGAGGGATAGAGAGCAAGGGACACTACGGTCTGAAGCACGCATCCACATCATCAGGACGAACCATACCCTAGCAGAGCTGCGCGACTTGGACAAGGCCCAGCAAAACAAAAGCGCCACCCAAAAGGATGCTCTGTTTGGCATTGCTGCAGATGCGGTCAGGGACTACTTCAAGCCGCTTTCGGGGCAGAAACTATACGTTTCTGTCTTGTTGCTAGATTCACACTGGGATACGAGCTCGAAAACCGTTACCGCACACGCCGCGCTCGGAGGGGGGATCGGCGACCTGCAGCTTGCCATATTCGGGTCACACTGCCTGCAAAGCTACCCGACAAGCTTCGAAGAAGTGGTCCCGGCATTTAGTGACTGTACACCTACAGATACGAATCATGTTGCCAACGACTGCAATGAGGCTGGGAGCTCGTGGGAGGCAGCTAATATCGGCATTGGTGCTCATCTGCACGAGACAGGCCATTTGTTTGGCCTGCCTCACCGCGAGAGCGGCGTCATGCTGAGGGACTATGTGAAGCTGAATCGCACTTTCATCATTCGGGAAGCATATTCGACACGCACGCGCTCCAAGGGTGGTCTAGTGTCGCAAGAGGATGAATGTACCTGGCACCGTCTGGACTGCCTCAGGTTTCGGAGCCACCCATGTTTTCGACTGCCCAATGACCCAGCTCAAAGCCCGGATGACAGCGTGCAGGCATGGCCGGTGGGAGGAGGCGAAGTAATGATAACGGCCGCTTCAGGGGTAATGTACGTCGAGATCTTTGGAGAAGATGACGATGTCTGCCACAAATGGATCGAATATCTCGGCGAAGGTGGTAGCGGTAATGGATCTGGGATCCAACGCCAAATAACGCTCAATGAGCAGGAACTACGAAAGGAACTGGCTGGAGAGGACAAGAAAAAGCGGAGGTTGAAGGTTAGTGTCAGATCACATGGCGGCGGTTCTTTGGATATCGAAGATTTTCATCAGTTGTGCTCCAAGCAATCCAGCTTCAAGCTTCCTATGGGCTTGGTACCGGGAGTGCCCGTCCTGGCGCAGACGGCGTATCGCGGCAAGACATTGGGAGCATCCAAATTGGAAGGAAGCGAGCCCCATGAAATTGTGTTCACGAGTGCAGTGAAACAGGGCATAGTCCTCTCAAGGATTACTGTTTACCATGGGTTGGCCTTGGATGGTTTGGAGTTTGTTTATGATGACAATTCAACGCAACTTTTTGGAAAAAAGGGGGGCAAAGCAGGGGGTGATGTTTTTGAACTGGGTAAGTACAACCCTGAAGCCGGCCAATACTGTTTACAGATGTACTGACTGATACCAGATATTCGTCGGGGTGAGTATGTCACCGGCTTCTACGTCAGAGCCGGCTTCTGGATCGATGGCATTCAAATCTTTACAAGCTCGGGGAGGAAATCGCCAATCTACGGCAAGCCGAATGGTGGCTCTGGGTACGTTGTGCGACCTGCAAACCCATTCATTATGTTCTCCTTACCCAAGAAAAAGTCATGCTAATCAAATCTCTGCTGTACAGCCATACACTAATACCCCCAAGAGGATTTAATATTGTTGGAGTAACCGGGTCATGCGGCGCTTGGGTTGACGGGTTTTCTGTTGTCATCAGTAAACTGCCTTTGTCGCTTTGATACCCATTATCACATTCCAGCCTGCGCATTTATATAGATATACTTTGCATACCATACCCCTAAGGAAACTTGCCGCTAATCTACTCCCTTCCCACCTTTCTATCCGCCTTTACTATCACCATGGTTCACAAATTGAAAGGATTGGTCATAGATGGGACCATTCGACTGGAACTGAGCCACTGAGCTGTGAAACAAGGACGGACTACGGTGTATCAATGTGGACAATATTAATGCGGCTGTCGATGTTGATTGACGACCTTTTATGTGTCTGCTTCCAGCAAGTTGAATGACACCAACAAGTTTGGATAAATCTATGGTTAGACTTGCCCTTCAAATTTCCAAGTGCATTCTTCATGTTAAGGATGAGTCCTTTGGTGACGAGTTTGGGCAGTAAGATGATAACAACCGTAAACATCACCACCACAGTGCTAACGTTTTATGCAAAAGGTATGATGAAAAGAACAGGTCGAGTGTGGAGGAAGTACCAAAGTTCGTAGGCAGAGAGCATGGATGGTTCTGATTATTGCGATCTTGTATTCTTGATGACTCTCACCCATACACCCTGCGCGCTCAGAGCGCTCAGGTCATCGTTTGTGTAACGCTACCCAGTCGAGCGATTCTAGTTAACAGCATCATTGCAAGAATCCGTGCTTATACAATGGAAGATGTGTGCGAAGTTAGGAGTATGCGGACGTCAGATTTCTGCTCTATTTTCCCGTCCATCCATCCTTTCGTTCCCGAAAAAAATAACACGCGCAATATTCTAACATTGCAGGTGCTGCGGTATAAATTCATCTAAACCTCCCCTTTTACATTTTCCCTTCCTTCCGTTCATCCTTCGTAACGCGTCTAGTCACTATCTTCATCCTCTTCATCGCTGTCTTCGTCGCTATCCTCCTCATCTGCGTTCTCCAACCACTCAACCAGCACGCGACTCTTCTCCTTGATCTTGGAAAGTGTATCATTCTCTGCGGCCCTAGCATCCGTCCACCAGGCGAGAATACCCTCCTCCTCGAGTACATCCAGGTTATAGAGCTGTTGCAGCAGGGCCGCAAGAAGCGTTCCTGCGCGCGCAGAATCAAGCCCCTTAATGGCCGCCAAAGCTTTCTGCAACGCAAGGGCAAACTCAGCGTGGAGATCGACCTTGTTACCGCCGACGCCAACCTCCGTAATGAACTTGACGGCACCCTTCTTGGACGTAAGGGCCCGGCCAGCGGCCTTGGTAGGCTCAAGACCACCGTTTTCGGGGCTCATGAGCTCGGCGGCGCGGGTGGCAAAGGCCACGGCAATGGCCTTGCGCATCATGCTGTCTGAAGCATTGTTGGCCAGTCTTAGACCCATGAATTCGAGCTTCGCGGAGTCGAAGTCCTCGTTGTCGTCAGCACGGAGGGCATCGACAAGTCCGTGAACAGCGTCGCCATGGAACTGGTCGAGCTTCATGGCGGCGGCGGCGGAACCGTCGGACGCGAAGGAGGATAGGCGCTCGCGGTTGGCCTTGGATTGGAAACCGTGCTCGTACTCGTCGTCCGAGAGTTCATCATCGGAGTCATGGGTCGCTAGTGTGGAGATTGACTCGCTTGAAATGTTGAGGCCGGCCAAAGAGTAGAGGAGAGAGCTTTGGAGAACTGCAGGGTCCACATCGCCCTCATCCTCGGAGTCGCTGTCCTCGTCGTCTTCTGGCTCTTCATATTGGGCTCCCTTGCCATCGTTTCCGACCAGTTTGATATCGGTCTTGGCCGGCTCGCCTTCACTGGTAAGGAGGGAGATTCTCGGTAGGGGTTTAGATGGGAGTTGTGTTCCCGCGCTGATCCGCACACCGTAGGAGATGAGAGAGCCTTGAGGGATGTAACTGTGCTTGCCGATGACTGCATCGTTGGCGACAATGGAATGCAGAACGGTAGCACCGTCTTCGATCACCGCGTCATCCCAGATATAGCTGTTCTCTATCCTCACATTCTTTCCGATCTGGCACCTCCTTCCGATGATACTGCTTGAGATTGTGCTGCCAGTGTCGACATAGGCGGTCTTCCCCAGGACGGATTTGGTTACTGTGCTGTTTTTTGCGATGTGTGCGCCATCCTCTAACCACAGACCCCGTTTGTACTTGTAAGTTTGGCCGTGAAGAAGGTTGCTATCGGGGACATATGGTAACGTCCAGCGGTGGAGGATATCCTTGCTGATGCAATCATACATCTGGAGGTTGCTGGCGCGAGCCCCGTAGCCTTCCTCAAGGATCTCGGCGCTGATAATCTTGCCGTTCAACTCCCAGTCCTTCAGTACGCCGTGAAGGAAGTTCTTGCGGGGAAGCTCGTAATCGAAGCTCTCGGACCACAAAGCCAAAACATCCGGTGTGCAAATATCGATGCCACAGTCGATCAGGTCGGTGCGCATTTCGAACTCGCCATAGTCGAATACCGACTCGTCCAACTTGACGTACTTGTCCTTCTGAAGTGGGTGCATCTCTTCATATTGCAGACAACGGCCGTTGGTGGGGTCGACAACAAAGACAGGAGTAATGCCCCGGGCCTTTGCAGCTCGGTGAGGGCTGTCCCCTGTTGAGCGCAACACGATGGTCATGCAGGCGTCTCTGTTGGCCTCTCTCCTTGCGCGGTGCCTGGCCAGAATACCGTCGAGGGGGATGTTTGCGACAACGTCGCCATGGACGAGGATAAAGTCACCCGAGATAAGACTGCGCTTGTCGAGATCTCGCAAAAAGTCACCGGTGGAGCTGGCGTCGGACACGCGGATGAATTCGACAGAGGAGAAGGGGCAGAGATTGCTTTCGGGGCTCCATCGATCGGAATCGTTGATGTAGGCTTCGACGTCTTCGGAGTGGGCGCCGCAGTAGATGAAGACCTCCTGGACGCCGTTGGAGGCTAGGTACTCGAGCGTGTATTCGATGACGGGCACATTGACCAAAGGAAGGAGACACTGCCGGGAGGAGGTCGTCAGTACGCAAAGGTCACCAAGGGGACAAGGGGCATGAGGCGTGAAGCATGGAGCATGAAGCATTTACCCTGGGCTTTTCAAGCGTAAAAGGCTGGAAGCGGTCTTGGAAGGAGTCAGCGAGGATGACGGCCTGCAGAGCATCTTCTCTCTTCTCCTCGGCGCCGCCCTTGGCGGGCTTTTTGGACTTGTTGGCAGCTTCGCCCTTGCTGGCCTGCTTGCCCGACATTGCCAATTCTTCTTATCAGGTAGGACTCTTTACAGAAATGGGTTGACGAGGGCCTGGTTGTGTAAGTGGCCGCGGATCGGAAAAGCGCGGGGAAGACTGTTGTAAAGAGGCACCAAGCGCGTTCGAAGCTGGAGTTGACAATGCGCCTGCTCGGCCGCTATGTGGTACCAAAACCTTGCAGTGATGAGTCAACGCATGCTTAGAGGTGGGGTGCGGGGCTATCACCTGTGGCTTGTATGTACCGTCGGTACCTTTCTGCGTACTAACTGTATAGAGCCTTACAGGTAGCTTTCAACGAAACGGAAATTGTGGCGTTTGTAATTCCAGCCGCATTCGGGCATCCACCATAGTCCCATACCACCGGCACTAAGCAGTACAATACGTAGAGGTAGTGCCTACTTAGCACCTCCCTTGGCTACATAACAACGGCACTTTGTATTAAGGGAAGGAGCTTTGTCATGCAAGCAGTCTGGCAATCGTCGTAGCTCTTCAGCGAAATAGCAGGCGTGGCTGATTGTGTGGGCAAGAACTAGAAACCTCCAAGTTAGACGCTGGGTGTTTAAACCTCCCACCTCGCCCACCCCAACAAGACCACGGCGATCAAGTTGGTGTCTTATCTATACCATGGACATGTATATCATGATGTCCCAAAATCGCATTCAATGCCGAGAGATGATCGGCGATCCAACCCTCCCAGTGGAGCCATACATTGATTCGCGCTAGGAGCTATGTTTAAAACTCCAGGGTGGCCTGTTCGGATGTTATCCGAGCTCGACTTGACGAACCCAAACCACCGGACGCCAAACCCATTTACCAAGTGCCGACTTTCGCCGTTTGGGTACCTAGCTATCTACCTGTATCCTTTTACCTATATCGAGTCGAGAAAGCTATGCATGACCGCGCCTGGGGGGGGGACACAGCATAGGGAAGACACGCGGGCCCTTAGGTTTATCGGTAGAGGAGCTCTTAGCTCGCCAGCCTCATCACGTGCTGGCGCGCGTCCTGACGATGCTCGGAACGATGATCGAATGAATCTTACCCGACTGGTTCTGCATGTCCTCACAACGAATCCAGCACCGTCTTCACAAGGTGCATAACGGCGGACCGCACTAGGTGGGTCCTTTGAGTTCTAGACCGCAATCGAACATGCAGCGTACCGCATCTGGGGTTCTTAATGGATCCTCTAGCGGCTCAGACGGGCCCGCCCTCAAGACGCCGTGAGCGACCACATTCCCGATGCCATGCGTAGCAAGGATTCTGTTCTAACACCACCTGCTTACTGCCTCGGCTCCGAGCTACCGGGAAGTGTCCTTGGCCTAGCTTGGTCCCCCCCTCCGCGACAGTCTGGCACCCGAGGCCGTCAGATGAGGCGGCTCCGGCCCGCGTTTTAGCCCCTTTCCACCCGCCATCGCTGTTTCTTTCTCCTCCACTTCGTTTCCTTCGTGTATTATACTTGTTCTCGGTGTTACCAACTGGAACCGGCCCGTAAATCCGCCGCCCCTCCGTATTACCGATTCACCCTTCAGTTGTATCGGCATCCCAATGTGCTGATCCGTCCCTGGTCTCACCTGCCGTCGCTGCGAGTTCCCAAGCTCCGTCAAGAACCCCTGGCAGCGGGAGAGAGAAGCACAAGGCTACATTGTATTGAATGTGATCGAGACGAATAAACAACACGACTCCCCATCCTTCACACCAGCCGGGCGTCCAAGGTCTATCTTCTCCTACTACTACTTATACGACATCGTCCGTCGGCCACAAGCAGGTAAACACCCGAAAGATCCTCTCCACCCTCAAACGGACCTCATAACGGACCTAATATCTTGAAGAGAGGTATTTACAGTTAGAGGTATCAACCTCACTCCACTCCCCCATCCTGCAGGATTACAAATGCCCACCCCTAGTACCGAGCCTAATACCGACTCTTCACTCGCATACTGACAGGGAAACCCAGCGGGCCCTCCCGCTTTCGAGAACTTGGTCTTTACAGACGTCCAAGCCCTCTTCGGTCTCGCGGTCGGTCAGAAATCGGCCGAGCAACAACAGCGCTGGCCCATCCCAGTCCTTTACTTTACTGGCAACCGATCGAGATGCATATACAAAGGGATATCCTCCCCCACCAAAAACGCTGTCGAATGCTTACTCCTGTCTGCACCACAGTTGGTGTAGGAAGTACCCGGGGTTCCTGCGCCTAGCCAGGTCCAGGCTCGTCTGGAACCCACCAACCATTCTAGGTTATAGTACCGAGTGGTTGTACAGAATGGTAGCCATGCTCCTCTCACCCGCCTCCCGTCTTCCTTTTCCGTTTATATCTTATACAACACACCAGGCTCGCAACACCTACCCCGTACCTCGACCTACGAACCTTTTCGCACTCTTCCCCTCTCCGTTATTCTCACCTACTTGCAGCTGGCAACTTGCAGCTGGCAACTTGTTTCTATATCCTATTCAATTTATTCTCAAGTTCCCGTATTTGACTTCGGATTTCGTCCTTTTCTCTTCCTCTCATCTTATTAGTCTTCTCCCACCTTCTTCCACAGCCTCATAAAGTCTTCTTCTCATACATGGTATCAATAACCTCGGCTCACCGTGGAAAATACCGCCACCACAATATGCTCACTTGACGACCAACAGCGGGCTCGACATCAACAACTCGATGAGAGCACCCGGCCATCGATAATGGTCAACAGGTCGAAAGGATAGCAGACTGGATGCAATGACAACTACAGACTCGAACTACATGCGCGGAATGAGGAGACAACCGAGTCACCTCTCTACCTATCCAATCACGCTAAACATCGCCAACCAACAAAAAAAAAAAAGAACATCCACATCGACCGGTGCATGCAAGTTAGACTAGGCTTCGGTACGAGTTTCTAAAGTTTCGAATTGCAGTAGAGGTTAGCCAATTCCGAGGCAACGCCTGGTCGGATATTCAACAGCTCTTTCAAGTTGCCTTCGGCGACGAGCATCCAACGGCACAACATTGACATCAAAACAATCAACCAAGTCAACACCAGCTGACCCACACCGTCCTCGAATGCGGAATCCCTTCTTTTCAGCGCTTTTCCCGATCTCGTCACTCACTATTCCCACTTCGACTTCCAACCAGAACCAACTTTTCATCAACGGTTGCTCGCTATTGCACGAACGGCCCCTGGTTAGCGCCAGGCCCATATAACCTTTGGCGCTTCTCTGGTCGATTCTCATCAGATCCGCCGCCGCCCATACCCATGCCCTCGGAGGCTTGCATATGACTGCCGCCTTGGAAACCCGCTGATCCGCCTGCTAGTTGGTTGTTCACCTGGTTGTTCATCATTTGATATGGTGGCGGCGGTGGTCTTTGTGTGCCTCCCGGCGTCAAAACCATCCCTCCTGGGCCACTCCCTCCGGCATTCATGTATCCTCCACCGTCCATGTTGGGAGATGTCTGGTTCATCTGCCCCGGGGAATGCCATGAGGACGTGGTGGCGGGTGAAGGTATCGGCGTCTGCTCAAATTTGACCTGGGCGCCGCTGCCCATCGAAGAGTTCGCCATCGCCGCCGCCGCCGCCATCATGTTGGCCTGAGCTTGTTGGTTGTTGCTGTAAGCTTGGTTCTGGCCCGGCGGTCCTGGGGCACCCACGGTCTGACCTGTGTCATCCGAGTTAAGGCCGCCTTGGAGCGGGTCTTTGAGCATATATGCCAGATGCTTCCTCAACACGCGGATCATGCTGTCTTTGGTAAAGGGCTTTGCTAACACATCATTCATACCTTGAAGAAAGGAATATTAGGGCATTGAAGAAGCAGGTGGGATGAACTCGGATGGGCTCGACTTACCATACTGGAAGTAGGTCTGGATATCCTCTTGTCGGATATTCGATGTCATGGCAATGATGGGTACTCTTGCCGTCACCATCCGGATCATTGCCGTCGCCGATACGCCATCCAGGTTGGGCATTATAATGTCCATGAAAATGAGGTCAAAGCTCTCGTTATTCTCTGGATTGTTGATCTTTTCGACAGCTTCCAGCCCATCCTTCTACTACGCTGTTAGCAACGACCGCTTCCGGAGATCTTAGATTCTTTAGGGCTGGACACCTGGAACTTACAGCAATATCTACCGAGCATTCGAGGACATGAAGAAACTTGGCACCGATCCTTGCGCATGTCTTATCATCCTCGACGAGCAGGATGCGTGGCCGCTTATGGCTCCACATGGAGGTGCCTTGATCTTTTGGGGGAGGCGTTATCTGAGCAGAGTCGGCCATCGGATTCGGGTTACTCAAGGGACGAGTATACGGGATGTTGTTGATGTGATCGGAATGGAACGGGTCGATGCCCGTTGTCTGCCCTACCGGATAGACCATGTGTCTTGGGTCATTGAGGGGATCATGCAACATATGCATGGGTGCAGGGCCGCCCTGGGTGAACATGACTGACGAGGTTGCCGAATCGGATGGAGACCCATTTTGATGGTAGGCTACCGATAACCGTTCGAGTTCTCGGTCGGCCTGGGAGTCGGGGGAAACGCCATTGAGTATCTCGCGCGCACGTCTAAGTTCGGCTGCCGGCTCATCAGCACCGTCTGGTAGTAGCCCAAGGGATCCTGCGTGGAAGGTCGGACCTGAATGACTCGAGTGGCTAGAATGCGCCGAGTGTCTGCTATTCCGTCGACGGTCCTCGATATTGCTCAGGTGGGTGATCAACTCGTTGGAGACTTGACTCTGGGCCCTGACCATCTTTTGCAAGCTGATGACCTCGTTAACGAGCACTTTATTCGTCTGCGCCAGCTCGAAGTACTGCTCCTGCAACGCCTGGATCTGGTGCTGAGTCGCGGTAAGCGATTCGCTTAGAACCACAATTTGCTGCGACGCGCCAAAGGCATCCTCGGCTTGCGCGGGCTTGCGCGGGGCGGGCGCTTTTCTGCGGATATTGTCTAGGTTATCTTTCCTATCTGCACGAAACTCGGGATGCCGGAATTCCCATGCCTGGATACGGTCAGCTGAAGGATCCCCCTTTGCAGGACCGATGACTAGGACCACCCACATCTCTCCCGTATGGCGCTTCGCCACTTTCCTCATTGTGCCTCACTTTGTGAAAATCGTACTTGTTCAACTGTCGGACAAAGCTTGCGAAGTTGCTGTGCTTGAAGTGTTTGGGTAAAATGGTTTTGGTGAACTTTTCGTTCTGTTGATGGGTTCGTCAGTTATAAGCAGGGGGGTCGTCTTCCCCAAGTGAAATACCGTTCAGCGCATACCTCTAGAACAACGAAACTGTCACCATCGGCGCTCCATCGTACTACGGAATTGTACGTGGGATCTTCGAGCATCCTACAAGCTAGTCAGAATGCATTTTCGCAATATTCAGGCGAGGGCTTGGCGCCTCCAAAAGGGCATCGGGGGATTCTGGCTTCGTACTTATACAGCTTGCGCACCTAGGTGAGACGAAGTACGGGTTAGCCCCCATGTTGGAACACTGGCGGTCGGTGGCAGGCAGAGAAGGGAGGGTGGAAAGGGGAAAGCTTTGGAGGAGCTCACAAAGTCGCTGGAGTTGTTACCAGTCTGCGCAGAGGCCGAGTCACCCTCGGGAGGCGGCATGATTGTGGTGGTTCAGCGTAGTTCGGGACACGAGGTCTAGACAAGCGAATGCCCAAACAGTCGAGCCGATAACAGCGGCCGATAAGGACTACGGCCGAGAATCAAGAACAGTCCAATTTAGAAGGCACGAGTTTCTCCCAAGCAAGAGCACAATTTGATGGACTGGTCACGCTCTGCTCCTCTTCTCATCTCCACACGACGTGATGCGGTCTCCCTGGTCCGAGCCGACAGTTGTTTCCACTTTTCCCAAGGTCACGTAGCATGCTCTGGGTCGAGCGTTCAGGTGGTCGAATCGCGGGTGCTTCGCGACGTAATGCACCCGGGCGGCGGGGAACCCAAACGGTCCACGCAGCGGATGAAACAGAAGGCGGTACAGTAGTCGGAAGAGAGCTCTGGCAGACGGCCAAGCCAGGCGTGCTGGAGATGCGATATGGGGGCGGGTTGTTTGAGCTCAGCGCGAGATGATGACCAGGCTGTATTCGGTGTCGCTGGAGGAATCGGCACTCGAACGTGTCAGAGAAGGTCCAGAGGGTCGAAAAAGGTCGAGACTGTGGTCGAGTTCAGGGTAACGTTTAAGGCAGCGGATCAGGGACAAGGGACCTTGACCGGCGGATGGACACGGTGATGGTGGGAAAAAAAAATATAATGGAGGTTCGTTCTTCCGTGGATCCAGTCGATGTTTGGGAATTGGGAGACAATATCAGGGGTGGGTGCTTTTTGGCGCCTTGAACGTCTGTTGTCTGGTATGTACCTAGTTTTGTGCCCCCTCGGCATCAGGAACTACCTAGGAAGCACTGTCTACGACGGAGGTGGATTTGACAGAAGCTGGCGCGGATGGGACCTCGGGAGAACGACTTGTCAAGACTGGCAAGCCACGGTGTGATTGACCAAGTTCTGGAAAGCAGGCGAAAAACTTGCAGTACCTTGTTCGCTTGGTAGAGGGTACGCCAGTACACAGTCTCGACAGTACGTACACAGAGACGGTAAGGATCGCTGCCGTGGAGACTTGAGAGTCGCGAGGTGGGAAAACCGGGGTTGGGTTGAGGTAGGAATGGAACCTCGATGCGGCGCCGGTGGATATGAAAGCCGTGCCAAACGGAGGCACCTCGACGAATCAGACAACAAAGACGATCGGCCGGGACGTCATATGTACTATGTACACACTCCAGTCTGCACCGTTTCGAGCGGTACCTTACGTCTCTTGCTAACAGTCACGTCAAAGATACCTGCACCTCTCTATATTAGTATAGGATATGACCGAGCCTACACGACATTGCATATAATAGGCAAGAATACATTACAGGAACATACAAGCATATGCGGTTCTGTAGTATAATCCTTTGGGGCTTTCATTCCTTAAAGTTTACCCTCTAACTTGTATATATACACTCTGGCTCTGATGCGGATACGCTCCGGGTCACTTGCTGGATGGGATGCCACTGGACCTGTGTGCCGGGGTGCCCTCTTTGGAAGCATGCTGTTGATCTCGGTTTGAGGTCACATTGCGCTTTGGCGATTATGGTCCTGTCTGCTTCCTTGGTTCGCGGACCCGGAGCGCCTGACAAGATACATAGGTACGTAGGCAAGCTGGCAAGCAAGGCAAGCCAGTAAGGTAAGGCACGCCAGGGCACCAACTGCGCAAACCGCCCCTTGCCGACGTCGATCGTGGCGCGGGCGGCAGTATTCCTCTTGGCCAGCGATTGAGGTGGGAGTCTTTCGACAGAAGTTCACTCCATCAGAAAGTCTCAGGGGAGGTGTGAGCGGGGTTCGCTCCGTTGATCTTGGATGGTCCGCGAAAGTGAGGAACGTCTGCCGACAAACATTCCCCGGAGCAAGACAAAAACTACCTTATAGTCTTGACGGTGTTGATTTTATAGTGTCCCAGCACTGCACCCTGTGAACAAAGCGCAGTACATGTACCTCAGTCGTGAAACGGCGCCACGTGCACCGTCATGCACAGTATCAAGTCTTGACAGCGAGTTTTTAAACCAAGTCCCAACTTTAGTTTGCATTTTTGTAGGCGAGCATACTGTGTAGCTGCTGGGAGAAAGGGACGAAACCAGAACTCTGAGCCTGGGCGTCGGCTATCGGCCGGCCAACAGAAGCAATCCACTGCAGTACAGTTGTGGTTATTCCCACACTCCACTTGTGTAATATGGTGCGCAAGCTACGACCAGTTCGGTATCGATCAACACCCAGTGCGACGCTCTCTGAACCTCTCCCTTACCTATTGTACAAGTGTGAATACCTACCTCTACCTCCGTGGATGCTGCAAAGCATGAGGAAAAGTATATGCATTTACAGTAAGTACCTATATGTGGATGTGCATCTACCAAGCTGCGTACGCCAGCCAACTCACTCATCTCCTCAAGAAGCGACACTAACATGGAATTCAAGTTCGGATTAAGAGTGCGCTTTAATAGACCCGTAAGTAAGCACTATCACGATCCATCTATCCAATCAAGGTCATCGGAGAGGCTCGTCGCTTCCGTCATTGCGGTTCCGTTTCACGTTAAGGCCTGGCCGATCGGCAACCCAGCAAGCGGCAACCCAGCAAGCGGCAACCCAGCAAGCGGCAACCCGGCAACTCGGGCGCCAACTGCGGACCGGAAATTGGGCACAAAATGCAGTGGTCAGTCAGCTGGCTGCCGAGCGCAGACAGCAGTCCGCATCCAGCTAACCGTCAGCCTCCGCGCCCTCCGGATTTCTCATAACTGGCCATCCCCGGGACCCCTTTTTTCAACTTTCAACTTGCTGACTCTTGTCTTAGTCTGTTCATTCCTTCGTCTTTTCCTTCAGCGGTTACTCCTTCTCGGTCTCTATAGTGGTTGCATCTTTCAAGCCCTCTTTCACAGATCATTCAAATTCAATATGCAACTCGAGAGCTTTTTTCTTCTCTCTTTCCCATTCTCTTTTCATCCCTTCTTTCTTCGAGTACTCAGGGCAGGGCTCTCACGTTGTTGCAGCACTTTGATAATAACTACGAGATATATAACTTGTCGACTACCTTGAGCAATGTACTGACCACAGCAGGATACGTCGAGATTTTTTTTTTTTTTTTTKGGGGGGGGGGGGGCAGCCGACAGTTTGTGTTGGGGTGGAAGCGCGATACAAGAACAATCCCCGGAGACCGTGCCTATGCCTCCGGTCCGTTGAGATTTGACTACTTTTGTCTCCTACGGCTCTGCTAGTATTGGGTAGCCTACACAATACCGGCTTCGAAGCAGGACTCAAAGCCCTGGAAGGGTGGTCGCGCGAAACATGCAGAGATTACCAACATACTAGATCGAACAGGTCCTACTCCACACATGATGGAGTGTGAAGCTCCACGACCACGGGGGAAGATCTTTTATTCCTGTCAGAGCCTGGTCTTCATTGGGTTTAAGCTAACACTCAAACGGGATATTTCATTGTTCACGAATTACAGAGATGCGTCGTTGTTGGGTTTACGACCAGTGAAACCGTCGTTAGAAACCGCTGGGACTGGTTCTGTCCCTCATGGATTGGCGTGTAGTTGTATGATATTGAAACACTCACAAAGTGCCATAGTACAACTAACAGGAAGTCTCAAGAGATGCTCGCTTGGACATGGAGCTTTGGGTATTTCCTAGCTCGATCTTTGCTCTTCGGACCACACAATTTCGGAACATCAACCATCGAGGAATTATCCTGTCCAGTGTAAGAAGGGACATTGCGAGTCACCCCTTCCATAAATACAATACCAGGGCGCATGTCCCGGCCTGCATCTGTATGTCCTAAGTTTTGCAGTTTCAAGTGGCCGGGATAGAGTCAGACAAGATCCGGCTATCATGGCCACAGAATGAGATGTCTACCATATAGAAACATAATGTTATATACTGTCTAACACGAGGGTCGTGATCAAGACCGTCCATGAAGCAGTGCGTGCCACAATAGAACAAAAGATCAGAAGGTTCCTGCCAAGACACATGGTTTAGATGGAGTCTTCGTTGCTCGGTCACCCAACCAACTTCTTCATCCACCGTTGCTAGCCTGTAGAGACTACACAAGGTGCACATATTTAATGTAGAAGATAGTGCAAGCATAAGTTAACTTGAAGTCGCACAATGGCCAGAAAGTCTGGAGCAACTGTTTTGCTATACACGCTCGGGTAATTAACTGCAGTGCCTTCCAATATCAACAGCACCAGAGGTAGGTAGCAGCAGTGCCTAACTTGAAATAGTAAGTTCGAATGGTGTGTTAAGCTTGATGGAACTGCCTGCCATTGGCTAAGGTCTATGGGGGCCCAATCGGAACAAAGCTGAGATACATGCTTCTATGTACACTACAAGCAAACAGCATGCAACGGCAGGGCAACCTCTGCGTAGATTTGGAGATAACGAGGTACTGGGATCCACTTTTCACAGCGAAGGAATGTCGGGTGAATTTGTTGTAGGCAAGCTAGTGTTCGAGTCTTGACACTTGACATGTCTTGTTTCCTTCCCTTCAAACATTGGATCGAACGGATCCCTTGTCGCTTGGCCTCCCAACAACCAATTCCTCATTTCTTCTTTTGGCGCAGCCTCCCTGATAGCCTGATGCAAGACCTTTTACTTTTGGGGGGAAAGTAAAGGCCCAAGTCCATCAGCTTGATCTCTCCATTTCCTTCCATTGCAAACGTAGCTTCTACGAGAGGGCACCACCATCACCTCGCACCTCGCACCTCGCACCTCGATCCTTTCGACGCCAGCCAGGCACTCCCTTCCCGAGCTCCCGTCGGATCCTCCCTTGGCCGTTTTACTTCAGACGGATACTGTTGTGTTGCACAGCTCCTGCTTGCATCTTCCATGTGTCCGTGTCAAGCTGCCCTGCCGTTGCGTTGAGCTAGGCGCCAGTCAGTCCTCCCTCACCAGGGACCACTGACCATCCATCCCCAAAACCTGCAATCTCTTTACAAAGTCCCACCTGCAATTACAAACAGACACTGCGGCGTCACTTCTCCGCAAAAGACGGCACTCCGCATCGCGCATGGCCATCTCCGATCCAAGGACCATGTCGTCGCCGTTGAAGAAACAGCATGAGATAGAGGTCGTGGCCGATAGGGTGCTCAAGAGGGTTGAAATTAGTAGGGTATGTCATCGTCCAACCTGTTCCGCTCTCCTCGCCTTCCATTACATCATGAGCTTTCAACAGGCTAGTTAGTAACCGTTCTTTCCCGTCAGATGGTCAGAAGACTCCAGAACCGCCTTGCCCTAGCTCAGTTCAAGACAAAACATGGCCTCGAAGACCTTACCCTCGACAGCATCGAGCCCAGGTTCGAAAAAGAGCTGCGCCGAAGCAGGCTCCCCGACGGCGATATCCTGTCCGACTCTTCCTCCAGCGCTTCCGATCTTCCATACCCCACACGAGGCCTGATGAGCTCACCACTCAAGGCTCCCGTCTTCTCTGATGCCATCGGATCCAGCAACGGCAGCTCAGGTCATCGCAAGCGCTCGTATCTGGCATCCTTCGAGTACGACCAAAACATGTCGAGTCCGAGCAAGAGGTTCCGCCAGTCACCCACCGCTCACCGTTCCTTCACGTATGGCAGCCACCCCTCCTGGAAAGACCATCACGACTTGGCCCAGTCATCGCCCATGAAACCTCAGCGGCAACGGCATTTTACTACCTCGACAGGCCCTAACGTGGCCTTGTTTGATACCTCGAGACAAATGAGCAATGTTCTGGTCTCGCCCGGCTACGGTGCCAATCCCTCGGACGATGAAGACGATCCCCCCGTACATTCGTTTGCGCGCTCCCACGTGCGGGTATCGCCGCCAAGGACGCCGCCGATGCGCACTCGTAACGTCCTCGGCGGAAGAAAGAAGGAAAATAAACCACCCTTGCCCACCATTCGAAGGCCTCTTGGGACGAATACATCGATGGGAAGTCAGCAAACCCAAGAAAGGATAAACGAGGAGGGTGCGGATTTGCTTCTCTATCTGGCAGCCTCGCCGTCTCCGGCCCGTCCGACCAAGAGACGATTCGACAGTAACAATCATGCTACCCACAACCACCACCTCCTGATGGAGCCTCCATCGACTCCACCGCCCAAGCACTTGGGCCTTCTGAGCAGCAACAGGTTGGCGTTGCCCTCGTCCATGATGACCACACCTGGGGGCGGAAATCCGTTCCCCAACACTCCTGGCCTTGGCTTCGACTTTTCTGACTTCGTTCACATGACGCCTAGTCCGGCGCAGAAGCCTTGGAAGACGCCAATTGCTAAGACGCCGCTTAGCGTTTCACGAAGGCGTCTCACGTTTGATGAATAGTCTTGATGTTTACGAATCTCTTTTTATCCCGTCTTCTCTTGGTTTGCTTTCTGCTATGGTCCGATTCCCCACTTTTGTTTCACAAAAAAAATACCATTACATCACATGTTGGGTCATCTACGCTCTTGATAGCATAGTCCTCCTTGGTTGGTTCGATGCGATACCTCTTGGGAATGCCCGGCGAGTGCTTCTCTTTCTCGATTATTTGTTTCTTTCCTCTTTCGTACCTTGTTATTATCGAGGCCCGCAACTTTTGTAGGTCCTGGTCTGAGTTTTGCCTGGAGCTTTGGAGTTTTACATCTTTGTCACGACCTAGACTCTTCATGGTCCTTCTCACCAGTCACTTCGTCACCCCCTCCGTCACCGGCCGTATGGAACCCTCAAAGGCCGCAAAGCTGAAACGTGACACGGGTTAAGTAAGGACTGATGAAGAAGACAAAATGGGTTCGTGAATCTAGCGGATGCTTCATTATGACCGACCAAAAAAATGATGCAAAATTGGATGGAGTTATTTGTCTATACCATGGGGTGTTGGGTGCTTTTTTTTCCTTACCCCTTTGCTTGCTTTCTTTTCTTTTGCTGGCTTGTTTGTCAGTGGTGTCGGATTGGGGTTTTCGGACTGAAAGCTATGGGTTGAAAGGCGACGAAATTTATGAGGTACGAAAAGCGCTGTGAGATTGGAAGTCAAAATATCCTGTCTTCTTCAGGGGCGTGCGGTGTCGGAATAATCGCCAAGGGCACATAGTTCCACTGCGCCGTCATTGGATGTGTGATGAACATATCGGGCACACGAAGCAAATTGGGAATGCGGTGTCGTGTAGAGTTAAAATCAAAATACTGGCCCAATTGTTTTTCTTAACATTGGGTTGAGTCGGTCTCTCCCATCACGTATTCTTCTGTATACCGGCAGGTTGAACTTGTCTCGTTTGGGTTCCCTTTCCGTCATTGCTTCTCCTCGGTTTCCAGTGTAGACGGAAAAGTCAGGTATAACGCGTGAGGGTTAATATTGGCGCACAACTCTCACGCGTCTTCATAGACATGGTTGACCAATGATAATCCGCGATGACACACTCCTGCGAGCTCCGAATAATTCGGTGAGCGATGTTCCCATGCAGATTCGGTAATGGATTCCAGTCAAGTTAATAGGCTAAGACCAGACGCAAAGTGAGAAACCTGTAGTTCTAGTGCCTGTGAGATCAGGTCGCGGCTATCAACTTATTGGTAACGTTGAGTCTTCACGACGAGTACTGTAAGGTTGTTTAAGACGAAGGCCGAGAGGTTCGTAATAAGCACTCATTGTCTAATTTACTATCAAGTTCCGCTGTCCGTTAAGCATTTCAAAGACGCTGACCAATTCCCCTTGTTCAATGAACATTCCCAGTCGAAGCAGCAGATGATTGCTGGCAAAGTAAAAAACAAAAACCGTCATAAGCTTAACAAGAAAATATGATAAGTCCTTTCACACTGTCAAGTATACAACATGTGTAATAGAGTAAAGTGCTTGGAAGAAACAGCCCCCAAAGACGCCTCTTCCTATTCCATACAAGTCCTGTCCGCATGATGCACAGCAACGCCCAGAAAGACCATCGTGAGACATAACAATAACCACAGCGAATATGATATACATAAATCAAGTCAGAAGGGTGCCACTCAAGTCCTTGCCATGCATTGCCGTTGCCACTCCATAACCATGATGCCGTCGCGGTCGCCCATACCAAACTCCTCTCTACCTAGCAAACCTAGCCATGAAGTTTCCGTTCGGTTCGTTCCTCCTCTTTTCTTTTTCCCTTTACCATAGTTTCGGTGATAAGAGTATGTATGTCATGATCAGATAGCACCTCCCCTCATCAGGAGATCCCTTCTGCTACTATTACCACTGCTCTTCTGCTTCCCTTTCCCCTTCCCAAGAATGTCATGGCCATGGCCGCCGCCGCCCTTGCCACCACCTCCATCACCGGACGGAGAAGAAGAGGGTCCGGCCTGCTTCGCCCTCCACTGATCACGCATTTGACGGATTCGATCTTCGCGCTCCATCTGCTCCACGCAATCGGCAAGGCGCTGGCGCACTTTGTCGTTCTCTGCAAACTTCTTGGCCTCGATTCGCATCCGGACGATGAACCGGACGGCTGTAAGTGCCTTCTTGAGCAATTTGCCTGGAGGTGGCCTTGGTTGCTGTTTCTTCGAACTCGCGGGGGGTGTGAGGAGGCCGTGTTGCTGTTGGGTCTTCTTGATGGAGGAGAGTTGACCGAGGGCTTTGCGGGAAGAGGGGTTGTTGTTGGCGCCTAGTTCGGCGCGAATCCGGTTGATGATTGCTAGATCTGCCTTGTTGCTGTGTTAAGGGGGGGGGTGAGGTCAGTTGAATGTGTCAGGTATTGAATAGAGGGGGAGGGAGTTCACATACCAAGCATCGCGGATCTGAACCTCCAACGTCAGATACCTCTTGGCAAACGCTGCGTCCTTTCTCAACCTTGCCTCACGATCCCAGCATGCCTTCATCCACTCCATTTGCATCACCAAGCCCCTGATCTCCTTCTCGTGCCTCCTCTCCGCCGCCTCGGCCGCGCGGATGATGGCTTCCGTGTCCGTGTCAAACCTCCCATCAGCAATCTTAGCCTTGGGGGTGTACACCAGTGCCTTTGGATCGCGGCCCTTAGCCTTCGCGATCTCTTCGACAGCCTCGTTGACCACCATCTCAGCCTCCCTGACAGCCTTATCCTTTTCATATGTAAGTGCCTTGACGTCTCGGTGTAGCTTCTCTGCGCTAGCCCTGTATGCAGCTCGCTCACTCCTCGCCCGCTCGAGCTTTTTGCGCAACGCAACCTCAATGGCCATCATCTCCTCGAGTGCCTCACGCTGCTCCCTCACTTCGCGATCAAGCTTGTCAGCAGCAAGTTGTGACTCCTTCAGCATGTTGTGCAGATCGCGACGCTCTTCGAGAGACATGGAGACGTCGCTTAGGAGGCTATTGTCGAGATCAGCTGCGTGGTGCTTGCCGAGCTTGTTAGCGCGCTGCTTCTGGTCCTCGAGGGAAGCCGCCACGAGGTCATCGCGTTCACGCTTGTACTTCTCGCTCCGCTGCTTGTATTTCCTGAGGGCCTGTTCATGTGCCTGTTGGGCCTCTTCGGCGGCAATTTGCACCTCATCGAGAAGCTGCTCGAGCTCCATCTTCTCGTCTTCGAGATCTTCAAGCTGTCTTTCAAGTTCCTCCTCTGAGGTACTGGGCTTGCGCTCGGCTTCGCGGAGGGCTTTCTTTAAGTCGTAAATAGACTGATGTGCTGTGGTAAGCTGATGCCGAAGTTCCGAGATCTCGCTCTTTTGGGCGGAACCGCCGTGGGAGGACAAAGGAGAGACCGCAAGCTTGCTGATTGTCGCTTCATGGACTCTGCGCTCCAGATCAGCGATCTGTCGCTTGAGCAACTTGATGGTCTCCTTTTGGGTGGCCTCGCGTTGAAGAAGCTCAATCTCCTTCTTCCTTGCAGCAGTGAGGTCGCGTTGCAGGAGGGAGATTTCGTGATTGCCTTCAGCTCCGCCAAGGTTAGGGAACATAGAAGAAGTGGCCTGCTGTGTCTCAAGCTCGGAAATGCGGCGCTCGAGTTCGCGAATAGTTCGACGAGCTTTCACCAGCTCTCCCGGCGCCGATAAGGACGAATCGCGAACCTTGGCTTTGAGCTGAAGAATTTCCTGGTTGAGGCGCTCTTCCTCAGCAGACGCCTTCTCGATCTCCTCCTCGAGAGATTGCTGCATCGTGTGTTGTTGTTCAAGAAGTTTTCGGTTCTCTTCCCTTAACCTACGGACTTCGTTATCCAGCCTTGTCTTCGCAGAGCGCAAGTTAAGCTTCTCCTGGTCAAGCTGGAATGTGTCCTGATCGGGACCTTGATCCTTATACTGCTGAAGCTCCGCCTCTAATTCGTCACGTTCGGCCGTGGTGTGGGATAAATTTATCCTCAGGGAGCGCGCCTCGGCATCTAGATTGTTATACCGTTCTTGCAGCAGTTTCTTCTCTTTGGTGATCATGGCAAGATTCTCGCTGGCATCCGCTAGCTGAAGTCTCAAGTTTTCGTTGTACGGCTGGGTGTTGGCATCCGCGGCATTCACCGAAGCTCTAGTAGCATTGGATGTGGCCTGGGCAGAAGCAAGTTGCTGCTTGAGATCGTTGCATTCTTTATGTTTTTGTTCGAGGTCTTGTTCAGCCCTCTCGGACTCCTCATCCAGAGCAGCTTGCAGGACCTCTACTTCATCCTCCAGCTTCCCAACCTTGTCGGTTTGCGCTTGATAATCCAGCTGGGTCTGGCGGTGTTGGTCTTGCACTTGACGCATCTCCTTTCGGAGGTCCTCTAGCATTCCCTGACGAGACTGAAGGTTCTGTTGCAGTTCTTGGATTTGCCGGCTCAAAAGCGCCTCTTCCCTCTTGTGCCGCTCATTTTCCAGTTGAAGAGCCTGCTGCAGCCTTGCCTCCTTGTTGGAGAGGTTCCCTTCTGTCTGCCGCAGCTGATCAAGTGACATTTGGAGGCCAGAAGCCCGCTCCTGGGCCCTGTTCAACTCCGCTTGCAGTTGTCGACGCTCAGCTTCCCACTTCTCACTGTCGTTATCGTACAGATTATCCTTTTCGCGGCATTCGGCCTGGAGATCAGAGATTTCATTGTTCAGACGCTTCATCTCCTCCGCGTATTGGGCTCGAAGGTTCTGTTCGACACTGAGAGCATGGTTGTTTAGACGGTCCATCTCGTCTTTGTACTGTGCCCGGATGTTCTGCTCGATATTAAGCGCATTCTGCCGTTCGCGTTCCATATTAAGTTCGAGCGCTGAGACTGCAGTCTGCAATCCGGACATTTCGCGTCGCAAAGAGGCAGATTCGTTTGCCATGGCATCGTGACGCTCCTGCAAAAGTTGCTTTTCGCTGGAAAGCTGATCGAGTTGCGCCTGTCCTCGCTCCAACCTCGCCGCCATGGATGCGCGAGTTTGCTCGAGTGACTGCCGCTCCTGCTGCACTTGGCGAAGGGTCGACTTGAGGTTCTCAAATTCGGCGGATTGCGCATCGCGCTGTTGTGCTATCGTCACACATTCTTGCCGAGCGTTCTCCAGTTCGCTTTGTAGACGGGCAACCTTTTCCTCAACCTGCCGTGAAAGGCCCTTGGTCATGACCGACTTGTTAGCCATCTCATTCTGCAGTTCTTGCAAGTTCGCCTCCGCCCTGTCCTTCTGTGAAATGGCCTCCTCCACCTTGTCCTTCATGTCGTCCAACTGCTGCTCAAGACGCCTAACATCGTGCTGAAGATCCTCGATGGTTTCCTGGGCTTCCCGTAACACTTCACTAGATGGTGCCTTCTCTTCCAATTCGGCGATCCGTTCTTGAGCCTCTTTTAGTTGCTCCTCAAACTCAGCGGCTTTTTCCCTCAAGTCCTCTGCCTCTTCCTCATGTTCGTCGATGGTTAGGTCCTTTTGTCGAATATCATGCTCCAAGTCGGCGATATGCTCCTGTAGCTCTTCAAGCTTCTCGTTCTCGCCCTGGCCCTGCTCGAGCAGTTGCTGAAGGCGTCGTATCTCGGCTTCCTTTTCCTCCACCAACTGGCGCAAGCGGTCTAATTCGGCACGCTGGTTGTCGTCTGAAAACTTCTTGGTCGCCTTTTCTTGCATTTCCATCATCTGGGCTCGAAACTTCTCGAGGTCCTTCTCGGCGGTGGTAAGGGTCTTCTTATACCGCTGCAGTTCTCGTTGCATGGTAACCTTGTCGACCTTGAGCTCCGTATTCTCCTTGAGGGCAGCCTCGCTGAACCCCGGTCCTGCCTTCCGAAGCGCCTCTTCCAGAAAGTGGATCTTGAGCTTCAATCCGAAGTTTTCCTTTTCTATCTTGTTGACAACGTTCTCTTGCTCGCGCAGTGATAGTTGGTTGCCGTCGTCCAGGGGGCCCTTAGCGCCGCCTCGCCGCCTTATGGTGATTGGTGTCGTCACTTCTGTACTGGAAACGGTCGCATCGTTGGGTAGAGGTGTATGGGAGCTGTATACCGAGGTGTTGAGCTTAGGCAACGGCGTGATGTCCTCGTCTATCCTCTCCAAGAAATTCGGTGTCGTCCGGCCGTTCTCCTTGCCGGGCAGGCGCCTGGCACTGTTTCTCGTGGCTGATTTGAGGAGGGGTGTGAATTCTGGACCGCCCACATTGATGTTGCCGTTGGCTTGGACATTGCGCCGGTTCGTGAAGGGAGCACGGGTGCCCCGTGGTGTCGACAGGTTCGGTCGGTTGCCATTTCGGAGTTGCTGGGCAATGTTTACATCTTTAGAGGGCGAGTGGAAGGAGAGCTCTTGGGACAAGTCGAAGTCGGGTTGGCGGTCGAGAAAAGTCGCGTCACCGACGGCAGTGCGCGGCGTGCCCAGGCCCTCGACGCCCGGCTGGACCATTTCGGCGGCAGGCCTCGGGTAAAAATGTCGTGTTTTCTGCTGGCTATGTATTCCTCATAGATTGTCTAGTCGTGGTGATTGATGATGGTCGAGGTGTTGGGTGGTACTCGTTATTTTTG
Organism: Neurospora sp. FGSC 26628; assembly: GCA_009805345.1. Taxonomy (NCBI): domain Eukaryota; kingdom Fungi; phylum Ascomycota; class Sordariomycetes; order Sordariales; family Sordariaceae; genus Neurospora; species Neurospora sp. FGSC 26628. The sequence goes on along the minus strand of RAOO01000029.1, from coordinate 245,585 downwards.
TTGACCTTGTTGCTGCTGCTCGACGCAACTCAGCTACCAGAGGTAACCGGACGCCGTCACTGGTGAAAGAAAGACAAAATGCAAGCAGGAAAGCGATGAATGGTAAAAACAAAAATTCAGGACATGGTCTGGCAGATGGCAGAATTACACTTCCGGTTCAGGTGCGGTACAGCGCTCCCTGTAGTGAAAGCGCGTTGCGACAGTGGGCCCTGCGTTGGCCAGCGCAGGCTTTGTTTACTTGCACAGCATTGGCCAATGGGACGCCAGCAAGTGACCTTCCTTGAGCCCAACATATCTCTACATGTACATACGATTGCTGTCGGCGCGTTCCCACACCCATCTTTTAAGCTTTCTGTTGAATGCTTTATATTGTAGTAGCTACCGAGGGTGGCGCACTATGAACCGCCCCATTGCCATCTCTACTCCTCAGCACCGCGGCTGCTCCTACGGTTTCCACCGGCAAAGCAAACAAGTACCTTACAAGCATGCGAACGTGGTAGGCACTGACGTGACAACTCATCGAGCAACAGTTCCCTTTACCGGATTTGACGATAACGGCGGAGGACAGTCGAGATAAGACATGTGTGGTGTAAACTCTGAAGAGACAGACTGAAGAGAACCGCATCAACTGGGGTATCATCGCTGCCCACTTCCTCCAACGACACAGCTCTTGTCGCCCCATCAACAGAACAAACAAACCCCTGAACAAAACAAAGGGAAAAAAAAAAGAAGAACAAGAAGCAACCAACCCCTCCCTCCCCGAACGGATCACGAAAAGGGCATACTTGCAGCATATCCACTCTATATACACCGTCCTAAATTGCCATGTCCCACCTACCCCCCTCCGCGCCCGTGATCTTCTCCCCCTCCGTTGCCCGCGCCGCCGCCTCCGCCGCCAAAGACTGGTCCTACGTCGACTCCTGGCTGCTTTCCAAATATGCCCCACTACATCTCAAAGTGCCTGCCTTCGAGCGAAACCCGGACACTCTCAAGGCACTCCTGGCCCTAGCCGCCGCCAACGAAGCAGCCGATGATTCTCGCCAGCAGATCGCCGACTTGGAATCTGCCACTCTGACGAAGCTAAACACCAGCGCCAGCACCACCCAAGACCCCTCTCCCTCTCCCTCAACGACCGAGACTTACCAAGAAGCAAAACAATCCATCCTCACCGCCCTCTCCGCCTCCCTCACCAGCTCCGGCAAAGAATCCCTAAATACCCTCTCCCACCTCTCCCAAACCCTCTCTCTTCCCCCTTCCCAAGCCGACCCCCTCCACCTCGCATCCTCTCTCCTCTCCCTATCAACCGAGCTCAACAATCTCGAACAGGCACAACAGCGGCTTGACTTGCTCAGTTCGCACATCACCCGCGCCACAGCCTCCATCGAGAAGCTACTGGTTCACCTGCGGAGGGACCCCGGTTACAGCCCGGCTGCCGGCTTGGCGAAGGAAAACCTGGAGGTGCAGCGACGGATCAAGACGCTGGCGGGACAGACGTTGCCACAGTTGAGGGAGAGGGTGGCGAACTTGGCGAGTGCTGTTGCGGGAAGTGATAGTGGTGCAGGCGAGGAGGGAGGCATGGTGACGGTTGAGCAAGTACGGAGGGAACAGGAGGCTTATTTGGACTTGTTGAGGCGGAAGCAAGAATTGAATGCTCAGCTCCAGGCCTTTCAAGGGTTGCCGCCTGATACTGAGCAAGCGAGACGGGAGCTGGAGGGGTTGAGGGAGGAGTTCAGATCGCTGACGAGCAGGAGGGATGAGGCGTTTGAAGGATTGGTCGAAGGGGGTTTATCGCCGGAAAAGAGCCCGGTAGTAGGGGGATGATCGGAAACTCGCGACAGTAACCGCGGGAGAATGCCATGGTCTTTGGCTTTTTCGTCTAGTTTTATGGAATACCGATAACGATCTTAACCCTCCATAATGCAATATACCTGTGAACCCGTCCCAAACATTTTTGTATTGCCCCTTTCTTGTTATCCCCTCTCAGACCGACCAGAGCCTATCTTCTCTTCTGTAAATTACGTCAGGCTCACTGTCGCAATCTCTCCAATCCGTTGTTTCCATCTCCGTATCGTCGTCGGGGGGTATCATTACATTACACGCGAGCATGGTGTCTGCTCTAGTCAGCTGTTATCAAATGTCATGAAAAGGCTTAGCGCCAGAAACAAACTTGACGAAAGGACGCATGCATGCATGCCAAAGCCACAAAGCCAATAACTTGTGAAACCAACGAAAGCAGAACATCAAATTCAGAAGGCATTCATTGCTGGGCTCGCTTGCCTCGACCTGCCACCGCCCCTCCGAGTCTTCCAAATGGTCTTCCAAGTGTTCGGGTTTTTGCTGGAGGCGCCGCCGCCGGCGCATCCTTTGCTGGAACAGGAGGCGCTCGCCCTCCTGCCCCTTCCCTCCCGGTGCCCTTGGAATCCATTGCGGCCTCGCCTCCTCCTATCCTCAGATCACTCAACGCTGATGACGCGTCGTCTGTATCTCCTCGTTGAAGGCGCCTGGCACGTTCCTGGACTGATCGGAACTTCTCAAGCAATTCAGTCCAGCGGATGATGCTGTCGTCTCTCCCCTTAAGTCGATTGGGGCGGTCAAAAGTGGACGCACTTGGCGTAGTAGCAGTGCTGCGGGTCAACAACATGTGAGCATCGATTCCTGAAGTAGTTTTACGGTTTGGGGACGGTAAGGGTGTTGAAGAAGGGGAGCCGGCAAGCGCCTCGGCGACTGAGCCATGTCGCGAGTGAGACAAATGGGCGCCTCCTCCGCTAACACCATTCCCTGTGGCAGAGTTGACATACGGTCTAGGAGCAATATGGAGATAGCCGATAGAGCTGACGCTGTTAAGTCGGTTTTTCAGGGCCGCAAAGGCCGAGGATTGCGGTAGGAGCATCAAAAGTCCGTAGAGACACTTGTACAAGTGTGGATACTTTTCCGGCTCAAGTAGTTGCAAACGAAGATCTGGTCACTGTTAGCTAGCTGTCAATGCGTGTAAGGGTGGGTTCTGGAAGGAAAGGTTACAAGTGAAAACCGGCGACTCCAGTAGTTGAACCAGCTTGTCGATCTGGATGAGCATATTGACCGTCATCTCGAGCTCAGCACTATGAAATAGTTAGCAGCGTAAATCCAGGGAGCCAGGGAAGTACACACAATATCTGCAAGAGATTATAGGCCTGTTCGTAGGCCTGTGCCAGCAGGCAAAGCGAGAAAGTTGCCACTGCATTGTAACACCATGATCGGAAAAGGGCTACAAAGAATGTTTGGCCATCCTACAAGTTGTGAGTACCATTCTTCACGAGGAGACGGGTGTTGATGGCGCCCTACCTTAGTCTCAAGGTTCCTGAGCCGCTTTCGCAACTCCGCTAATTCAGGCGCAGTGATGAGATTGTTGTTGAGGTTTTGCACCATTATACTCGCGAACTCGACGTCCTCTTCCTTTTCGATGCAATCAGCCAATGTTCTGTAGATCCGCTCGGCGCTGAGACTTGTGCAAAGTTGTCGGATTATTAGGTTGCCCCTCGTCTCTAGAAGTTTCCTGTCGGTCGAAAATAACTGCAGTAGGTTAACCATGAAGTTGGAGAAATAGTCGTCTTCACTGTTTCTCGAAATTTGGGAGAGAAGCTGCAGATCTTTGGTAACGACTGCTTCTGCAGGGTCGGACAGGGTCTTGAGCAAGGCTGGGAAAGTCCCGTCGTTGAAAGCCAACACTTTCCTGGGTGCTTTTCGGTGCAGCATGATCAACCATGTCAGGGCAGCAACACGGGTAGCCTCGTGATCGTTCAGGAACAACAGTGTCAGCGAGTTCACGGCAGCAACATAGTCTAGGTCAGCTTGAGGTGTTGCCTGAGGTGTTGCCTGAGGTGTTGCCTGAGCTGTTGCCTGAGGTGTTGCCTGAGCTGTTGCCTGAGGCGCGGCTGCCGGAGTAGGGGCGCGTTCACTTTGCCTTCCCTGAGCTGGTGTCGGACTGCGGAGGTCGAGGTCTCGTGAACTAGACAAGGACGCCCGATTGCTCGCATTTCCGTTCAGTCGCTCAGTAGAAACCGGCGGAGCGGACACAAGATCTGCTTCGTCAGAAAGAGAAACCACGTAGTCCATCAGCGAGTTATTGACCCTGGCGGCGGCTTGGCGAATAGACTCAACACCGCTAGCCATAGCCGGCAGCAAATGCGCCAGTATCTTGGGCGTAAATGGCAATACTTCTTCCGGGCAGATTTCGAGGAATTCAACGATCCAGCGTAGCGATTCTAGAAGTCCGTCCTCTTCTGGAAAATCCATCAGATTCTTCTGGCGATTGGTCCGAGGGTGAGAGGTAGACATACCTAGGGGCGAATCGAGAGTGGCTGTTAGTATCTCCAAGATGGCCTTGTAGTTGATTTGCACGTCCTGTCCGGGGACCCAGTCATCCTCGCTGCTCACATCATCGTCCTCCTCGTTTGCTGTAATGGAGTCGAGCTCGTCCCCATCCTCAAGGGGCCGGCCAGCGCCGCTACCGATGGAGTCCTTTCTGCTTTGCCTTGCTGCCTCTCTAGACCTCTTGCTCTCGGTTATCCCCTTCTTGACTTGAGCGATGCGTTTGATCTCAGCCAGGAACTTGTCCAGGCAAGCCTGGGTAGCAACATGAACGTCTCGGTTGGAGTCACTAAGAAAACGCAAAAGTCCACCGAGGAATTCGGGCAGGTAGGTGACAAGCTCGAGGTCGGGGATCGAGTCGAGCAAAGTAATCCAACCGACCAAGAAGGTTCTGCTAAAGGGGTTCAGGGCGAAGATGCGCTCCCGCAGCAGGGGGATAAATCGTTTCAATGAGAAGGCGGTGGGCAAGTCCAGTTGTTCGTCGTTGGCGTTCTTATCGTCTCCGTCGAACTCATGAGGCTGCTCCAGCACCGAAACATAGGTCGCGGCCGATTCTGAAACGATGTCTTTGACTAGGCGATCCAAGAGCTCGGCACCATTTTTGACAGAGAGTTCGGAGTCGGCACCCAACTAGGTGTCGTGGGTGAACATGTAAGTAACATTGTGGGGCAGAATAGACGGTTCGAGATTGACTTACTTTACATAAGGCGTCGAAAATATAGTTAAAGTAGACCAGAATTTCACCCTTGGCCACCTTGGCTATGTTGTACATAGCCTCACAGGCATAATATCTTACCCGGGCATCCTGGTCCGTGAAGCAAGCAAGGACGGGAGGCACAATGACCTCGAGGTACTTGGGAAGCTCCTGCTTGGAAGAGTGAGTAAGGGAAAGGGGCATTTTGATATCAAAGATGTTAACCTACTGGACCGAGTGCTATTGCGGCGGCAGCCAGGCCTATCAAGCCACCGTTGCGTGCATGAGGCTGATGAACAGCATATGCGTAGTCATTGCAAAGCTGATCGAGGATGGCTTCGATTTTGGCATAGTCCTTGGCGGCGATCAGCTCACGAATGGTACGCTCCAGGCTGGAAGAGCGAGCTTGTGTAAGTCTAGGATCTCGATCGATGAAGGGTATCCACGAAAGGTTAATGCCATGAGAAGGCTGGCCTGCGGGTCCGGGAGCCGAGGCCATATCAAGCTAACGGAGAAGAGTGGTGAGGGAGAAGGAGGGGAAGCAAGACATACTCAAGTGCCCCGATCTTGCGCTTATCATATAGCTTGTCATTGAGAAAGCGCTGGATGTTTGGGTCCATGGCTCAGGTCTCGTCGGGCGTGCTCTTATTGATCAATAATCTCGTTAGCGACCGAGACAGGACAGGAGAGGACGCTTGTGTTGATAACAGTGGTCAGGGAAGGTCGACGGGGTTTCAAGCAGCGTACCTCGAGCAAGTGGCTATATGTCAAGGATGGATGGCGCTGTCCAACCTGTCACCAACTCGCACGATCTATGGTTCTGCCTTTGTCGTCTGTATCGTGTACGCCCACGACGTCCTAGCACGGGAAGCTGGATGAAGCTGGATGGTGTTGCGGCGCAGAGTGGAGCCTAGGAGCCTCTAAGTAATCTGGAAACGAGAAAGATAAGAGTATTCAGATGCAGCTCCGATGCACGGTTCTAAGGTTGATGTGAATGCGACGATCTGCAAACCGGTTGGACGTCTCCCAAACTTTGGGATGCAGGATGCGGGATGGAAGCCTCAAGGAACTGAATGGATGCTTTAAGAGGACGTGTTCGTCAGGCTGGTGACTTGACGCGCGCCTGAACAGCTTGTCCTGCCTATAGCCTTGGAAGCTAAGTAGAGGTACCTGTACCTACCTGAGCTGCCGAAGCGCCAGCCTTTCTTGCCGTCCAAACTGTCTGCAAAATTAGTACTACCTAGCAGTACCGACCTTTTGACCTAAGGCACTTGAAAGTGGCAGTGACGTCGTCGTCTGGATTCAGGTAAGCCGCGCCGACTTGGACGTGCTGCCTATCTTAAACTCGTAGGTAAAAGTAAATTACACCTCCTCCCAAGGCAGTGCAGCACCGGGCACGGAGTTTGGCTGTTAGTGCGTATGTTACGTACGTGTACCACCTATTACGGAGCACAGCATGCAGTCCTGTGATGTGCCTCTCCCCCCACCCCCACACTCTTTTCTCGTCCCGTCCTCATCATAACGAGTCGAAAATCACAAAGTAAACGCCAATATCTACCGTTGGATTATACATGAAGGGTTCTTCTGTATGCGGGGTAAGGTAAGTAACTGACCATACAGGTACATACGCAATTATACGCGCTGACCCACCGAGTGGTCACCCTTTTCTGTTCACATCTATGCCGAATAGATACATGTTGTTGTCTTTTGTTACACCACCCGAATGTTTACAGCTTCGTATCACCATCGTTTTCTAATATCTCGTCATTTGTGCTGCTCCAAACATGCCCTTCATCCATCATCCACACCTTCATCCAAATTCCCGTACCATCAAGCGATTCTTTAAAATAGTCATGGAATACCGATACCGACCTGCCGAGTTTTTGGACTTGAATGTCTACAAACTTTATACAAAGACGTCAGCATGCCAACAACGCAGCAGTAGTGGCACCTTGTCGCGGTAGAGCGCAGGTGGATTGACCACATGCTTCCATCCGGGTAGCTTCAAGTGATCACAAAGAGCGGGAAACTCCCGGAAAAGCTCCCAACGGGTCATTCACAGTTTAATGTCTGGTTGTAAGGTCTACGTGCATAATATCCTAATACCTGCTCTAGGAACTTGTAGGTACGAATAACCCGAAGGCCAACTGACTGACTGACTGACTGACTTTGGTCATACTTCCAAGATACCAAAGACCAACTTTTTAGTACACCACTGGTTTTCTTTTCAGAACTGAAACATGAAGCATCGTAGCCCACTTGGGCCATCTCTAGTCGTATCTTGTCCCACGCCTCTGGCCGCCTTCCCCTCCATGGATTTCCCGTATGCCCTAAATTTCCGTTTTCCGGGAACATTTCCATCAGTGAGCATGAGAATGCCCGATGCTACCATCGACAATGGTCTGCTGGCACTTCTTCAAAATGGCTGCCTGCCTAGCCACGTCGGCCAGCCTTCCAATAACATGTTTGTTTCCTTCCACGAATCCGTACAACGCATAGGGGATCCCGACATCGTTGCAGAACTCCTGGACCAGTCTCTGCGTCTTGCGAAGGTTATGCCTAGGAATGCGCGGGTACAAGTGGTGAATAGCCTGGAACTGGAGACCGCCGTGGAAGAAGTCAAGCCACTCCGGGCAGTCGACGTCCATGGTCGTGCGCAGCATGCGCTGCGGGAAGGACTCGTGAGGGCCCAGATCGGAGGTGGACATGGCGAAGTGAGAGAGCGTGATTTGCACGTGCAACGGGCTGGTGACCGCATGGGAGATCATGAAGAAAACAAAGCGGTTCCAGTTGCCGTCGATCGCCTTGTACATGATTCCGTAACCGAACCAGTACCAGAAGAAGACCTGGCCGGCAAGCTCGAGATGCCGGTGCCACCAGGCAGGACCGTGCTTGGGTGCCTGGCCCTTGAGGAGGTACTCCCACGATAGACGGTAGAGGTTCAGGCGGGCGAACATCATGACGATGTAGTAGAGGTAGTGCTGAAGGGAGACGAAGAATTTGGCGAAAATGTCGTACTCCAGGACGCGGTCGTAGTAGGTGGACCGCAGGTTAGTGAAGAAACGGTGCGAGATGGCGAAGAAGGGCAGGTGTTCGATGTCCGGATCGTGCTCAGGGCTGTTGGTAATGATATGGTGAACGTTGTGGTTGCGCTTCCACCAGCCTAGACTGAGGCCGCCGATGAAGTCGGCGATGATGATGCCGATGACAGTGTCGACATGGAAATGATGCGTGATACCCATGTGCCCGGCGTCGTGGGCAGTGAAGACCAGCTGATGCCAGAAAGAGCCGAGACAGAAGGCGCTAGGGACATACCAACCCCATCGTAGAAACAAAAGACACCCGCAGAAGAGGAGGGTATAACGGAATCCCTCGATGGCGTAAGCAACGTAGTTGCAGTCATATAGTCCTTCGGCCTTGATGCGCTCGTTGAGTTCACGATACTTCCGGATGACAGTATCTTGCGTCTCCTCATCGAGGGGAGGGTACTTGTCGAGATCGAGCCTAATCTCTTGCCTTGTTAGAGCGTCGAGATGGGCCATACCATCCCTGGGGCCATCATCGGCACCCTGGGAACTGGTCTTCTCATCCTCAACGGAGGAAATCGAGGTGAAGGAATCGGATCGGCTTATAGCCGACTTGGACCGGGCGTTAGTACGGGCACGGAGATGGTTCGACTCCGGAGCCGCTTCTCCATCAAAGACCGGGGATGGGGCCGGTGAAGGGGACCGTGAGCTCTCGGATGCGGTAGAGGCAGCCTGACTCGCGAAGGATGATCCGAAGCTAGTGTCCTCATCGTAGTTCGCAGCTCTGGCCCTTATCTCTGGCGACTCCTCCTCCCACTCTTCTCCTCCTTCTCCTCTCGGCCTGAACTTGCCTCCTTGTATCGGCGGTAGGAAATTCTTCCATCTTCCTTGTATCCTTCCCACTCTGTACCTGTTCATCTGAGCTCTTGCTTCTGGGGAATGTAACCTATACAAAAAGTACACATTATCAAGTCAGCGTCTCCTTCTTCACCAATTGTCAAATAAGCATACACCGGATCAGATCCAGACTATCTCGGTTGGTGCATGATATCGTGTGTTGTACGCACCCGTTTACTTCATCGGTAGCATCCCTCCCAATCATGTGCTTAATGGCCTTATCACCACCAGGGTGATACTTGACCCAAGGGTCAACCTTCAGGACATATTGGTCGACAATAATGATATGGCGACCTTCTGAGACCAAGGCCTCGATCTCACGGCGGGATATGATGGGGTATGTCCGCTCTGTTGTTTTGACTGTCGACTGCTGAGCTGTTCCGGTATCTTCGGCAGCGGCGCGTGATGGTGGGGGTTCGGAAGCCATTGTTGTGTTTGCGCGAGGCCGTTCTGTTTTACGCAAAAGAATATAGGGCGTATAAGCGATGAACCAAAACGCCCGCCGTCTCGGTTCAGTTTCTGGACAGGGAAGGGTTGTGGTGTTGTCTTCTCAACAGTCCAGGAAACCCAAGGTCAGTTTTGTTGATAGGATTCCGAGGTACGTATAGAGGGGGGTGGGTGGACGTTCAAGGTGGGACGGATAGGGCCACAGAGGGTGGTGAGTGGTTCGATAGATCGGTTCTGATGCGGGTGGACAGGGGACATTACCCAAAACAACGGGCATGGGAGGCATGACATTGGATAAGATTATTCCACTGGCGTTGACCGAGTGGAAACCTCACCGCTGTCCACCAAGGCGCGTCCACCCATTCCCATGTTCAAGCACCTGTGCAGCAAAGGGTGGTGTGTTGTGGAATTTGGACCTCCGAAACCAAACGAACCAAGACTTCATCGGCCTTTGCATCTCCACCAAATGAGAAGAAAACTGACTGTGGATTCAGACTCCGCGTACCTCTTTTTGCACACCACAACACACCACCCTTTGCCAAGACTCCGCTGCACAGATGCTTTGACCATGGGAACAGCTGCAGGCCATCTTGGCGTTTGCTGCACCACATAGGGGCCACACAACCAGGGGCCACGCAAGGGTTCTTGCCACCCCATTGTCTCTGGACCCTTGAAATCCAGGGTAACAACTGCCTGCATGTTATTGAACATAGGTCCAAAGCATATTTATCCATCACTGGAACACAAAGAAAAGACAGAGGGTTAGGGTCCATAGCCAGTGGTTTATGATTTGAATAGCATCATGCCAAGCAATACCACCAACGCCAGAAGCACGTGAAGATTGGTGTGCATGAGATTGGTACGCGGACTGAGAAGTTAAAATGACACCGGCACCGAGAACAGACATGAGTGATCCAAAAATCCACAACCTTCTATAACTCAATGCTTAACATAAAATAACCAGCAGCTCCCAGCCTTCCCATTTGGCAACTAGCTTTTCTGTATCTTTTAAAATCTCGTGTATTCATCGAGTCTCGAGCCTAACAAGGGCCCGCAAGGCCAAACAGCCCTAGTCCAACCAACAAGCGGCGTCTATTTAGCATGTCGTAGTGAAAATCCCCTATTAAACCTTTAAGGGAAAGCCCGTGACTACAGTACAAGTACACACCTCCTCCCATCCTCTTTCCATACTCCCATTGCTAGAAATCCAGAGAGCACATTATTCCGTGATCATACCCATTCAACGCCAAAAAGCTCCAGCTGCTTAGAAGTGGATGGCCTTGGAGTAGGTGGCCATGGCGGCCTCCTTGAAAGCCTCGGCGAGGGTAGGGTGAGCGTGGCAGGTGCGGGCGATATCCTCGCTGGAAGCGCCATACTCGAGGGCAAGGGTACCCTCAGCAATCATCTCACCGGCGTTGGGGCCGATGATGTGAACACCGAGAATACGGTCGGTCTCGGGGTCGGCGATCATCTTGACCATACCCTCAGTGTCGAGGTTGGTCTTGGCGCGGGAGTTGGCGCTGAAGGGGAAGGTACCGACGCGGTAGGGGATACCGGCCTTCTTGAGCTCCTGCTCGGACTGACCAACCCAGGCAACCTCGGGGAAGGTGTACATGACCGAGGGAATGCAGCCGTAGTTGACGTGGCCGTGACCCTTCTTGATGTACTCAATGGCAGCAACGGCCTCCTCCTCGGCCTTGTGGGCAAGCATGGGGCCGAAGGTAACATCACCAACGCAGCGAATGTGGGGGATCTGGGTGCGGTACTCGGAGTCGATGATGACACGGCCGCGCTCATCCTTCTCGAGGCCAATGTTCTCGAGGCCGAGACCCTCGGTGTAGGGGCGGCGGCCAATAGCGACAAGAACGACGTCACCCTCGAGCTGTGTTCAAACATTGTCAGCCATACAACTCACAATAACGAACAGATTGCCTGCAGGCTGTCAAAAGCTACTCACGGTCTCGGGCTTGCCACCCTTGGCGGAGTCGACCTCGAGCTTGACGGTCTCGCCAGTCTTGTCACCGGAAACGACCTTGGTGCCGGTCTTGAAGTTGATGCCCTGCTTCTTCAGGATCTTCTGGATGGACTTGGCGACCTCAAGGTCCATGCCGGGGCCACCAATCTGCTCGAGGAACTCGATGACGGTGACCTCGGCGCCGAGACGGGACCAGACGGAAGCCATCTCGAGACCAATGATACCACCGCCGATGACGAGCATCTTCTCGGGGACCTTCTCAAGAGCAATGGCGCCAGTGCTGCTGATGACGCGCTTCTCGTCGATCTCGAGGCCGGGGAAGGGGGTGACCTCGGAGCCAGTGGCGATAAGGATGTTCTTGCCCTTGACGGAGGTCTCGCCGCCGTCGTTGAGCTTGACGCTGACGGTGTGCTCATCGGCGAAAGTGCCGGTGCCCTTGATGTACTCGACGCCGTTCTTCTTGAGAAGGAACTCAACACCCTTGGTGAGACCGCTGACGGACTGGTCCTTGGCCTTCATGAGCTGGGCAAGGTTGAGCTTGACATCGCCGACCTCGATACCGCGGTGTTTCGAGTCGTGGAGGATCTGGTGGTAGAGATGGGAGTTGTTGAGGAGCGACTTGGAGGGAATGCAGCCGACGTTCAGGCAGGTACCGCCGAGGGTGCCGCGCTTCTCGATACAGGCGACCTATATCCAGGAAACATGGGAGATAGGAGTCAGATATTGCCGTCATTCGTCGGTGTTGCGGTGTAGTTGATTCGCGATGCAACGCACCTTGAGACCCTCCTGGCCGGCCTTGATGGCAGCAACATAGCCAGCGACACCACCACCAATGATGACGAGATCCTTCTCCTCTACAGGCACATCAACAGTCAGCCGACCAGAATCCTTTGACGAGAACCAGCTCTTGATATTGGCAAACAGACCAGACTCGGTCGCATAGGTCCTCCTCAACCTGGGAGAAACGACGACGGGGAGCCTGTATGTGGTCGTCAGGTCAGCCTCAGTACGCGCATGAGAAGACAGGGTGTCGGGAATCCGCCGGCAACCGGGACGCTGAGCTTACCCCGAGGGCTTGAAGGCGGACCGGACGGCAGCACGGCCTATTAATCTCTGGGACAGCATGGTGAAAGATATGTGCTGAATGAAAAACTAAAAACGAAAACAGGAAAGATTCGAACGAACGAGCACACTACAGAGAGATGCCCGGGGAAGCAGGGAATGCGATTCGATGGTGAGAGGTCGAGAGTGTGTACTGAACTGCAAAACGCCGCGCGAGAGACAATTGTTGGGATTCGAGGCGGAAGCTATTCACGGGAAGCGAAAAATGTCCAGTCCCACTTGGTTCGGGTTGCCAGCCCGTCAGAGGCTCACATAGCTCAGAGGGCACCCGGTGCCCGTCCCCAAACTTGCCCGCTCGAGACAGCGCAGAGCGGAGTAGGTAGAGGTAGAGGTACCTTGGTGCCTGCTACTTAGGTAATGTAGAGGTACGTACTGCCTAATGCCAGTGCTAAGCGGGACGGGCGGTCAGGGCAGGTGCCTCCATTGCGCCTGTCGCTGCTGCTTCGTTGAAACCCGGCGTCCCCAAGTGCTCCTTACGTTACTGTGCCCTGTTGGTCAAGATTCAGATATACAGCTTGGCATGCCGCAGCTGACCCCAAAATTTTGACATCTCGCACTCCCGCTAGCCTTTTTTGACATCCGTCTGTGCTTGACAATTTGACATTGCTTGGCTGCTCAAAGTCTCCCCAGCGATCCCCTCTTTGGTCCCCTCCTTACTCCGCCCGTCAACGCCAAACAACCCCAGCTGCCGAATTGGAGAAGCAACGAACGAAGCGAACTGTCACTGACCGTCTCCTCAGAGGCCGGTATGATCGGACTACAGGCTTCAGTTCGTTTCGAGGCCAACATGGAACAGCGGCCGAACACATGGCTTTTCATCTCAAACCATGTGTGTCTCGTCCTCAATGTCCACATTCAACAGTCCCGCCCGTCTGACGACCCTCAAAAGACCCATCCCCTCGTTGCAAAACGGAATGACATCATTGAGTGATATTTACAGACCACTATATTTCCGTGGCTCCCGCAGACTTCGAAATTGGTCCCTCGCTCCCTAGCAATTGCTTTCCCAGATGTCAACTCGATGTAGAAATTAGGTAAGTATATCGGATCAAACATGCCTGTGCTCATGGCATCAACTTGTCAAGAAATTGGCTATTGACCTTTTGCATATGCGTGGTAATTATACTCCAATCCCCCCCCCCACCCCACCCAAAAAAAAGAAAAATCCGATCTGGTATTCAACAAAGTGAAACTATTCCACCAAGCCTTCGGCGGCGAGCAACGCATGCTCCAAGGCCGCCATGGCCGTCTTGCAACCCTCCTTGACGAGCTTGGTGTTGGCCGCTCCTCCCGCGAGATCCGACTTCCGGACCACCTTCTTGATGAACCATTGCAGGCCCCTGGCAAGCTCGGGGACCCCTTCGACAGCCGCAAACACCGATGTAATCGTCTCATCCCGGCCCCTGTCGCCGCCTTTTCCGGCTTCTAGAAGCACGGTAATCAGCAGGATCTCCACCAGTGCCCGCGTCTTGGTTTGTAGATAAGGCAGATTGAGGCATTTGAGAATCGCCAGCCCTAGCGATCCACCTGCCACCATGGCCCCGAACAGCTTTGCAATGTTTACAAGCCGCCGCATGTCCATCGCATCTTCGTCCTCCTCATCCTCCACATCGTCGCCGAATACGGACTCTCCGAGACGCCTGAATAGCTTCCAGAGCGCGTCTTGGAACGACCACCGGATTTTGCGATCCCCGCAAAGCTTCTTGGCCACCAAGGTGTAGTATGGGTTGTAGACCTGCTCTGCGCCGGCGCACTGGATGATCACATATGGAACCTCTCTCTGGCGCTCCTTGTTCAGGCGCAACTTGAGGATGCGGTAGTAGGCATCTTCGTAGTCCGTGGCGGACATTATCGACACGAAAATGGACCGGCGCACGTCCGTGTTCATCTGGTTTTCCCTGGCAAGTTCTCCGAGGTCAGGCATGTCCTCGACATCCTCCAGCACAAAGCTTTCGTCGTCCGAGTCAACGTTATCCTGGATGACATCGTCCTGAGTCGAGGGCTTCTTGTCACCGTCCTTATCTTTGCCCGCCCAGCTAGCGCCTACAAGCCACCATTTGCCCTTCTTGTCGGCATCGCGAATATCGGCAAGGGTCATTCGCAAAGGCTCGGACGTCTTGCTGGTCTTCAGGGTGCCCAAAAGCTTCTTCATCTTGGTTGTGTGGTCCGTGAGAACGGCGGAAGCGCCTAGTCCTGTCTTCATCTTGTTGTTCTTCAAGTCGTTGATGGTCTCAATCATGAACTTAGTTCTGACGCTGAGGTTCTTCTCTCCGATCTTGGCAACAGCCGGGCGGATAAGGGTAACAATATCCTTGAGAGACATAGGGTCATCTTGTCGGAGGGCTGGGCCAGCAATGCGCACAATTCTGAGTAAAAGTTCCGCGTTTAGCTCCGACAGATCACCCAGAAGGACTCGAATGAAGTCGAAGAGCAAGTTGGGGCCCACGAGTTGAAAGTTGTAGAGTTCGGATAGGAAGGTGATAATGTTGGACGTCTGTTTTGGTACGTCTGGCCGTTCCTTTGCAGCTTCCTTAGCCTCCTCGTAATGCTTGTCGAATCGCTCAATCACTTCTTGAATCAGCTGTGCGCCAAAGTCCATGCCGATCACTTTGAAGATACCAGTAGCAAAACCGGCGGTAAGAACGAGCAACGTATCAGGCAGCGTCGTTGGCTCGCACACTTGGATGAGTAGGAGATCGACAATATTTGACGTGAGATGTTGTCGCGGGTTGTCGCGATAAAGCTTTTCAAAGTCCATAATGATGGATGACAGGTTGGACTCTGTCATCCTGTTGATGAGACCTTGTGTTTGACGGCGAATCCGGGCCACCAACTCCGCGTCTGAGCCTGCCTCTTGTCGCTTGGATGGTGGTACGTATTTTGCTACCGTTTGCCCAGTCGTAGGCGCAACGTATGGGTTTTCGCGGACTCGTTCTGGCGGCTTTTGTACGGTTTCTTCGTCATCCTCGTCCTCGTCCTCGTCGAACCCTCCAAAACCATCACCATCCTCATCCTCACCCGAGATGTCACTTTCCCCATCTTCATCGTCGTCCATGTCTTCGTCTTGATCAACATCGTCATCTTCTCCGTCAGAGTCCAACCCCTCTAATAGATCGTCCAAGCCATCGTCCTCTTCGTCCAGATCGGAGTCTTCCTCTTCTTCCTCGTCTAATTCGGGTTCCTTCGTCTTCTTCATCGCCTCTTCCGCTTTCCTCCTCTTCGCCGCAAGCCACTCATCCGCTTCAGACTTCCGCTTCCTTTCCTCGCTTGTTTCGTCGTCTCCGCCAGGGAGGCCTTCTAGCAGGTCAAGAAGACCATCCTCCTGGAAGGACTTGGGAAGCGATTTGCGTCCCTTGAGGCCGAGCTTCTTTTCGAGGTCGGCGATCTCCTTGTCGTCTTGCGCCAATCGTTCCATGACGGTTTTCGAGATTTTTGGCTGTGACTTCGGTTTGTATACTATTGGGATATCGCTTTCCTCTTCATCGTCCACGTCTTCGCTGTCATCATCTTCGTCTTCGTCGAGGTCTAGGTCGTCGTCGTCCTCCTCGTCGAGATCAATATCCTCCTCCTCCTCATCAAAACCCTCGTCGTCGTCTTCGTCGAGATCAACATCTTCCTCCTCCAATTGCTGTTTCTTTCCCTTCTTCAAGATGGGCTTGGGCTCCTTTGTAGATGCGGCGTCGACCTTCTTCTGTGCTTTCGGGGGTACCGCGCGTTCGGCATGGTAACTTTTCGTGGACGAGGTGCGGTGTGTCTTTTTCTGTGTTCTCTCTGCTTTACGACGATCCTTTCTAGATTGAAATTGATTCTTGCGACCTCCGTAAGATTGTTCTGTGATAGTTAGAATTTCGTCCGAGAACCTTGTTCTCCAGGCAGGAATGGCAATGGCTGTGTGGGCGCATGGAGCATGCTCACTCACCTTCTACGCCGAGCTCCTTCAGAAGGTTGTCAGGCAGTTTTGGGGCCTTTATCCTCCTAGAGGGTGCCATGTTTTGATATGTGCGTGGGGAGGTGTAGATGTGTTTGTTGGTAAAACCTCCAAACTTTGCGGGAGGGACCTTGCTGTCGTTATCGGATATTTTTTGCTTATCGGTTGGGTTCAAGGTTCCAGGCCTGTGGAAATGCGGGGCCAAAAGCGCCAAGAAAAGAAGCGGATCTCCAGACCTTGGGCCCCACGGGTTGGTTTTATGGAGCAGTGACATTCCTGGACTTCACTCCAACAGACGGGGAGCTGGCCAACAGTGGGGAAAGCTGCCACACTCGTTGACACACATCAATCATTCCAGGTTGTCCTCACAATCACTCATCAACGAATTTATTAGCTTGCCTTTTGAAACAAATCAACTGGACATCATGGGCCATTTAACCCACGACGAGGTATTTTAATATGATATTGACTTCTGTGAATCCCACCTAAAGAGACCATGTTAATCTGAAATATCAACTTGCTATAGTTCTTCTCCAAGCTCACCGAGCTGTTCGACTATAGGAAGAATCAAGATCATGGAACCATCAACCTAGTACAGAAGAGGCGTACGTGTACCTACACTGAACTGGCCCGGATTGGAGACGCCTCGGCGAGCCTTATTATCCTCACGAGAACCATCACGGTTCCCCTTTTTTACCTTCACTTCCACCCAAGCTAATCTCTCCCACAGTATCCTACAACACCCCCTCCCAATCCACAGACACCGACCCGCTCACCGATCTCAACCCGGCCACCCCGTTACCAGTTCTCATCCGCGCCACCAACGCCAAGGGCAAGGACAGGAGGAAGGAAAAGGTCAAGCTCTCCACCATCGTTGAGCCGGCCGACCTGGAGGCCTTTTACGGGCGGTATGCCGATGTGTGCAAGAAAGGCATGGGTGCGTTGAAGCCGAGAGACAGGACCAAGAGGAAAAAGCAGTCTAGGAAGAAGAAGGGTCCCTCTACTACCGCTGGAGGCCCTGGTGTTGGTGCGGGTGGGACTTCTATGATGGCTATTCCGTGATTCAGACTTCGAAGCGCCGCAAATCACATCGTTGCTTTTTTATCTTCTTTCTTGTGCGTACCTAGACCTTACGGAGGGAGATCTGTATGATAGTACCCATATCAAGTTTTGTAATGTCCCCAAGTTCGTATGGTGGAATACCATGGTTCAAGTCAGTGGATACGGTGAGGGGAGGCGTTGGCGAGTACTGCACCATGGCCTCAAAACACTTCATGGTATCTGAACATCGCACCTCTCCTTCCCGATCCTGTCAGTCTCAGTCGCCGTACCTTTCGACTCAGCTGTTTGTTTTCAGTGGCACCTTTCAAGGTGGCTAGCAAGAGAAAGAAACCCAAAAACAGATGCCAGTCTTCACTCAAGCTGGTGCTTTACTTGTTTTCAAAACCGAGCGGAAACCAGAGTTTCTTGAGGTCATTATATACGCATAATCTTAAGCAGCGGGTGATTTTGGCATACGGTTTATTCACATCTGGTTCGGCTTCCGTGGGACATTGGTTCAGTTACGGCCACAATTTGTGGATTATGGAAGGAGGGAGTGAGTGGCGCAACGGTTCATTGAAGCCCGCTTGCCCGAAATAAAGTGAGATCGAGGCATTTTGGGATTCGAAGTGTCAAGAAAAGGAGATGGATTTGTGGGGAAGGGAAATTAGAAGGAGATTATATGGTCCCAGGTGAAGCAGCAGCTACCAGATCCTCACCTCAGGAACAGATACATTTAAGCCGCTCTCACGAGCATCAGCTAAGGGGTAGCCGGCTGACTCGTTTTCAATTCGATTCATCACCACGATACACCAAGATCACGTCACTTCACGCTGGTTTCACTATGTTGTGGCTTTCATTCAGGCCACTGAGAGTCGTATGTTTAAAGTTCGATCTTGATGACAAGGTCAACGGAGATGTTGCCAGGCTATCTTCGAGAGTACAGTCTAAAGGCGGTGATGTAGGTGAAAAAAAGATCAACTGTCCATTTTGAGGGCCCGAACCGAAAACCACTTGCTGAAAAAAGGCGGAGAGGCCAGTAATCAGCCGCAAGAAAAACAAAGAGTTTCAGTAGGGTTCACTTCTCCCAAGTGCTGAACTCGGCAAGGGAAAGCATGTCTGCAAATTTAACTTCCTCAACTTCCTTTCTCCCACACCATCCTCCACATGCTTGTCATGCGGCCCTTCAGACTACTGCCCTATCCCAGGCCAACGCTCTCGACCACTAAATCCCTGACCATAGCCACCTGCCCGTGGACAAGTAGTGCAATGGGAAAGATTGAACCGAGTGCCACATCGAAGGCAGGCTTAAATCCAGTCATATGATACACACCTCCAAACGAAAAATCCCAAACTGTCAAAAGAAATCTGTCGCATCAACCAGTATGACTGACGCGATATTCGGAGATCAGTTTACATAATCTGATCCTGCGTCAGGCCACCATGGGGGTCGGTATCCATGCTGTCGCCGCCAGCACCAGGGTTAAGGTATTTGACGAAGCTCAGGCCGAGAGGACGTCCGCCGTACTGGTAACCCTGGAACTTTTGGATCGCGGTGTCGGCGGTGTCGGCATTGTCGAAGCGAACGACGCCAGAGCCGCGAGAGCGACCGCTGGGCTCATACTGAATCTCAGCCTGCTCTACCTTACCAATAGTAGAGAAGAGCTCGACGAGATCCTCATTGCTGGTCGACCAGGGGAGCTAAAAGCAGAACGAACAAGTCAGAAAAAATCGGATAACGGGGGGGGGGGGAAACAAGAGTCAAGTGTAACTTACGTTCCGGACGTAAATGACCTCGGACCTTTCAGTACCAGAAGTAGCGAAGTCAGTGAACGGGTTGGGCTGAGCAGCCGGCTGGTTGGCATCGAAGCTGGGGGCACCACCGGGAGCTCCTCCGAAGCCGCCACGACCGCCGAAGCCACCTCCAAAGCCACCGCGGCCACCACCAAAGCCACCGCGACCGAAACCGCCGAAAGCGCCACGGCCGCCGCCGAAGCCGCCACGACCGCCGAAGCCACCAGGACCCATGCCTGCACCGGCAAAGCGATCCTCGCGAACCTCTAGCATACGGCCCTGCCAATCGTAACCATTGAACTGCTGGATGGCGTTGCGAGCATCATCCGGGGTCTCGAAGACAACGATACCCGATCCCTTCGGGCGGCCATCAGGTCCGATATGAACGTCGGCGCGAATAACACCACCGTTACGGGCTATAACAAGTTAGCAATGAAAGCTGCGGGTTACGCTGAAGCCTAAAACGAGTTGGCAACTTACCAGCCTGTCTGAACAGATCCTTCAAATCCTGCCAGCCAACATTGTACGGCAGCTGTGGGAAAGGTTGGTTAGTGTGCCTCAAGATGGAAAGGAGTATGAATGGGGGATGGAACAAACGTTGGAGACGTAGATCTGGCGGCCACCGCCACCAGCCATGGGACCACCACCGAAGCCGCCGGGGCCAGCGTGGCCGGGAACAGCTCCATATCCGTTGGGGCCCATGCCGCCACCAAAACCACCGCGGGTGGCACCTCCTCCGGGGGGGCCAAAACGAGGCTCGGCCTCACGGTCCTGAAAACAAGTTTAGTATATGGTTATTCTGCCGATAGTCCAGGCGTGAACTTGCCTCGCGAACATAGACAAGTCTGCCCATGAGGTTTTGGTTGCTCAGGGTAGCAACGGCGTTTTGGGCTTGCTCCCTGGTCGCATATTCCACAATTCTAGTCAAGAACGTGATGTCAGCATCTAGTCTCTAAGCAAGTGGTTGATGGATTCCAAGTTTGACTCACCCGCATCCCTACAAATTCCATGGACAAAGATGTCCCAACCCGTCAATCCAACAATCCATCAAAAATAACCGAAAGGAAGGGAGCCACAAAAGAACCAGTAGCCGAACGCAAATCACTCATAGCCCACCTTCGACATTCCATTAGGAAGCAGCAACACATCGGCGTAGAGCACCTCTCCAGCTAATAACGGGTTAGCAACACATGGGGCCCGATCCTTGCTTCTTGCCTCACGACATACCCTGTCTCATAAAATCCTTGAGGTGGTGCCATTTGACGTCGTAGGACAAGTTGCCGACGTAGACGCGGCGGTCCTGCTGCGACGTTTCCCGAATGTTGTTCATGACTTGTTCACGATGAGCGGCGCGGTCTTCGAAAGTTCGATGAGGTTGTCCGTTGTAACCAGTTCCTTGTCCTCCAGCAGGCGCACCTTGGCCAGTCATAGGGGTGCGGCTTCTTCTCCGATGGCGACTCCGCGAACGGTCACGGGGCGAATATGAACGGCGAGTATTGGGGCTTCTAGAACGTCCACGCCTGGGGGAACGGGACCTCTCACGCTTTGAGGAAGGTCGTCGTCAGCGAATGAACAAGTGCAAGGTCTGGAAAGAGGGAAATAAAGAAGTGTGTGGAAGTTGGAGAACAAAGGACGAGGGGAATAAAGTGAACTGCAAGTGACCGGGTCTGCAGGTGGTTGCGTGTTGTGACGGCCAGAAGGGTACTCGTTCCCCACTGCTAGCTCCTAGCTTATGCGAGTCAAGGATGGAAGCTTGACCAAAGATCGCCAGGACAAGTCGATCAGACTAGACTAGTTGATCGAGACCACAAATCGGGGGACTGACGCGAATCCTTCGAGGTAGGGGCTTGAAAAGGGTGCCATACCCTCGCGGTGCTTGTTGAAGAAAGAGGAGGGGTGCGTCACGAGCGTGACGGACAGGTGAAATGATCGTGGACGCTGACTGAAACAGGCCGGCGCTGAAAAAACGAGGGAAAGGGAATGAGCAACTTGAATGCGTGGTACTTACAGGGCGATAAGTGTCTCCTGCTGCGTCGGCTGTAGAAAGAGAAACTAGGGGTTAGACCAAATGAATAAAGTAGAACGATGTAAGTGGTTAAGTGGGGAGACGAGAGAAGGAAAGGTGGAGGGGGCGGAGTATGGGGGATGATGTGGGAGAAATGAAGTGACCAGTGGCAACTGGGGGGAAAGCAGCCCGCGCAAGGAATTGACACAGGGCGTAGGAAAGATAGAGAGAGGTAGGTAGTGTGAGAACTTGTGATGTGTAACGGCGGGGTGAGAATAACCTGATGATTCCAACCACTGTGGACCGGAAAAGGCAAGACGTGCAGGAGGATGGGGAGGGGGAGGGAGGGGTGCCAGTTGTGTATATGTAGCCTGAGGGCCAGGCGGGACAAGGCGACGCAAGGCAAAGAACGCGGGCACGTCACTGCAGCAATACTGCAGCTCCCGTCTGCGAACGGCGGGAAGGGTAACGCGAGCTTCCACTTGGCCAAGAGAAGTCGGAGCACAACCCAACCACAACTCGCAAACCGGGCCCGCCACAAGATCAAATGCCGTTGCGACTGAATGCTCTCATTGAGGTTACAAAGCCGGCGTGATACGCCATCGACGCATCGCCTAGTGCTCCCGACAACGAGATTCATACAAACGCAACATGGGACCGAGAAGGCTGGCTATCGACATGACTGGTGCCTCTAGACGCGACAAGCCATGCCGAGTGGTGAGGAGGGGTGAAGGGCGAGTGATCGGGTAAGATTGCCGGGGGAAACAAAAGGAAGTCCAACGTGAAAATGAGGAGTCGTCTCGGCCGCCACCGCCAGAGAGCTCCAAGGTGGGATGGATTGGGTGAGACCAAGCTGTGTGAGACTGTGAGGGAGGATATGGAGAAAGCCGAGAAGCGCACGGCAGCCAGCTTCAGGACACTGGAGAGACAGCGAGAAGAGACCGGCCGCGGTGCTGGCTGGTGTCAGACTGGAACTTACCCATGACAGCTGAATCTGATATGTCCTGTTCGAGGCAGGTACGGTAGGAATCGAGAAAAATTTTCGGGCAACTTAGCCGCTCGAGTAGGACGAGGTCGTCGGGAACGCGACGACTGGTGCTGTCCTGGTGTGTGGTGCTATGTCGTTCGCTACAGCAGAGCTTGAACGTTGCTGAGGTTGGGGGACAACGGGTTCAGTCGAGGTACACTGCGACTCTGGCGCAATGGGAGGAAAGATGGGATTTGGGCAGACGTGCGTCTGTTGGCTGTGGTAGGTAGTAGGTAGACGTCGAGGGAGGGATTGAGTGGTGGGCTGCAAGGCCGAACGGGAATCTGCGCAGGGCGACGCGGTAGGTCGGTCGTGGACGAGTGTAGCCGAGGGCGATGCTTGAACAAGGCAGGGCAGACGAGAGCGGGCTAGACAGGCAAAGAGCCCAAGACGGAAGGGTACGTCTGCACAAGCCAAGGAGACAGAGAGTCAGTTGTCTAGGTAGGTATGGAGAGCAATGGAAGGGCAAAGGGTACGAGGTAGGTTGGCCAGAACGTGAGGTGGTACTGGTCGCAGGTACTACAATGGGACTGGCTAGAGGTATGTCCAGCCTTCAATGCAATGGATTTACTCTGACAAGGCGCATCGCATTCACGCCGCGTCACCTCGAGGCTCAGGTAGAGAGGGTAGAGAGAGCTACGTACCTGCAACCTTTGGAGACACGCAGGCTGGCACCACAAGGATTCAACGTTGACTTGGAGTCTCCCTGGGCGAAGTCGTCGAGGGGGTGTAGGTTGCGGATGGTCTTCCGGACGGGACGGGTCGAGAAGTTGAGGTCGGTGGGAGTTGGACCGCAGAAGTTGTGTCGGTGCTGTGACTGACAGTGATGTTGTTTGTGTCGTGTGTGGATGCGCAGCCGGGCCAGGTGCGGTGGGATGAGTGAAAGCACGCCCCTCGGCGGCTGGCCTTGTTACCCACTCATAATGCACGGACTTCTCATCGGTGGACACTCTGGCTGTCGACAGTGCAAGTGAGGTACAGGTGCAGGTACATGCATACAGTCTCGATCCACTTTTTACCTTTCCCTGCGTCAACGGTACATAAAGTCGACAAAGCAGCCTCTGCTACTCTACCTACTAGTTCTACGGGCCTTGCTCCTCGCTTTCATATTTCTTTCAGGCTTGCCTTTACTGATTTTTCAACTTCTAATACTTAGTACTACTGGTGTAGGAGTCCAAGAAACAAAGAGTATGGATCAGGTAGAACACTATACCAAGTACTAGGTCTGTACCTGGCCTCAATTATGGAGGAAACCGACAGATACGGAATCTCGAGGCTGTCGTCATTTCCGAAAACTTCGACCCTCAACGACAAGTCCGCCAGCTCACTCGAGGAGGCAGTAGGTTCTTGGTACAAGATTGATCACACAGCTTTGTACGGATGGCTTTACGTTTCGATATTCTACCCAAGGTTGTCTTGTCTCAAGCAAATCCACGAAAGTCCTGGAGGATAGAAAAGTATTTATGTACCAATGTGGAAATTTCACAGCATCTGAGACTTGTAGGCTTCAGTTCCAGCTTGTCATTGCAAGGAAGGTCCACTGGGGGCGGTGGTGATTAGGGGCCTCTCAGATCCCTGTCCAAACCCCAATTTTTTTTATAAAAAAGTACCGGCCGTACACCTTGTGTAATTACGGTAATTTACAGACATATGACCAACATATGGCTAATACATTCGCACGCGGGGGCCTCTCACCGGCCCCCTGCACCCTCGGAGCTAACCCTAACCCTAACTAACCCTAACACTAACCTCTGAATCCGCTCGCGAAATAAAGATTTCGGTAATTTACGGCCTGTCCAGAAAAGGTACCAAAAGCGACTTGTCACGTGACAGAAGCACCGCTTTGTGAGGCCCCTATTCACCGTAGCCGTCCACTGGCCGAGTCAAACTTGCGACATCCCTATACCGCTTGTTCAAGTCTAGAACAGGAAGAAATGGGCTGTAACCACCTCAAAGTGCTTCACTTTTTATACAAATGAAAACCAGGTCCGGAATGGATAAAGGTCCATCCTCTGGGTCTGTCATCGTCTGAAGGATCAGATAAAGTGGTCTTCTTTTTTGTTTTGGAAGTATTGATAAGTATTGATCGTATACACAACCTCAATGTATGCCAATGTTCTTTAAACAAGAGAAGCCTACAGCACCATACATACTCGGCGCCCACCGAGTGGGGGCAGTCCACCCTTACTTCAAGCATCAGTTCCATCCACCTAGGTAGGCTACAGTCTTTGGATTCCTATCCGGGCCATCCCTCAGGCTCCGCATCTCCACTTGTCTCCAGACGCGCCTCCGTCCCGGTCCGGGTTGGGAGCCAGACGGGCTGGAGGCTTTCAGGTTTGACATCATCGGTTGTGGATTGTATGAACCCATCCACGTTCAAGCCTCATCTCGAACGAGCGGGCTGTTTCTCTTTCCACAAGCTCCCCACAGGTATACATTCACACTACCATGGACCTGACGGCCATCAAGGGATGCTCGTAAACGAGGGATGCCATTAGAAAGGCAGGCGACTCGGTTGTACTTGACCGATGTACTCCGTCGGTCAGAGGGGGTGGTAAGTAGGTACTCGAATTTAGGGATGGGAACCTCGCTGGTCGATTTTTCAATCCGCTGACAGCCATCCAGAAGTGGATTGAATCATGCAAAAGCTGGCGAGATTCCTTATATACGCAGTCATGGTCGAATCATGAGCTCGATGCGGTTCGGCGGCTGGGCTGGGTTTCGATATTCCACCAGCCTGCCTCCCAACCCCTCTCATCTGGACAGCTGCCCCTCCTTGCGGTGCTCGTGTTCCCAAGGGACTGACTGCCCTCAGAGCTTGTCGAGCAGCGGTCCTGTTTTCGAGCCGCTTGTATTACCGTATTACAACAGCGGTAGCGCGGCACACCGGAAGCAAAGCAACCAATGGTCACCACGCCCTGCCGAACATTCTCTTCGGGGATGCCAAAACACTGCCCGTCATGCATATCAAAGCAAGCCGGGAGGATCGAGAACAGCTGAAAGAAGCCGGGAGGCTTGACAATATGAGCAATCTGGAGTACCTCCTCGCCCAACATGTCACCGAGCGTGTACCTCTGCGGGGACTTTGACGGTTTCATAGGGACGCACCTCGATTATTGAAAAAGACTCATCCGGGATGAACGAGTTGCTTCTCGAGAGAGTTTCCTTCTATCTTCCTGTCATCCCTGCCCCCCACTCTCATCCTTGAACCAACCACTGGAAAACTGAGACCGGTCAATGCATGAGGGGATCGGCTAATAAAGGCACTATGCAAAAGATGCCACACGGCGCGGAAACGGCTTCCTATGAGGCCAAGCCTTGCGTAAGCCGAAGGGTCTGGACCACGGCCTCTCTCGGGTACGGCAACGGGGACCAGGATGAGAATGGAGCGGCCGCGGGGCCATGTCCGAACGAGGAGATGCCCCGAATTTGGACGAGAGTGACGGTGTCTCCGAGAACCAAAGCAGATACGAGCAACCATGCGTAGGCCAGGACGAGGGTTGAGTGTCCGACAATCTA
Organism: Neurospora sp. FGSC 26628; assembly: GCA_009805345.1. Taxonomy (NCBI): domain Eukaryota; kingdom Fungi; phylum Ascomycota; class Sordariomycetes; order Sordariales; family Sordariaceae; genus Neurospora; species Neurospora sp. FGSC 26628. The sequence goes on along the minus strand of RAOO01000029.1, from coordinate 219,763 downwards.
CCGGGGAGTTCGACCACAAGGAATGCCATTCCCATTCAGCGAAGAGGCTTGCCAGGCGCCAGATAGTGCTGGAGGAAGAGAGAGCTGATCTGTCTTCTGCGAGCCTCCCAACCCACCCACGGACACAGGATGGATGGATATCTCATGAGATATGGCATGTCCATGGCACGCCATACGGATATACTCGGCAACGCATTCCGTACACTTTTGTTGCAGGAAGAGATTGAATCGGCAACCAATAATGCCCCAGCTCTGGTAGTAATTATCAAATCGTCGAAGAGGGACAGCCACCAATCGTTCGGTGGTATTCCCGATTGCTTCTTCTCATCCTAGCCATAGCTCCCTGGCTGCATTTTGGAACCTCCCACACACGAGACCCCGATGGCCCCTCTTGGTCCGCTGACATGCACAGGTTATATCGATATTTGTTGCTTCGATTCAAGTGGTTGACTTTAGCCAGGAGACTGACTATCATTTGCCCTGTTCATATGGTGTAAGCAGAAAGTACCGTACCCTACTGATCGTGGGGAGGATGTGCTTCAAGCTATCCCGAACGCCGATACCATCACTGTCATGAATTTGTGATACAGCAGCGAAATTCGTTCTCTAACAATCCACCCCCAGGTCGTTGCTCACCATACCGCGACAACTTCCAAACATGAATCGATAGTGTCGTCAACACTTGGTGCAAGATGTAAAGCGACCGCCCTCGGAGCTCGAACTGCCCTTTCTCGTCTTGGCAGGAACCATAATACACAGTATGGGGTTGAAATGGAGACAGTAAAGAAGTGGAGCAGCAGACCCCATAACACGTGAGGAAGATAACGTTATCGCATCCAAGGTCCCACGTCCGGCCGGCAAGCTCTCATTCCACTTCATTGAAGTCGCGATAGTTCAAAGCTGCGGTCCGTTACCTAGAAGGTTGACGAACTACCGACCGTGAAGATGCGCCCATCACCGATACCCCTCCGCCGCGCCGCCCGGCAAATCCTCTCCCCTTCCCCCACGATCCGCGTCGCGGCGCCCGCCCTGCCGACTGCCCGTCGTTCCCTGAGCACCAGCACCAGCACCCCCGGCTCCGACTGCACATGCGGAAACGGCAGCAGTAGACGCCCCCAAATACAACAGCTCCCGAAGCAACAACAGCACCAACAACGCAGCTCCTACCACTCGTACGACCACCCGTCCTCTCCCGCCGCCTTCACGCCCGTCGAGGAATCCATTCTCAGCGCCGCCTACCAGCACGTTCCTAGCCACGGCTTCACTTCCTCTGCGCTCGCCGCCGGCGCCCGCGATGCCGGATACCTGGACATCAGCCCGACGATCCTGCCCGAGGGCGCCTTCACTTTGATCCGGTACCACCTGGTCAAGCAGCGGGAGGGGCTCGCGGCTCGGGTAAGTGACCTCTTTGGGGGTGAGGGACACGTGGGAGCTAGACCCGGGTTGTCGGAGTGGGAGATCAAGGCGCGCGTGGAGGCGGTTACGTGGGAGCGCTTGTTGGCGAATGCGCAGGTTATTGGGCGGTGGCAGGAGGTTAGTTCCCATTTTCCCTTCAATACTCGCGACCACGTTCGCTTTTCGAAATAGGCTCCGCTCGCTGGTTTGGAATCATTCTGTTCACTTACACATTGACGGACTGACGTTACCACAACCTCTATCTAGGCTCTAGCAATCATGGCACAACCTTCTTACGTCCCACCCTCGCTCAAGGAGCTCGCCCTGCTCTCGGATGAGATCCTCTTCCTCGCCGGCGACTCGTCCGTCGACCCGTCGTGGTATACCAAGCGCGCTTCGCTCTCCACGATTTACGCCGCTGCCGAGCTGTTTATGACCAACGACCACTCCCCTGAGTTTATGGATACTCGAGCTTTCCTGAACCGCAGGCTCAGGGAGGTGAATGAGGTTGGTGGTGTGTTTAGAAACTTGCGGGAGTGGGTCGGGTTCACTGCCACGGCGGGCGTCAATGTGCTCCGGAGCAAGGGTGTCAGGATATAGAATCTTTTAGAAAGTCCATAGAGAGGACGCGAGGCGTACGCATATCAGTGAACTCTAGTGATGACTGCCTTTGAAGGACCATTCGGGTTTACCATCCATAACTTCACAGACGACAAAAGGACGGATGCAGGTGAAGGAAGGTCAAAACCCGGGTGGAAGATTCCATTGTAAGGTGACGTCGCATGCAAAGACTGTACAACATTTACACAATCCAGATGGTCAAGGTTAGATATCTCTATAATGCGCCCACATGTTTGCCACAGACAAAAAGAATTAGGCTACGAAAACACCAACGCAAACGCGCCATGACATCCCAATCAGTCCATACAAGACGCCATCTCCTCTCTGCGCCGTTTTGACGCTTGCCTGTACTTTGACAAAACTTGTTCAAATATCCGCCCACGTAGATCAAGACTCGAGAACAGAAACAAAATTAACGGCAAAGAGTACTCAGTTTCAGTGGTCGGCCAACGTCCTCTGCCGCGGATCCGTCAGTCTAGACAGACGTTGTTAGTTCGAATACAGGTAATGGCAAAGAAGGGAAGGATACGTACCGAATAATCTTGACGTCCTTATCGAGGGTGTTCCGTCCCTCGATGGCATTCGGTGTGATAAAGATATACTGCCGATTTACGGACCGACGAGCAGCAGTAATCTGTGACCGTGTTAGCAATGGGTCATGAATATATCCTTGCTTGTCTGCGTCGCTGCTGTTTTCATTGTACTCACCAGCATGTTTGTGCTGATTGCACGGTTGACATTGTCCATGAACACGTCGAACTCATCCAAGCATCTGAGCGGGCTTCCCATTGCCTCCCAGATACTCAGCAGCAGACAGATTGATGAGAAAGACTTCTCGCCGCCAGATAATGTCTTCGTATTCCTCCCGGCTGCCCTCTTCTCGGTCTTGTCAGGCTCGACCACCAGATCCAGAGCCTTCCGCTCGTGGTCCAGCAGCAACTTGCCTCTGAAGCCACGCTCGCTGAGAAGATAAATGAAGTTCGCCCGGCTCTGTGACGAGATGTATCGCTGGAACTTGCGCCACTTCTCGAGACGAATGGTCAGCGTCCGACGGAGACGAGAGTTGACCGTCTTGATGCCTTGAAGAGACCTCTTGGCATCATCATAGGTCTCCTTCGCCCTCGTGAGGTTCGCATAAACTTCCTCATCGGTCATGCCCCTCTTACGTCGCTCTTTCTCCAGTTGATTTTGAATATTCTGGTATTGCTTTCCCAGCTCCTCGTACTTGTCGGTCGGGTTAACGTGGGCTCGTTCTTCACTCCCTAATGCTTCAATGATTTGTTTTGTGAATGCGGCGACTTCTTCGGCACCTTTTTCACGATCCTTCTCGGCAACCTCCTTTTCCCCCTTGAATATATCGAAAGAGGCATGAGCTTCATTGACCTCTGCGAGGTTGATCTTCTGCACATCTTCTAGCCTGGCCTTCTTCTCCTGCAATTTATTCACCTCCTTTTCATATTTCTCAAATTCCTTCTTGATTCCCGTGAGCTGAGCCTGGGCTTCTGAGGATGCGTGGTTCTTCTCATCCTTCCTTAACCGAAGGGTGCCGTACTGAAGCCCGCAAGCCTCCTGTTTTTCCCTGGCAACAGCCAATTCATCCTTCAAGCCTGTAAGGCGAGAATCGCCGCCTTCGTATTCATCAAGTTGATATTGCACTTGTTCAACTTGAACCCTAGCATGCCGTAATTCGCTGTCGAAGGTTTTCTTGTCTCTCTGGATCTTGGTGAGGTCGCTAGCGCACTTCTGGACCTCTTGTTGCAGTTGACGATGTTCACGCTCAAGTACGCTATACTCTTGCTCCAGATGTCGCAAGATCTCCTTTTGATAAGCAACCCGCGAGCCGACATCCGCCTTCATCCGTGGGGGGCGGTTACGGTTGGGCTGCACGGGAGAAGTTGACATACCTCCACTGTTGTTGACAACCAGTCGGATTCCTTCGTCCCTCTTTCTGTCATGGAAAGTTAGACAGGCCTTGACGTTTCGGGGTCGTGCTCCACTGAACATGACATCCTCGGCTTTGGTACGCTGTGGTATCAGTATGACCTGCTCAATCATTTGGTTGATGATCAACTGATCGCGCACCATCATGTTGTCGATCTTCAACACACGGAGAATGGTGTCAAAGGAGGGATCCGGCTCTTTGCCGTCTGTGTTAAGGGGATGTCGATTGCCGATTAATACCGGGCACTGGCGGATGTTGAATCTGTTCATCAAGCCCTGAAGCAATTTTTGTTCGGCCATGCTCTGGACGATAAATGCGTTGAGGATGTTTCCAAACGTCTTTTCCAGGATCGAAGACCACTCCGGCTTCAGTAGCTGGATATGAGCGCCAAGCGGCCCCACCGGCTTGTTCTGAAACCTGGTCTCTTTCTCAATCATCTTTAGTAGTTCAGGAAGCTTGGGCTCATAACCTGCATAGATAGAGCCTTGATCCTTCTCGGAGGTCCTTAACTCCTGTTCCGCTACGGTAATTTCGTCCTTCTTGCGAGAGCATTCGGCGGCCTTGGCTTCTCGGGCTTTTTTGGCTTCGTCTACTTTGTTTAGCAGGTCTCTCTCGTCCTCTTTGGCCTTGGAAATCTTGGCCTCGACTTCTGTAACGTGCTCCTTTGCCTTCTCAAGCTCCCGAGTTTTGGAAAGAAGGGCCTCTCCTGTGGCTTCCTCGAGGCGCCTTTCTTCGGCCGCAACCTTTTCTTCGAAGTCCTTTACTGTCGTGATTGCACTTCTCAAGTTTTGGTGGGCTGCCCGTTCGTCTGCTTGGATTTGTGCCAGCTCATTCTTGATTGCTTGAGCTTTCTTCCTCCTCTCGTCCACCTGCTCTTCGAATTCGTTTTTTTGCTGGATAGCCTCCTCCAGTTTCTGCTTGGAGGCCTGGATCTGGTTTTCAACGCGCTCCAAATCGACGCCCTTTTCATTTCTCTGACGGTCTGCTTCGGCCATTTGATTCGCAAGTTGGGCAATCTTCTCGCCCAATTTTGTCAGCTTGGCCTCTTCTTGGACTACTTGGAGCCAACACATCTGGCTCCGAAGCTGATGCTGTTTGGCTCTCAGCTTGCGATTCCCGTCAATAGCGTCCTTGAAGCTCTTTGCCCGTTTGAGCTCCTCCGCGGCTGCTTTGACCCGCTCCTCCTGGTCGGGAATTTTGGATTCCATCAGCTCCAGACTCTCGGCGATCAACCTGTAGTCATTGTCCAGCTGTTGCAGCTGTACACCTTCGATGAAGAACTTGTACTTTTGCTGTTTGGTAGACGAGTTGAGGAACTGACGGGCATTGTCCTGAGAAAGCACGTTCAAGGGGTTATCCACCTGCAGGGCGTAGTACTCGACGATCTCCTCGACTTCCTGCTTTTTGGTAGATACGATCTGGCCAGTGGCCGTCTTGACCTTGAAGCTGCTGCTGCCGGACTTGGAGAAGTGACGCTCGACGCTGATGGAATCCCCGTAAACATCATGCCTGTAGGAATCTTGGCCTTGGTTCTTGATTTTGACAATCAAAACAGACTTTTCGGTGCCCTCCTTGACGAAGCTCTTGAGACTTCCTCCGCGATTGGTTGAGCTGGCCTTGCCACCAAGACAAAGAGTGATGGCGGTCAAGATGGCGCTCTTTCCACTTCCGTTTTCACCCACGATGAAATTGAGAAGCGGGCCGAGTTCACAGTGTAGTCGTGTGTGACACATGAAGTTGATGCAAGTGATGCTTTGCAAGATGCCGTTATCGGCCACCGCGTTGTCTCCCAACCTGTTAGGTTTGAAGCGTAGTCTTTGGGTGGCTCGCTGATCGTCGGCATCCTGATGTTGCAGATGCTCAAAGTTATTGTCACGCATCAACTCGTACTGTGTTTTGGGGGGCGAGTCCGGTGATGCTGCATGACCTCGTTCATCGTCGACATCAGCGTCGTCATCATCGGCTGGAGTCGCGTGGCGAGCGGTGGCCACACGGGCTCTTTTGGCCTGGTTGGCATTGGAGCGCTGTGTAGCATGTTAGCAGGCAAACTTTTGGGTCTCAGGTAGCGTGCAGATATGTAGATGTATTGAGGTCGGCGTGTAGATGGACAAGGCTTGTATTGCTTACCGTAGCGGTTTCTCCTTCGCTGTCATCGCTCGTGGGCGCCGGCCGCTGACGTTTTCGCGAGGACTCGGCGCTGGCCTCAGCGGCTCGGAGTGTTCGCGCTGGCATGGTGGAAATGCTGGATGGCTGTACCCAGCCGCACGTAGGTAGGATCTTGGGTAAGAACCAGAGAGGGTGGGAGGAAAAAAGAAGCCAAGATGGAAGAAGGATGTTTCGAGAGGAATGTTAATAATGATGGATGTTGGATCAACTTAAAAAGAGATACCGAGGAGCGCCGAGCGCTGCCCTCCGTCTCTTTTTGAATCTGGCTTTGAGTGTGTCCTTTCAAGTTTCTAGACTCCAAATACGCATCTGCCATCAATACCTACTGCAGGCAGTGTGTGTGTGTGCGAGGAAGTAGAAAACGCGTCCCAACGCGGGGAGTCCACCACACAGGCCCGACCGCCCCACTTAGCGCCTGTGGTTCGGAGTCCCATTAGCGGGTTTCTTCGCTAAAGGTACACAGGCGCGTCGGATGTTAGAGCGAAGTCACGGGATCACGCAGCAGGCTGGTGGGGGGCTGGCAGGGTTAGTTGGAGAACTTGCGGGGGATACATGGGCAGGGAGTTGGGGTAGCTCGCCAGGTTAAGGTAGGTATATGGTACCTGCCTACCCCCACCTGTCCCACTTACATACTAGTCTAGTGTAGTGTAGATACTGGGTCCAGACCTGTACAAAAAAAAGTTAGGTAGAGGTAGAGACACCAATTGGTTTACCAAACGACGACACGGACCTACTCAACGTCTGAGCAGTTGAGAATGTAATGGTCGTCTCATCGGTTTGTTGTATTTTAGCTTGGTTGTGTTATTCTTCAATCATATCGTACCATCAACAGCAGTGAAGAGAAACCCCTCCAGGCATTACAAGACTCCAAAGTTGCACCAAGAACGATAGAACAAGGAACTGAAAACACGACTGAAAACAAAGATGGAGTCCACGAATGAGCCAAGGCCGGGAGACGACACCTTCAATGGCTTCCAAATGAGCCTCCCAGAGAACTGTGTTGAGTACATGCTCTTCGTCATCAACGATCAGCCTGAGGCCCAAAGAACCACACTCTCGAGCCTGGAGACAATCAGGAAAGTGGCCCTTCAAAGGCTTGATGAGCTCACCAAAGATTATATCTGGCAACGCGAGCCTTTGAAGCTTGAAACGAGGATTGATAATGGTATGTCTTGCTTTGCTACCACACCTTCCAGTTACACCATATCATCCTGCTAACGGAACATTTGAATGCAGGTTTGGTTTACCTCCATGGCCGTACTGATTATGGGGACAATGTCGAAGATGAATGGTTGATAGTCTACTTCCTTCGAACCTTAAGCATCTCCTTCCCCAACCTATGGATCCGCATCTTCGACAGCGACGGCGAGTTCCTCCTCATCGAAGCCGCCAAAGTCCTCCCCAAATGGCTGAGCCCCGAGAATGACACCAACCGCGTATGGATCAACCGCGGCCAACTCCGCATCATCCCCCTTCTTCCCTCCTCCTCCTCCTCGCCACCTTCTTCCAAGGCCCATAATCAAATCTCCCTCCACGAAGCCCTCTCAATAATCAGGACCAACCCCAACATCCTCATCCACTCCCCCCTCATCGAAGCCGAAGCCTTCTACCGCCTAGAGAAATATCCCGGCCAAATCGCCTCTTCCCTCCACCACGCCCTCGTCACCATCCCTCGCAAACTAGCCTACATCCTCCACGAGCGCCCCAAGGCCGTCGCCCCCGCTGTCGAAGCCTTCTACCTCCGCGATCCCGCCTCGCTGAAACCGCTTCTCTCCCCCACTCCGGACTCCTTACTGTTCCCACCAACAGACCTCGTGACCATCAGCGTTCGCCTCACCAAGGTCCTCTATGCCCAGCTCAAGTCCCAGCACTTTGATCCGCCGCCGGTATGGAGGGAGCACTTCCTCCAGGCTGCGCAGCTTAACGAAGGAGGAGGACTGTCTGTGTCTGAAAAGGACGAGGGCAAGCAAGCCCTCCAGAAGCTGCAAACGCTCGCCAGGTTAGAGATGGGCATGAAGCTCACCACGGGCTTTGAGATCCTTGCTCGCGGCGCTGAGAAGAGCGATAGTCGTGTGGCGAGGGAGGTGGCGCTTTTGCTTGAGGATCTGGCGGAGGACGGCGAGGAGGCGGCGCTGCCGACTGATGAGGAGATCAGGATGTGGAAGGATGTGGATAGGGAGGATGATGATAGCTGGATGGATATTGATTTTGCGGATTTTGAGAGGGAGTTGGCCGGCGGCGGTGGGGTGCAGGGACAATCGGAGCAGCAGAAGGCTGGTGCAGACAACAGAGATGCAGGAGGAGAGACGATACCGACGTTCGGAGATGCCACGACACAAGCCGATCTACGAAAGATGGTTTCCCGATTCGAGGCATTCCTGAATGACGAAACAGCAGGTCTGGATGGGGCTGAGATTGATGAGATGGACCAGGATGATGATGACGACGACGATGAGGACTCAGATATCGATATGGACAGCGAGGACGAAGACAAGGAAGTGAGTTTCGACGAAGAGCAGTTCTCAAGAATGATGAGAGAGATGATGGGGATACCGACAACACCAACCTCAGCAACAACAAAATCCGAGACCACCGCCTCGCAAAATCCCGACACTCGGGGCACGGGCAAGGGCAAGGGCAAGGGCAAGGACGAGGACGAGGACATGGACATGGGCAAGGATGAGCAAGAGGAACTCGAAGCTCTCATGGCTCAGATGGAAAAGGAACTCAACTCGTATGGCGCACTACAGCTAGACCCTCAAAAGGCCAAGACCAAGACCTCCACGAGAGCTTTGAAGGATGAGGTAGAAGAAGGGTCATCGAAGGGCGAGACTCGAAAAATAGTCAAGACTACGGCGGCGAATTGTGAGAGTGATGATGATGATATGGACGACGACGAGGAAGAGGAAGAGGGGGGAGGCGATGCTGTCGACCTTGACTATAATCTGGCCAAGAACTTGCTGGAGAGCTTCAAGAGCCAGGCGGGCATGGCTGGTCCAGCGAGCAACCTGCTTGGGTTGATGGGTATGACGTTGCCCCGTGATGAAGAGGATTCGGATGGAGAGGGTAAGTCCTAGCTAGAACACCTGAGCTTGGTGGAATAGATGTTCAGATGGTCATCATGATAAGGCGTCTTGGAGGACCCCACCCAAAAATGTCCTTGGACAATAATACATTGCAAACAAAATGTGGGTTTCAAGGGATTTAACAACGGCCAAATCAGCTCGCAAATAGCGAAAAGGAAGAGCGTCGGTAGGCGGAAAAGGACAACGCTCCCATATAACAGGCATTCCAAGGTCGAACCACTCTTAGACTGAAACCAAACATCGTTGAGATTGTCCCTGTACTATACAGTATTACGTTGAATAGGAAGACCTCGATGCTTGACGCGGCTCTTCAATTTTATCCATGAGTGCATGATAGGACCGGAAGTGGTCATCTGTATCTATATCCAAATAGAAGAGACAAGGTGACCTTCCAGGTACACAAAGACTAAGACATAGTCCACTTAATTGCCTTATCATCCCTAGCCAACCAACCAAAGGGCAGACGAGATAAAACCACCAACAACATCCTTCCTATTCACTTTTCAGGTCCCGATCATGCCCAACACCCCACAAAAGACCTGGCGAGTCGGTCTCCATCTTTCCCTAGTGATACCTTACCCAGGCGTGTCGACCAGTCGACCGCAAATCGGTACGCTTTTTTCTGTTGAACAGAAAATGATTCCTAGCGACCGATTGTTGGTATACACTTTTTTTCGGTTTCTTCACATAACGAATAGGAGATTCGTATCTTAATAATTTGCATCACCAAAGTTAGTCAGCTTGTTCTTCTTATCTTGGGTCGTTTTGTTCGTCATCATTGTGTGTTTTGTGTGTCCATTAAAATGTCTAACTTTTCCAAACAACCGCGCCAAAGACGGTCCACGCAACGCAATGCAGGTAAAAGAAACCCAAATAGACACTTCTCCTCGAGTTTCCTTTTAAGGGTATATGCGGCTCAAATCTTAAACGTGGTAACCAGATAACGACTTGATGAGGGGTTGTAGAATGATGACGAGGAATGTGAAGAGGGGGAAGCCTCACCAAGAGGGTGGCTACACGACAGCTGAGGCTTCTGTGTGTAACGCGTTTGCAGTTCGTCTCGGATGCTGTTGAGCAGCTGGACATAGCTCTGTTGGGGGTTCTTCTTGAGGGCGTTAATGAAAGCCCAGGACATGGCCCCTGTAGCTTGTGAAGCAATTGTGGCGTCGGCTCTGCGAAGAAGGCATCGAGGTTAGCAAGTGAATCTTGATAAGGGACGTCTGGGGAAGGAATTGAGGGGCAGGCGTGAGGGTGATCCAACGTGACCCATCGCCCTAGATGCAAAGTCACAGACCATAATGATGATCGTGCTTTGCATCTAGAGCGTAGGTTGAAGCTATGTACAAGAAGTATGCTAAGTAATCCCTTTGCTGTGCCCACTTAACGGCATGAGCTAAAACCCCACCAAACGCCCAGTAGCTCTTGCTCCCAAACATCCGATGCCTGTGCCAAAAGAGAAAGAGAGAGAAAAAACGCTTTAAGAACAAGGAACCATAATAGAGGGGTATACGAACGAGGTCTGGTCATCTTTGCTTCCGGAGAACATAACAACATCGGCGGGTGACGTCTTCGTAGCCAATGCTCTTGCATGGGCATCGCCACCGCCGGTGGCCTTCTTGAAAATCCCCATGATGTTGTTCGCCACGCCATAAAGATCGCCTTGGCTGTAGGATGAGATAGCACCAAGAAGACCTTGGCCAGCTTCCTTGGCCAGGTTGGGCTCCTTGAGAATACCCTGAGTTGAATAGATATACGGCAAATCGAGCGCAGTTCCCGAGTGGCATGAGTCGAAGATAGCGGTCAGCCGAACGCCGGCTTGTAACGGTGTTACCATGATGCGGTGCATTTCGTCGTCGGTGATGTGTCCCACTTGTCGGAAATCAACTGGATATATGACTTCGTCGTACCCATCCTCCTCGTCGCCGTCAAGATCTTTGGTTTGGCCTCCGTGTCCTAGCGAATCCGACCGTCAGAAGCAGGCCTTTGGGTGTTGGGGAAGAGATCATCTTGAGTGCTTACCGGAGTAATGGAAAAATAATGAGTCGTTGGGCCTAGCATCCTTGACCAACCAGTGCATCGCTCTAAGGATGTTCTGCTTGGTAGGTTGACTCATAGGATTTTGCTGGTCATCGGTAAGAATAACCATATCCTCGCGCTTGTACCCAAAATGCTCGACTAGATATGATGACATGTTCCTGACGTCGTTGATACATCCTCTCAGCTGGCCACGCTGACCGAAGTAGTTGATGCCGATGAGCAAAGCTTTGTGTCGGCCATTGCACTGCGAATATCGAAAGGCGTAGTCCGCTGGAGCGCCATATCCAAACTGCTGAGGCGCTTGAGGAGGAGGCGGAGGAGCTTGGTGGTTCCCATGCGCGTACGAATTCGAATTCACCGTTGGCATGTTCGCATCTAAAAAAAAAAAAAAGTAGTTAGAGGCCACACTCCAGTCTTGGGGGCCATTGTAGCTAGCACTCACCAGGTCTGCCGTAGTGGGAATTGGGGGTATTGCCATATCCTTGTGGTGTGGGCGTCTATTTGCGGCTTATATTTAGTACTCCTCTGCGTGGATGTAGGTTATGGTAATGAGCTTAAACGGACCTGTTGCTGTGGATTCCAGTACTGCTGTTGCTGGGGACCAGGCGAAGGCTGATGATAACCCATGTAGGGTTGTTGCTGAGGAGGCGGCTGCTGATATGCGTTGTATGCGGGTTGACTGCAAAAGTTAGATCCGCAGTTTCAAGAACAAGGCTACGAGTGTAGTTGTATGAACATACGGAGGGTAGTAGCCGCCATATTGTGGTTGAGGCGGCGGGACATAGCCTCCTCCATTGTAACCCGCGCCGGGGTATCCAGACATGATGGGCGACTGGATATAAAAGTGAACAGACTTCCGAGGGTTAGGTCAGGTACAAATGATGCAGAATCGAGGAGGCTCGGCGATAATGGCTCGTCGTGGCTTTCTTGGACAGGACCCGGAGATTGAGGTCTTGGTGGCGGACAGATCGGCGGGCGCGGTTGAAGTTGAGATCAGACGGGCGGGGAGAATGGGATGGATGTCTGTCGTTGTCGAGATGGGACTAAATATAGGGTGGAGGGTCGAGGGAGGACGGCGTTGAAGTGAGGTTGGTATATATGATGGAAAGGGAAGCGAGCGCGTCTAGATTCTTGAAGACGGGCACCGGGTCAATAATGGGAGCATGGATTGACATCCGATTTGGAACAGACAGACGGCCGAGTTAGGGAAGAAGCACAGGATGGCGCAAGTCGAGAACACCACCAAGAATGGAGTGAATGTCCCGCCCGACTGTACAGAGGGTCTGAGGGTGCAGGACATGTACCCGAAGAGAGCGGTCAAAAGGCCGGATTTGGGGACAACTCACATGCAGGGAGTCGAAGAGGCTTGGTGAATTTGGGTCGCAAGGGCCGGGGTCTTCGACTGCCCAAAGTGTGGTGTAGGTAAAGAATGGGAAAAGGTGACGGTACCGGTTCGTCGCGTGGATTGTGGAATGGCGAAGAGCAAGCTCGCAAGGTAAAGACGGCGGGCGGGAGTTGCTCCAGGGAGAGCGCGTGGACGGGAATCTCCACTCGAAAAGCCAGAAAGGCCCACTGTATCGATGAGCGAAGCCGAGCATTCGTTGTGCAACTGGAAGTACCACACTATCTTTCTTGGACGCCCAAGCTCCCTGTCACCACAACAACACCCACGTTTTACTGATAGACAAGATACATCAGCGGCGCAACACCCCAAGTCATGATTGGACGAATCTCGAGCTCTGATAGGACGATCACCAGGCGGGGCAGGACAACACGACGAAAGGAAAGCTTCCCTTGGTTGTGACCGGGATCAACGCCAAGCAACGTGGAGTGCGGATCCCGAAACCCTTGAAAGTTGAGACGAGCAGTGACGAGATACACCTGCACGTGTAGACAACAGCAAGCCGTGATGGAACTGCGCCAAATAAAAGAGCCCTAAACCAGCAGACCTGAATCCATATCCTATACTAGGTATACCTACACAGTATGCAGTATACATACCTGTACCTATGTACCTACCTGCCTGTATGTAGAGGCATGCATGCCATTAATGCAACGGCATTGCATCGAGCAACAGACACTTCACCATCGAGGCGCAAGACCGACAGCAACCCTCTTCCGCGCAGTCGCAATCACCGGTGCATGGTGACGGGCAATATCGAACCATCAGAGTCGCTAGTCTTCTCGCCAGGTCGTCATATGCCATCGGCAAGTCCTTTGATCAATTTTGACGGTTGGATATCACAACGGCTGTTCAGCTCTGCCAGCTTGTTGCTACAGCCCACTGGTCCTCAGTGCGCCTCTGCTTGCTGCCGCTGGCGGGATAACAGACGCTCGGGGGTCTAGCCCACTTGAGAGTCCCGCTCCGAGCTGTCGTAGCTGAGCGTATCGTAGCCAGCAATTTCCCTACACATGGACAGCACAACCCAATGCCGTTTGGAAAAAGGAAAGAAGCTAATATCGCAGACGCAGGGTCAACAGTTAACGGTTACTCTGATGGAGAGGATTCGAAGAGAGTAGGAGATTGCGTGAGGAGAGTCTGGCTGCCCTGACGAAGCTGGAAGCCTAAACACTCAATCCTGTCTTCCACAGCGCAAAACGCAAAGTGAACGACGAAGGGTTACCTCCGCCGGGTCGTTGTGGCTTGTTCCCGAAGGCGTTCTTTGCCACGATCCCCGGCCCGGCAGTCTCAAAGACTTGTGCCCCCGTACGAAATTCGGCTTTTGAAGCCCCGGGGACAAACGAGACCATTCAGTGTCAGTTCCGCAGCTCTGTGCAGAAAGTCTTGCTGGTCTCCAATATCTCAGCCGAGAGAAGCTAGCTTCGGAGGTGAGCGAGAGCATTTGAGAGCGTATGATTGCCCAGATTGCCGTAAATGCGGTTGCGGCGCTGCTGAACTGCAAGCGCTGGCCAGTCACCGGCTCCTTGAACCGGATGAAAAGACATCGAGGCTCAACACCACAGTCGAGGTATCCAGATGTGACAACTTCGATATCAAAGTCCTGCTGCTGTGCGACCGAAATTGCTACCTCATTGCTAGGGTCCGGGGAATATTTGGTTCTGGACATTCGACGCTGCGCGCCAAAGCCTACCACATGCAGTTGAAGGTTTCCCTATCTGGTACATACCTACCTATCCCAAGGAACGACCAATCTGTGCGACATTCTAGATCGGCATTAATGATTCAACACACCTTTTCGAACTCAGTTATCATACGTGGGCCAACAGAGGACAGGCCGAGGAGCATGGCCACAACGATATGCTGCACCGCATCTGCCAGATCAGACGCCCGCTTGAACTAACATCTCAGCCTTTTCGTGGCGGTCTTAGTCTATAATCATGCTGTGCTGCCATCACCAGATATGTAGTATGAGGCTGTAACCATAGCAATCCCGGTGAAGTTTCAAAATCGAACCCTCGACTGCAAAAGCAGAAGCAGCGCCCTGTATCACCATGGCTTCTGTCTGGGACACACTGACACTGTACCTCCATGGGATGGCCGGTGGGCTATGCCCTTTCAAGCGAATTCATGCCATGCTCGTCATCGTCGTCGGTGCGGTGAGGCTCAAGGGTTCCGTGTGATCTGCGTAACCTCCGTCACTCACAAGTTGTACCCAAATGATTTTCCAAGTTCGCGCTTGCTACCGAGTACTTGGTAACATCTGACTTCTGGAAAATAGGTAGTGTAAATCCAACACGCCAATACAACAAAGCTTGCGTCTGGGATTGGCCCGCAATTTGACCTCCACTAACACCCCCATACTTCCAGCTCTTCATGGGTTCGGTCCTCCATGGGATCCATGGGATACCAGCAATAATTCTGCCGTCGACGGGGGCTATGCTGGCTATGATATGCGTATTACATAATGCCGGGTAGATCCCCTCGTAGTGCAACGTATATCAGATATCATGATGTTTTTTGATATACAAGTACCAATACCATGAATATCTGGCTCGAGATGGTGAACATGTCAAGGTTCTTGGACTTTCACTTTTCAGAGTTCAAACCCGATAAGCGGTAACCACATATCGATCGGCTGTTACTCGATCCTGGGGTTTGGCGAGCGCCGTGACGTCTACTGCGTACGCGTTTAAGTCTCAAGATGCTTTGAAATACCGCTATATGTTGAGGAGATGTTTTACATTTCATGCCGTCGGCGTTGCTGAGGAGAATCACTCAAGACCTCGAAGCAGATGATCCAATGCCCTAGCCTGAGCGATAAAAAAAATAATTTGTTGTCAAGCAAGCCATTATCTTTCACTTCACCATTGTTCGAAAAAGCCGGGCAACAGTTCATGATGTCGGAGAAACCTCGTGTTGCCAGACCCCAAAAACGAAAACTGTTTGGCAGGGAACCCTTTCCAATTCTTCAACAGCCGCAGAGCGCAGACCCGCAGATCTATAACCCCTTGTTCATGCCAAGCCCAGGATTGGATTAAAAAAATCACAGCGAAGCGAGACTTCAGGTGCACGCTGACGATCAAAAAAGAGGAAAAAGATAATGTCCCCTCGACCGGAATCGAGCCGGTGACCTTTCGGTATACAATCTAGACAATTACAGCCGAACGTGATATCCAACTACACCACAAGGGGATTTTTAGGTTGTTGAGGAACGACTTGGATTTTGGAGGCTATATCACTGCCTCAATGTACAATTGTATATCGTCCAAAGATGCAGACCACGCACGAGGGACGGACGACCAGACGTCTCATGTTACCCGTTGGTCAGGTTGAAGCTTGCACTTATCGTAAAGAATGATCTTACGGGACTCCTTGGCATGCTCAAAATATTGATCATTAAATATTGCATTCCCTCGTCGATTAACAAAGCGGACCAGATCCAAAAAGCCGAAGGGAAAGAGGACAGAAAGATAGGGAGATACAGAAGTTTGTACGTACGCCAAACTTCTCAGTCTATGCATTTTGCATTTCCACATCCTCCTGTTTGACCTCGTCCTTCGCCTCCTGCTTGTCCTCGTCCTTGGCTTGCTCGACAGCATCCTGGCTCCCTGCCAACGTCGCCGCAGCAGGGTTTTCTTCCTTTTCACTCTTGGTGTCCTTCTCTCCCTCTTGGTTCTGATCCACCTTTTCCTTCTCCTCCTCGTCCTTGGGCACGGCCCTCATCAGCCAATTCATCATGCACCAGACGAGTTTCATGGCCTCCACTCTGTCCTCAGGCTTGAAGAGATCAAACCACTTGCTTCTCCTCACCTCCAACTTCCCCCAGCTTCGCTTCCCGTCTTCAAACTCGTGCTCGGCGCGTCCCTCCAAAACAGCCATTAGCTGATCCGGCACCCGCACTCTTACAATGCTGATGTGGTGATACAGGGCACTGACCACAAAGATGTCATCGTACTCTGCGCCTGCAGCTCTTCCAATGGCGGCGTACTTGGCCTTCTTGTCCCAAGTCAGGGCCGGAGGGCGAATCATGCGGTAGTTGTCGTACATGGCCATGTTGCCCGACTTCTTCAGGCGCTTGACGCCCTTGGCCGGTCCCGAGCTAGACTCCTTCTCTCTTTCCGGGAGACGTGTGCTGGGCAAGGGGCCGAACGGGGAAGCGCGGGAGGCAAGTCGAGAAGAAATGGACACTTTCGCGGGTTTTTCGGCAGGAGCAGCAGCCGTAGCAACAGCAGCATCAGCAGCCGGAGGGGGCGCGTCCTTGTCTCCAACGAGTGTATCGTCGCCACTGGTCTGCTGTTCAATCTCACGGCCAATGGGGCCACCGGGGCCACCACCCCATCGAGGCTTGGTGCACCACCAGGCACCTTCGCCGATGCGCTTCTCGGTGTGACCCTCGCGGGCGCGGTGCTGGGCCGTTACTAGCGCGGCAACCAACTCGCGGCCCAAATCGAAGACGTGGTCCGGATCGGTGGAAGACTCGTTCGGGTCCTCGGGTGGGGGCGGGAAGCCAGTGGAATGCCTGGCACTTACGGCTGCCACGGGTCCTTCGACAATGCCGGCGCGGGCTTCCTCCCTGGTGGTCGGGGTCTTGTACATGAAAGTGCAGCCGGAAGAGAAGTAGGAACTACGGGCAGACGAAGAATTGCGAGAGGTGATGTGCAGCCTCGGCTCAGCACGAGCCGGCGCCGTGTTACACCCAAAGTCGTACGCGACAAGCTTCAAGAAGGTTTGCACCATCTGCTGGCGAAAGTCAGGGGGCATCTGATTGCCGGCGCCGGTACGTCGAGGCTTGGAGGCCAGAGCGTCCTTGTCTTCTTCTTCGCCTTCCGGGGCTGGCTGGTCTACTACGGAGGTGTCATCCCAGTAATTGGAGAGCATGTCGAGCTGACGGAAGAACTCGTAGCAGTTTCCGAGCCGCGCGTGGCTCTGCCCCTTTGGAGGTTGGATGCGGCGAACAGTCCGGTAGCCGGTCTCATTAGGAAACAACAGCTCACGCTTACGCTCCAGATAAGTGTTGCAGCCGGGAGAGCGGTTTCCCGAGACCAGTGTGACCCTGGTGCTCTCGTTCGCTTCGTGGGCCGCATCAGATGACAGTTCCTCCCAAGCAGCGAAATCCGGGATATAAGACGGATCAGGGATGAGGTCGGCTGCCGTAGAGTTCGGCACTACATGGACTCCGAGGGCCTCAAAATGGGCAATGGCCAGCTGGGCTGGGCGGACTATGCCCTGCAACAAGGTGACGACCGACTTTGGTGTTTCGTCTGCGGCTCCCGGTGCTATTTGTTGGTCATCTTGGACTTGGGGGTAGAAGCGCGGAAAGTTGACGGGCGTGGGCGGAGGAACGTCCTTGGGCGGCCCTTGAGGCGCTGTGGCCAGGGGAACTAGACGGAATTGTTAGAACAGCTCGGCCAGAGGATTTATATTGAAGAACATACTCAAGTGGGCAAAGTTCCCAAACATGTTGGCTACTGTAGTACGAGAAAGAAGCGGCGGTGGGAAGACACGGCAACGGAACCGGACCTATGGGTTCGGCGTCGGTGATGAGCGGAAGACGCTGCGTGGGCAACCGACAAGCTAGAATTGGGCGGGCAGCGTGACGCGGAGCCGGGGCTTTGAGTTGACCACCGACTAAGGCGGCTGTCGTGCTCTTTGTTGCACAAGAGCGGCGGCGGGAACAGGTAACGGGAGTTGTTTGTGGAGAAAGGAGGGGATGTTGTTGTTGGTGTAGAGAGAGCTTTGAGATTGAAGAAAGATCACCGAAGAGAGTGTCGCCCTGGGCCTCGTACCCCTGGAGCTAACCCTGGGTGATTTGAGGTGTTCGATGCGATCGCCTGGGGTTAGGTTGTCCGTCCGGCCGCCACGGGGACAAGCCGGTTCGGACGGAATTCGTGGTCGAATGATATCCAATTTGGGAAGCTTGTCAGTCACCCACAGATCACCCAGTCTCCGTTCCGCTAGCGCAGCGGGCCGTTAACATTACGTTGGCTTGGATGATCATGATTTTGGTTTTTGTTGCCATTCCGTCAAAGAGAAGGTGACGGTGAGGGTTTCCACGGTTCCCATAGAGACGACCCCGCATACGTTACAAGCAAGCAATGGGGTCAGGGGTTCAAGGGTCACAGCGCCTGCCTGTTTGGTGGTTCTGGAGGTGGCCGGGCACAGGGATCACGCGCCGCGCCGACCGTTCGGGAGCTCTTCCATGTTCCGCCTGCAACCCCGCCCGCTTGTGTACAGTGTCAGGACTGCCTGGGCTGACGCTGCGAACCATGGCACGCATCCCATGCCCTGACGGCGTCGGCAGCCCACAGGAGGTCTGTTCCTGGTACACTTAGACGGTAGAGTTCCGTGCCCGTCCATTGCCCGGGACACCCCGACTTACACCTCGATTCCCGTGTTCCGCCCCGAGATGCGCTTCCGGTTCGGCCACCGTACGCCGGTCCTGCAGTATGATGTTCTTGGTTTTGTTCCCCTTGACGGGAGCAGCCCTGGCGGGTACCTGAACGGCGCGATTTTCAGTTACAATACTGCCAATGGATTCCACTGTGTTACAAGCAATCCCGATGCAGGCGACCGAAAGCGTTATGGCGCCGTGCGTCGCCCCGTCCCTTGTCCGCCCACCGTTGACCGTTCGTCTCCTCGTTCGGCATCATCACACTCCCCGCTTCCCAGGCCCGGTGAAGGTCAGATTTGGTCGAGAAGATTGTTGCAGTTTGCCTCGCAATCGAAACCTTGCAAATGGTTGTCCGATGGCATCTTGTGCTACTCAAGTCTCGTCCGCTGATTCTCTCTAGCGAACAATCGAGGTGTCATGGTAGCAGCTGACATCTTGTCTTGAAACATTCACGAATACTACTCTCAACACCAAGGAGTGTGCTTCAGGAGTGTTGCAAGACATGGGTTTGCCCGTCTAAGCGACATCAATATGCGCGTATCCCTTGATATTAGAGCCGCGTTGACGACAGCCGTGGTTCGTCGAGACCATGATCGTGAGCCGTGGAGCCGTGCTTTTGTTCCCATCTCTGACATCAAATCGCTATTGCACTTCCGATCTACCAATCAAAGTACATGGGTTCTGTTCTCAAACACACCTATGCTTCTTCCTACCTCATCAGAGAGGAGCCATGGGGAGGTTGGCTCGGTTCCAGTGTGTTGCCGAGGGAAATGGGCTGCTTGGGCAAATCCCCATTTCTGTCGTCCTCGAGCCATCAAGTCATGATCTGCTCTACGACAATTTTGCTTGCTTAGTGACCATCTTCCTCACCACTCGCAAAGGATTCATGATTATACCGACATAGACTGGCCCTCGAGGCCCATTAACTCTCTTCGTTCACCTGGCGTGTCAATTTTATCCAATACTAATTTTCTTTCTATTGTCTGCGACTGGATTCGCCAGAAAGGGAGGTACAGAGATCGATTTCCAGCATGTCATCACCCAACAATTCCTCAGCAGCAACGTCGTTTATTTTCACGACTACCAGAGGCAAACGATGTACAGCAATACTCAAAGCTGTCCAATTCAGCAATGTCCGAACGACCACGGGCCGTGATTCTCGGTTGCCGGCGACGACAACGACGTCGATGACGAGCACGACCGCAGCGACAACAAGCGAGGAAAATCCGGTGCCAATCAACACCAGTGCGAGCCCGCCTCCGCCGCTCGAAGACAGTCTATTGCCCAGTTCAACGAGTACGACGAGCACACCGGCCGCAACATCCATCATAACTTTCACGAGCACCTCTTCACCTTCGTTCTTCACATCGTCACCGGAGGCTGAGGAGACTTCCACGGGCCTTGAGACTGAGACTTCATTGGGAGCAAGCATTGTCAAAGTAACAGCGTCAGAAATAGCCCCGGATGATGCGGTAGCAACGCCTTTTGCTAGCACAGTCGCAAACCTTCAGCCATCCTCGGCCAATAATGCAGTACAGACCACGGAAACCCCGAGTATAATTCCCACTATAAGCTCAGTTCCAAGCACCAACAACAGCGAAGCCGCGAAGGTGGCTGGAGGCGTGCTCAGTGGTCTTGTGGTTCTCAGTCTCATCGGACTCTTTCTCTGGCTGTGGAGACGACGAAGGTTGAACAAGAGAAGGAGCACCCTTCTGACTCCTTTGGGTCCTAGTCCTCAAACAGACCCAAATGAAAAGGCGCCCTATATCATCAGTCGACGTAGCATTGGGCCAACACCGGTGTTCGTGAAGGCAAAAGCCGCTCTGGGTTACAACGTGAAGAAGATTCGAGAGCGCATCAGTCAAGCCTTTTCGGAACCCAGCATTCGGCTATTATCGCCTTCAAACCGGCCGCAATCTGAGGGACTCCTCAACGCACACAGTCGAAACCCCTCGCTGGTTTCTACCAACGAGGCCGGAGGGACGAGGTCGGTGAAGGACAGCATATCGAACTGGTGGTCTCGATTAACAGCCCATATACACATCAGCAAACGACTTCGCATTACTCGCAACGATGAGGTTGGGCAAGACAGATATTCCGATCCGGAAAACACAAGTGAAAGGAAGGCCAGACTCAAGTACCAACCCGACTTCCTAACGTTGATAGCCATGGATAATGGTGATCTCGACCGAGAACCCCAAGGACAAGGACATCAACATCTGAGCGTCACGCGCCAAGACAGTGGCAGTGGAAGCAGAGACAAAGTCCCTACAACACGACCACCGCACCTCGACGAGCGCGAGAACCTCTTCAGAGACAACAACACACTCAGCCATATATCAGCCATACCAGCGCCCCTAGCCGGCGTAGCCACTGGTGGTCATTCCGACAACAACCCTTTCAGCGACCCTTACCGTATCCGCGACCTTCACAGTAACAAGGTCACCACAATCTCCAGACCGCCAACAGCAACCACCTACCGCGCCGAGGACCGCCGCCGGCGGTCCTCACGGGGTCAGTCCATCAATGCCAGCACCACGGCAAATCCGACTCGCCAGCCCAGTACCCGCACCTACCGCGAGAGCATCGACTCGTTTACGACTCATCGGAATAAATTCCGCTCAGACCCTTTTGACCTTGAGCGCCCTGAGCTTCTGGGCGGTGTTCCGCAAACTGTGACAAGCCAAGGGATATCAGCAGCAGCAGCAGCAGCAGCAGGTCCTAGTGTTAGACATCCACCCAGTGCTCATACTCGCCAGGAGAGCTTGGGCGCCTCGTCGAGGTATTCTTACTCGAGCAGGGTGGTTAGTTTGGATGATGAGTGGAATGATCCGGGGCCGGATGTTGGTCCTGCTTCTCTTGGATCTGGGGGTACTGGAGGTTATGGGAGGCTGAGGGGTGCGAGTGTGAGTGTTAGACAGGGGGGAAGGGGGAAGATTGTAGGACGGGCTATGTAGGGACTAGGTGGGGTGTTTAGCGTCCTATGGAATTCCGACGGAATTTTTCTCTTGTACGTATGAATACATAGTCTCCATTTTGATTATACCGCCTCGGATAGTTTTCCCTGGTCTTTTAAAACATCTCCGACGTGAAAGGTTGGACAGGTGTGGGTTTCGAAAGGTGGTGCTGCTACTGTACTACAGTTGGGGCATGTGTGTCCCTCAAACATTGGAAAAGGTGATGTAGGATGAGAAATGATTGAGAATGAGTCGTGACATATATCTAAGGAAGAAATACCGAACAGTGGTGTTGCTATAAGGTATCTACCATGACCGTCTTGAAGGTCCTGGAACAAATGTTCCATCACACTTGGTCGCATGGCTTTTACGCTCTGCCACTCTCGTCGTAGTCGTACAAGCTTGCATCGTTGCTCCCTAAGTACCTGATTTTTGTGACGGCGGTGGCAGACCACTACACTAAACCGAAGCTGGCAATTCGGTTGCTCAAGTGGTCTTATATAGTTGCGACGGATGACCAGGCCGTCACAATTTTCAGAAATGTGGAAACAGGTCCATCCATGCATGTTCCTAAAGCGACGATTCTAAAGAGAGAAAAAAAAAATAAAAGAAAAAAAAAGGGGCGTTATCAAACGACATATACATGCTGTGTGGTATGATGTCTGCAATGTGACTATATATGTCCTAGTTCCGGGCACCATTCCCAACAACCTACTACGACAGCTGATTAACAGTTGTACATCTTCCGTAGTATAGTGGTCAGTATGTGAGCTTGTCAAGCTTGAACATCAGTTCGATTCGCTCGAGACCCGGGTTCAATTCCCGGCGGGAGAGACCTTCAATTTATTTTCAATTTTTTCTTCTTATACCTCCTCCACCTAACTAACTAAGCGTTGTCTTTTGTTTGTTATTGTTTGTTTATTTAGCATTTCCTTTTTTTTTTTTTCGTTTCTTCATCATCAGTTGTCGTTTCCCTTCTTCTGTTTCTTATTAAGGTTTCAGATCGTCGGACTGACATCCGCCGAAGTACATCATCCGGCTTGATCACTAATTCATCTGCCTCACTTTGTGTTTGCGTACTTGCCTACGATTACCACGACTGGAGTCACTTATCCACGTAGCTTCTACCGGCATAACGTGTTTAAACAGAAGGTGCTATTAACATAAACTCTCGTTGTCTATCTTCATTCAATGCATATAAGTCGTTAACTATGATAATCGTACCTCACCTCTCGATAGTCACATCGAGCCCGTTACACTACTTCACTCTGCCATAACCTCCTCTCCACCAATATGACATGAAACAGTTCATCTCATGACCACTCACTACTCATCCTCGATCCTGGAGTTGTTCTTCGCCGAGATTTCAGCCGTGAGCTTCAAGGCTCGTGGCGCATCATCCTTCGGCATCCACAACTCTACAAACTGCAAACCTTTATACTCGTTGAAGTCCTTGTCTTTGAGGAGCTTCTCCAGCTCATCCTTTGTCTTGATGACGAACTTCTGGGCATGGCCTTCCTTCGCGCCGAAGACCGCGGGGATATCAGTGTAATTCCAGCGGATGATATCGTTGTAATCCGCGTCCATGCCGTGGATATAGCGTTCGATGGTGTAGCCTTCGTTGTAGATGAGGAAGCTTGAAGGTAACTCGGTCAGTTGAAGCTCGTACAACAAACGTGGAAGATGATGCGAGGAAAATAAGCACTCACATAGTAACCCTCAAGTTATGCTTCAGCATAGTGCTGACTTCCTGACAAGTCAACTGGAAGCTGCCATCACCCACGAACAAGATTGTTCGCCTATCTTGTTCCAGATCCTTCACTGCCAGTGCCGCACCCTGCGTAGCGCCTACCGACCAGCCGATACTTCCCCAAAGAACCTGCGTCACGCCCATGACACCCTTAGGGAACTTGCTTTCCCAAATGCCGAAGTTGGATGTGCCCGTCTCGGTAACAACGACATCACCTTCCTGGAAGTACTCGCCTACTCTTGGCCAGAACCACGCCTGCGTAATGGTCTGCGAGTCATCCTTGTTCTCAGTCACAGCGTTCTCGACCTGGGGACAAGGTGTTATCGAGAGCTTGGACACGTCGATGCGCTCAGTAACCTTCCGGAGCACACCCCGCATTGAGACACCGGGGTATTCGGAATAGCGCACCGTGCAATGGTCGCTATGCAGATCGATGGTATTCAGTTGCGAGGTGTGGTACGAAAAGCCAGCAGTGTTGAAGTCGCTTTTCATGGCGCCAATGGACAAAACGAGGTCAGAACCCTCGACGCGCTTAGCAACTTCGGGGAGAGACCCGACGCCCGCATAGACGCCACCGTAGTGCTCGGACGTCTCGTCAAAGGCACCCTTGCCCATGGGAGTAACAAACACCGGAAGCTTGGTCTTCTCAATGAGCTTGTTGACTTCTTCAGTGACTCTATGACGGATTGCGCATGCATCAACAAGAACCACCGGATTCTTGGCTCCATGAAGGTATTTGAGGACCACATCGACGACATAGTCCTCTCTGTTGGGATCATTCTCCGGCTCGGAGAGATCAATCTCAGTGTCCAATCTGGCGCCCTCGATCTTCTTCTCAACCATATCGGTAGGTAGCCAGATGTACACTGGCCGACTGCGGATCCAGCACTCCCGGATCGCATGGTCAATCTGGGAGGCGATCTCACTAGGTTTTACCAGCTTCTCAACGTCGCAGGAGATATGTTCGCTCATGTTGGCAAAGACGTGGAAGTCGCCGTTGCCGAGGGTATGGTGTAGGAGCATACCATTGCGCTGGGAGATGGTCGAAGGGCAGCCAACGATGTGGACGATAGGGACGTGCTCGGAGTAAGCACCGGCGACACCGTTGATGGCGGATAGTTCGCCAACACCGAAGGTGGTTACGAGGGCAGAGATACCCTTGGCACGGGCGTAGCCGTCGGCGGCATAGGCTAGAATCGTCTGATATCAGCGATCGTGC
Source organism: Neurospora sp. FGSC 26628 (assembly GCA_009805345.1). Taxonomy (NCBI): domain Eukaryota; kingdom Fungi; phylum Ascomycota; class Sordariomycetes; order Sordariales; family Sordariaceae; genus Neurospora; species Neurospora sp. FGSC 26628. The sequence continues at coordinate 194,797 of RAOO01000029.1, read as the reverse complement.
TTGTGGGAATAGAGAAGTAGACATACTCACCAGCATTGAGCTCGTTCACGCTACCAACCCATTTCAAACCGGCCTTGGGAACGTAGTCGAGAGCAACCAGGTTAAAGTCTCCTGGCAGGCCGTGGACTGAGCGGATGCCGATTTGATGCAATCTTCTAAAGAGATACTCGGCCACTGACACGGGCTTCTGCAGACTCTGTGTCCGGATGTCTGACATATTTTTTTTGGTTGGGTTATGTGGAAGTTCTCGTGTATCTCGTGTGTTGCGGTAGGTTGTCAGCTCCGGCCTGGCTTGTTTGCAATGTATTGTTGGGGTATTCTATATCGTGAGTGTTGTGTCGAATAGGATGGGATGTGTAGATGTAGGTGTCGGAGCAGCAGGATATAAGGGCAGCGAGAAGCGATGTCTATGTGGAGGTTGAAGGTAAAGAGCTTGTTGGAGCTGTTTGTTTTTGAGGGGGCTTCGATTAGGCAAGTATGACAAGACGCATTGTCGATCGACGGGTCGGAAGGGCCCGGATACCACAGGGAGAGCCATGGTTCGTTCTCTCCACCGCAGCGCTGTCGGTATGAGTTGAGTGTCGGCGATAGCTGCTTCCTGTGATGTCATGGATTTGGTTGAAGTTGGTGGTGGGGTGAAGTATAAGTAGGTACATGCCGCTAGGTGGAGCTGCAGGTACGAGCAAGTAGTCTGAAAGGTACCTCTAGCTAGGTACCTGCAGCTCCGCTACGTACCTACCTCTAGTACCTATCTCAATCATCTTACGATGTGCCCGAATGTCCTTGCAATGTTCATCCATCCCATACCGTCGCAAGTGTCGTTCTATCGCACTAGAAGCCTCTTATCCCCTTTCGCGTTTTGTCACTCTTTCCAATTCACTGTGCTGACCGGGTAACCTGAGCTGGAGTAGAGATCCATACCATTGCGATATGTAAGAGAAGGGGATATAGACTGGAAATACTTATGCAGAAAAGATACAACGCCAATGCTCCTTGCCATGCTGCGTATGCAAAAACACCATCACCACCGCCATCTAAGAGCCAAATGCTTGTTTGTTGTGTACAACACTCCCTCACCGGGCTGAGACTTCTCGGGTCCCTGTGGATGCTGTCGTGGATTAATCACAGCTCCCATCTTTCCACCCAGTCCTCCACCTCTCCTGCCACTTGGAGCAGTCAAACGTTGGCTTGCCCAACTTCCTGTTGACCTCGTTGTGCGCCTCACACAGCCAATTCCCGAAGTCGTCCCTGCTACCCGTTTTCGGTTCTTCTTTCTTGATATATTGTTGGAAATCTTCGGCGCATACCCAGCAAGGGTACATCTTTGCGAACAAGCCCATGAAGGACTTCAGGTCGTTTTGTTCGGTTGGAGTCGGAGCGGGAGGGTAGGTCGCGGCGATCGAGTGGAGAAGAGTCCAGGTGCTCCGCCCGAGAGTTTCAACGTCGGCTGGGCAGTCTGTTCTCCTCTGCGGTAGGGTTGCGGTTGACGATGTAGCTGCCGACGCAATCGTAGCGGTCGAGGAGGCATCGGGGTGGGTCTTTAGAGTGGCCTTGGCCTGGGACGCCCAGGCACCGAAGGAGGTGCAAGAACGGCAACTAGAGACTCTTTAGCAACATGGTATGGACTGAGCTAACCTAGTCTTCCAGGTGAGAACCTACGGCTTTCCGTCCTTGCCCAGAACAACACCCTTGGGCAGCTTCTTGAGGGGCTCTGTTGCGGTGCCATCTACCGGAGCCGTCGCTGTTGCGCCGATTTGGGCAGGGTCATGGTCTGTACCGTTTGTTGCCATTGTTAAACGTATCCGCAGCGGTAGTTTCGAGGTTCAACGGTTGCAGGTGTGAATGCTTCCTTCGAGCCACTCAGCCATGTTTTTGTCTCTTGCGGCTCGAGGATTAGAAATCAACCGAACAGCATCGAACGGCGACTTGAACCGTACAACCCGGACGCCGTGATCCTTGTTCTCCGCTTATCGATAAACCATTGCCGCCATGCCGACGCGCCCGGCCGGCAATAGTGGGGCGGCTCTTGCCGGTCGCGGGCCCCACCCCGTGACTACACATACGTAGAGGTACGACTAGGTACCGGGAGACCAGACGAAAGCTTCAGTTCCCTCCTGCCCTTGCTCTGTGTGTCATTCCGAAAGTCAACATGTCACAAAAGACGCCCGTTTTCCTGCTGAAGACAAAATCGACCCCTGGGGATTCGTACCAGGAGCAGTTCTCTTCTGAGACGGATGGCTTCAACTTCGAGCCCTTCTTTGTTCCCGTCCTGGAACATCGATTCAAGGACGAGGGCCTAGCTACGGTGCGCAATCTTCTCAAGACGAAAGCTATAGGAACTGGTTCCGACTGTGCCTATGGAGGTCTTGTCTTCACCTCCCAGCGTGCCGTTGAAGCCTTCACCCACCTTGTCCAAGAAGTAGCAGGTAAGCCGTACTGTATCCATTTCGAAAGGCCAAACCTCATAACAGCTGTGTAGGTGATGAGAGATGGCCCCATCTCCAAGATATTCCTGTTTATAGCGTCGGCCCTGCGACAACCCGCGCGTTGAAGGCAGTTCCCCAACAATCACCGCTCCAAGTCTTTGGTGAGCATACTGGCAACGGTGAAACATTGGCACCCTACATCATCGAGCACTATGGCGAATGGTATAAGGACCGGTCCACCAAGCCGCCGCTGTTGTTTCTTGTTGGCGAGCAAAGACGGGATATCATTCCCAAGAAGTTGATGGACCCTGCTCTACCATCGGACAAGTTCATTCGCATCGATGAGGTTGTCGTCTATGGTACCGGTGTTATGGAATCCTTTCAACAAGATTTCACAAAGCTTCTCAAAGAGACCGAAGACCGCCCTGGCAGATGGGTGGTGGTGTTCTCCCCAAGCGGCTGCGACGCCATGCTTAGTGCCCTGGGATGGCTGAACGAGAGCAGCGGCAGAGTGGGAGACGACTTCGGCCAGGAGGACCGTAAGACGTACATTGCTACCATCGGGCCGACAACTCGCCTTCATCTTGTCAAGAACTTTGGCTATGAGCCTGATGTCTGCGCGGAGCAACCCAGCCCGGAAGGGGTTTGGGAGGGCATCAGTAGGTTTTGGAACGAATCAAAGAAATAAACCTGGGCCATCTAGCCGTTATGTTCAAAGCCATCCATTGTTGATTGCTTGGTGTCACCCTCATACCACAGCAGGGTGAATCACCCCATCGAGGTTTGGAAGAGTAAATTCTTACTGTAGGGACAAAAGACAACCGTGGGTTACCTGCCCCGCAGGCTACACGACGCCCGCTGATAAGCAGGTTGCACTAACAGGTATTCAAACGTTAGAGGTACCTGGACATTAAGCAAGTATGACCCCGCATATGTTTCCCCTACACATAGAGCGCTATACACTCGATACAAGTGTGATACCGTAATAATATAGAACGGGGTACCTCACATTGCTAGTGTAGAGCACAACCCCCGGACTTTGTACGGAAAGCAACGTTAGCCCTTCTCGCAAGGTTCTCACACGGAAGCTTCCATGCGTCGTCATTCACAACACAAGCCATCGCCGAGGGGGTCGATATAAGAGCTTGACGCACGTTACGGCACTGCACGCAAAGTCGACAGATAAACCACCATTTTATTTTACTCACAATTCATGCGGTAAATCTTGGAACATCTGTCAAGCTTCCGCTTGGCTTTCGCCAGTTCATCCCTGCCGTTCATCAACCTATCCCGTCTTCAATTCATGTACATCTTCTCTACCGCACCTACCTTACCTAGGTAATCGATAATCCGTAATCTGCCAAAGGTCCCTACGCACCTCTTTCTCGGTCATCTGACTATTAGTACGCTACCCTTGATATAAACCTTCGAAATCCTTGGGTGCCAGATCATTGGAAACCTGAAGCCATGAGCTACCACGATTCTCGCGACAGACACCCCCTTCCGACCCATACCTTCCGGTCCGAATCGGGGTACTCTCCGCCCGCCCCGGGCTCCGGCGCCCAAACGCCAACAGGGTCGGGGGCCGGCAGCTCCCAATCACCAGGACTAGTCTCCAGTATTTTTGGGGGTCTGATTCGGCGATTCTCCGCCGAAACACCGTCCCTCACACACTCGCATTCATACCCAGCAGACAGTTCACACTCCCACTCCCACGCCCGCGCCCACAACAACAACGGCGTCGACGGAGTCTACGTTCCCCCTCGATTTCATGAAACCATCCAAAGAACCGTATCACCAATGCAGCCGCCTCCACTGGAACCCGTGCAGCTCAAGGGGTTTGCACCGGACACCCCTCAGTCGGCCAGGATATTAACACAGGCGATCGCCGAGGAGATACGGATCATGGTGCCGACGAGGCTCAGCATCGTGGACGAGTGGAATTTAATCTACAGTCTGGACCAGGACGGGGCAAGTCTGGGGACGCTTTACGATAAGTGTGCCAACTATTCCGGACGACGAGTGGGATTCGTGCTGGTTATCAAAGATGCCGAGGGTGGTGTAAGTTTACTTCTCCCTACCCTCTCCTCTCTTTTCACTCCATCTTCGGCCTTCCCTCCCTTTCTATCCCTATATATCACTGTCGAAACCCGTCAACCAAAGGAAACACAGACAAAAAAAGAAGTCCAGTTACTTACCTCGTACCCCCCACAACGTTCAGATCTTCGGCGCCTACTTATCCGACCACCCCCACCCAGCGCCCAAATACTATGGAACAGGCGAATGTTTCCTGTGGCGCGCTTCCGTAATGGCCTCCCTCCCGCCTCCTCCCTCCGTCGACACCACGAACCTGCGAGGCCGAACATCCACCATTTCGTCAGTCGGAACGGGCACGGACACGGCCACGAACCACAGCAGCGGCGACGATCTTGCCTCATTTACCGTTTCGAGATCCAACACGGCAGCCACATCACCCCATAACGGCAGCGTTGACGATCTACTTGCTTCCTCGACCGACGGCATCGATCAAACCACCATCCGCTTCAAGGCCTTTCCCTACAGCGGCGTGAACGAGTACTACATCCTGTGCGAGTCGCATTTTTTGAGTGTGGGCGCTGGCGATGGCAAGTACGGGTTGTGGCTGGATGACGGGCTGGACAAGGGGGTAAGCTCCACGAGTGAGACGTTTGGGAATGAGCAGCTTAGCGATCAGGGGGAGAAGTTTTCGGTTTTGGGGGTGGAGGTTTGGGTTATTGGGTCTGGGGGGTTCTGATGCCTCTTGCCTTGCTAGCGGGAAGAGGAGGCTGGGATGACTTTTGGGACTGATGTGCTATCATTTCTGACAAGTCTTTGGGGCCATTACTAAACTGGGTATGGATATGGAAATATTGTGGCGTAAGGCGTTATGTTATGGTTGGTTGTGTTTGGCTTGATGAAGCAAAAGGAAATGGAACCTGGATGGGCATACATACCAGGTACAGACCTTGTAATAGTGTCTTGATTTAGCCAGTCTTTGTATCATAATATACCCTTCACTCACTCGCGGAACCGAACAGTTCCTTACTCGATTCCTTGAACCACGAAGCGAACACGACGAGGGACACATCATCATCATCATCAGCTCAGGGTTGAGTATCTAGGTTCAAATTCATGACAGTACAGAACGGGATCCGGTTTAAGCAAGCCATAAGAGCGTATCAAGACCGCAAAGGAAACGTAAAAAATCGACTTCCCCTCCACGCTTATCTAGCCCACATTGTCCACACATCTCCCCTTCCTGCAACATTCGCCATCAAATGCTAGAAAAGCATATCCCACGTCTCCCTGATATCTCTTACGTCCCATCAAGGAGGACCAAGTAAACTGACATTGTTCCACACTCTCCTTCAAACCGTCCAGATCATCTCACTGCATTTCTCTTGCTCCGTTTCCCACAAATCTGATCTACGCACAGCTGATTTGGTAGTAGACATTTCACCTCATAATTTCCTGGTAGATCAACTGCTTCAACTGCTCCTTGCTCAGGTTATCCTTGTGCTTGTCGAAATCAAAGAACTCCTCGGGAATGGGGGGCGCGGTCGGCTCATCATCCGGGTCGTGGTAGGGCTCGAGGTACGGGTGCTTGAGCGCCTCTTCGACCGTGATGCGCTTAACAGGGTTGAAGGCGAGGAGCTTTTCTAGCAGGTCCAGGGCCAGCTCCGACGTGTTGGGGAACAGCGTGCGGAAGGGAACCTTCTTCTTGAAGGGCAGCGAGCGGATGTATTCGCGCGCCCGGCGCGACTTGATGCCGTAGTAGTCTTCCATGGTTGGGGTGCCGAGGACGTCCAGGATGAGGGTCAGTTGGTGGTGGTCTGTGAGAGAAGTAACGCGCGTTAGTTTTTCTGTGATTGCAACACGGACGGGGTTGGGGTGGGATCACATACAATCCTTGCCAGGGAAGAGCGGCTTGCCGCTCAGCATCTCGGCCAAAATGCAGCCGACAGACCAGACATCGATGGCCTTGGTGTACTCCTTGAACGTCAACATGATTTCGGGGGCGCGGTACCAACGGGTGGCAACGTATTCGGTCATGAAGCCCGAGTTGTCCTCTTGCGACGCAGCCGAGCGGGCCAAGCCAAAGTCGCACACTTTCAGATCGCAGTTGGCGTTTAGCAAAAGATTGGAAGGTTTCAAGTCGCGGTGAAGAACATTGGCAGAGTGCATGGCCTTGAGGGCGCGCAACGTCTGGTAAATGAAGTATTGGCAATGGTCGTCCGAGAGCTCTTGGGTACGAATGACCCGGTGCATGTCAGTCTCCATTAGTTCCTGGTTTAGACCATGTTAGCGAGGAACAAACAGCCTGAAGGACCCAAGACAATATGCGATCATACCTGGATGAGATACACCTCGTTGAAAGTCTCGTAGCTCCGTGGTTTTTGAATATCGAGAATAGAGATGATGTTTTCATGGTTGAAGTACCGAAGCAGCTTCATCTCGCGCAACGTCCGCAAGCAGAACATGGAGTGGTCAAAGGGGGTGATCTTCTTGATCGCGACCTTTTGGCCCGAAGGCTTGTGTACTGCAGAGCTGTTGGGCCGCCTGTCAGTTCCCGTATTCCTTCGGGTGTGGGCGAGGAATAGTTGCGATCAACTTACCAGACGACACCATAGGCGCCTTCGCCAACGACATCCTGGATGTCGTATTGCTCGCTGACGTTGAAGGAGATCTTGCGAGCTCCGCCTCTTTGTGCGCTGCTCATTTCGACGTGTCCCTGGGGGGGTTGTTTACGGGAAACAAAGGCTGTCTAGGGACAGTAAGTGGTTCGGTTGTTTCGCCGACTCGAAGGTTGAAAATACTTGTGTTGTTGTGTGACAACGGAGGCGTTGATCGCGAGTCAACGGGCGCTACTGAATGAGGGGATTCGTCTGTTGGAGTGGGGTCTGTCCAAGATCCCAGTCGAGTCGCGCGCAGTCGAGGGGCCGTCGACGATGGTTGCGATCCAAGAACAGCTCAACACCGAGTTGTTGTTGTTTGTAGAAAGAGTGTAGGTTGTAAAGGAAGTGACCGTCGCCAAGGGGATGTGATGGGAGTGGAAATGCGGGGACCTGGCCGGTTGGTTCAGGTTGCGTTGTTGCGTTGTTGTAGCGGGAGGTGGTGGTGGGCGGAGGGGTTGGGCGCGAATTCTACCTAGGCTGTCTTGAGAAAGGCTGCTTGCTATGATTAGCTGTTGACACACAACTCAGGGTGCAGGTGAGGTATCCATTCAATTAATGAGGGATCAAATGGAACGACTGCAGTGCGACATGGGCTTGCGTTGCTGGCTTCCTTTCCACTCTTCGGCGAGCCTCGACTGCCAAGCGGCGCACCTCAGATCCGGGATGATGAAGTTGAGTGGATGTCAGTGTCCAGGGGCTATCATAGAAAGCCAAGGTTCACAAGATATATCAGATGGACGATCAGGTGGTGCGCAGTCGAGCACTTCCACTTGGGCTGCAAGTGAACCACGAGAATGTGAAAGCGGGCCTGGCGGGACGAGTCTAGACGTTTGTCGACACTTACACGTATGTATACCTCAGGGTGTTTGGTGGTGGAAATGCTATCAAGATAACGAGGAACCGGCCGAGCAAGAAGACAAGAGAAGCTCTCTGACGAAGGATGGGTCAAGGGGAAGTTATCGAGCTGATGAGGAATAAACAGGAGAAAATGACAGGAGGGTCGAGGCCCCAACTACTTCACGCTTCACACAGCTTCTCCTCTGGAGCAATGTTGACGCCGAACAAAGTGCGACAAGGAGTCCCCAGCGGAAGCTCAGCCCACGTTATTGTTGGTGGGGCTCATTCAGAATCGTCAAACGCATCAAGGAGACCGGGGACTCCGTCGCCAGCGGGGTTCAGCTCGCTGACGGTCGGCTGGGCCAGGGGCACAACCTCAACATCGGCTTCTTCCCGTCTTCCTTCCCGTTCACATATGTACCTCTAAATAGGTGGTAGACACTGCCCCTGGGCTACAACATAATCCGTCCTCGTGCCTCAACTACAGTAGCACGGAGGAGCGGGATGATGTGCCCTCAGTCTACGGTTTCACATAATCTACACCTTGGCGGCTAATCAGCCGTGCCAGCAGCCTCTAGAGCCTGGCTCAGCCTGGGCACTGGTACTTCTAGAGGTATGTATCACCTTGTCCCTCTGGATACCCTTTCCGTTCATCTTCACGTCTCTTTCTCCCGTTCCGTCTTTTTTTGGTGCTCCTGAATGTTTCTTCTGCCCGTGGCCAGTCTGTATGCGACCTCCTGCAGCCCTGTGAGGATGCGTTGAGAACCTCAAATCGTGTTTCCAGAACATGAAGTACCCATTCAGTGGGCTCGTCTCATTCACTCAAAACCAGCATAATCCCACCACGGTCTGTATATATGTATCCGCTCCCTACTAAATGAGTTATGACTACGCACCAATACAGACAACTCATTTGTTCTCAATATCTCTTCTCCTTTTCTTTGTCGACAATGTTGGGGGGACAAATGCGTACAGTATCTAAAGCCATTGCCAGTTAAGCGCCCGGGCTAGGCCAACACCCGAGCCTGACTGGTCGGTTTCTCTTGCTTCGAACAAGGCGTGTGTCAGGTCCCTCTCTGGCGCCAGGGACCTGGGGAGAGTTTTTCCCCGTTCGTTTCACAAAAGAGGCCCGGGCGGTTACAGGGCCCAACTTTGAAGCCAAGCGAGTGCACCCGTTCGAGAGGAATTCTGACCAAGTTGGTGGTGGTGGTGGTGGTGATATCTGAAGAGGATGAGATCAAATACTAAAGACAGACGGAGACACCTTGCTACATTCGATCTATCAGCTTTATAAATAGTGAAACAAGGAACATGGGGGGAAAGGAAGCGGATACAAGTCCAAAGCGAACTATGTGACCTGGTGAAACAGTAATATTACCATTGCCAGACACGCAGTCGCAAGCTGGCCAAAGACGAGCCAAAACAGGAGAGAAGAAAGAAACCCCCTCGCCTCCCAAAAAAAATAAAAAACGTACACAATGAACAAAATCTCACCAGGTCGAAAATATAACACTGGGACATCGAAAAAAAAGTCAAAAGTGAAGGTCGTACCCGGAATCGAACCGGGGTTGCCGGAATGTTCTGATGGTTTTGGAGACTCAGAATCCGGAGTGATAACCGCTACACTATACAACCATTTGTTATGCATCGGTGTCAGATAGTAGTCCAAGTACTCCATTTGGGTCCCACATCCTCAGAGGCATCACAACAAGCTGTAGGTATGAAGCGTGTCAAGCCACGTCTGCGCTATCGATTTTCACTTACATGTTATAGAATTTGTTTACGGGTCACAATGGGAGTAATCCCGGATAGATTGTATGAAAAACCATTCTTAAGAATATTACATTGTGTTTGTTATGCGAGTCCGCTTCTTCTGCGTCTGTCCGCCACATGCACTCCTGTCTCTTTTCTTTACACCCGCTCAAAGACCCTCAAGATAAACATGTCCTGACTGAATACTACCATCGGCATCCTCCACTTGCCGCCGTCACATATAAATATCGAGGATCCATTTTCGCCCGCTAGGATGGTATGTGAATGCCATCACTGCACAACCTGTTGCAAGCCTGTTAGCGCCCCAGATCCGCTTTCCAACCATTGGCAGTAAAACAGAAGAGCAGCAGCAACAAGAACAATGTACAACGAGGCTTTTAGTGACTCACCTTCTCCCGCAGCATGCCCATCCACTGTTGGAAGCTCATCCCCTGATCCGCCCGGTCTTCCACCAAGAGAGTCTGAGCCCACAGCTTAAGGCTTGGTTCACCATCCTCCCTGACAATGTACAGATGAGGCAACGTGATGCTGCCAACACCCTTACTCTTGTGGTCTCTGCTCTTGGCAATCACGTTCCGGACACGCTCGTTGAAGTCATTGTCCAGCTCAGGCAGAGTTCCCTTTCCAACAGCGACCTGAGTGCGTTCCTGCACTCCGAATACATCCAGGATAAGCTGAGGCACAGCGTCACGACCAACCCAGAGGAATTGCGTTTGGCCGTCGTCGATAAGGTACAAGCCGAATGGAACGAAGCGCTCCGAGGAGAGATTCATAGGTGGTGGGAGGACAATCTGACTCGTCTCCGGGTCGGGGATACCGGCATTGTCAGGCATGTCGTGCAGCGAGTATAGCCTGGGGTAGATGTACTGCATGAGCAGCGGCAAAGGAAGGGTAGAGAGCAGGCAGAGGGCAGCAGAGCGAATATCCGAAGGAATAAGCGCCGACTTCCTCAAACCAACATGCTTGGTCAAGCCCAGGCAAAGGGCAGGTAGACCACGAAGGTTAGACGGGAACTGAAGGCCACCACCCATACTTCCTCCACCCAGCTCCTTCCTGAAGGTCTGCAGAAGCTCGGTGATTTTCTGCTGAGGCAGATCCCTTGCCGCGTCCAGGGAATTACCGAGGGCCTTTTCAACCGCCTTGTGGCTGAAGTAGGTAGCGATAGCGCACTGATCGGCCGAGGCGTAGACATCGGCAAGGTTGGTGGTGGTTGGCAAAGCCAGAGTCATGACACGAATGCGACGCTCACCATTGCAGGTGGTATGTAGTACCGCTGTCTGCAAGCAAACAAAGTTCTTGCTAAGGTTCTCATCGATGGCAACCTCAACGACGTAGCACTGATCACGGGGGAAAGCCGGGAAAGCGCACAAGTCAGAGCTTCTGTTAAAGAAGTTGCCGTAGAAAGTGCTCATCCGCAGTCCAGTAGTAGCCCGAACACGGAGGACGGCCTCAAGGCCAATCTCAGACGACAGGTAGTCGCTGAATTCGGACGCAAACTTGACAGCATCCTCAGCCCTAGCGGCGTTCCATCCCGGGTAGAACCATGTTTGACCACCAGTGTACCGCGGGAGGTTGCTCAAGGAGGCCACATCCTGATACTGGGAAGAGAAGAGGAACATGTCGATAGATACTTGGTTCTTGGAGCACTCGACGGCGAAGCTCTTGTAGAACGAATTGGCAGTCTGCAGCAGCCCGCTTTCTTTGGACGTGCCGAGAAGCTTCTTGTCTTCTCTCATCTCGAGCTTTCCATAACCCACGTTAGGCAGAGAGGAGCTCAGCACCACAATCTTGCCGCCGAGGGGGGCAATAAGCTTGTGACCAGCCCTGAGAGCCGAACCCATGCAGTTTCCGTTGCTCTGGTTGTTCGCAAACATCTCGGGCAACTTATTGAGGAAGCTCTCGATGTTCTGCCGGCACTCGGTGAGGGGGACCAGCAACTCCCCGGGAACAGGGAGGAATGGCTCATCCAGATCGCTGACCACAAGCATGCTCGTCTCACCATTTTCCTCCGTGTCTCTCGGAACTGAGAAGTAATGCAGGCTCGAGTCCACGGCGATGAATCCAAGGCGGGTGCGGCGATCGGCATTCGGTATCCTGTCGAGACTGTCCAGAATTGTCCTTGCGCTGGTGGCCAAGAGACCCGTAGAGACAGCCGCGTAGCTGACATCAAACAAGAAAAGGTAGACCAGAGGTTGAGGGGGCCTAACCATATACTCCTGGGGCGCAACGAACTCAACAACCGCATGGTTTAGCTCATGTCGTTGCCATCTATCCACGCTCTTCTGGGCCGCCGCATCCCAATCGAAGGCCTGGGGAACATCGTTGGTAAGGTTGCACATGTTGCAGCGCCATCTGTGGCCGTGATCAAGGAAGGTCACGAATGGGTTGATGTAGGATCGACATCTTCGGCAGCGCGAGATTACTTGGTCTTGCACAACAGGGACCGGATCGTCCAAGTCATGAAGAGCTGCATATGGCTGAATAACGAGCGCAAAGGGCAGCTTGCTCTTCTTGAGCAACGAGTGGGTGGTGGGTACGGCATTCAACGTGGATCGCACATACTTTGGCGCGCAGTTGGCATCTGGGGAAGGGGTAACGCTAGACTGAAAACAGAAAGTCAGCAATGGGCACATAGGCCAACTCGGGAAGCCAAAGAGCTTACATTAGGAGGAAGAATAATGGGGGGAGGTGGCAGCTCGAGTTCGGCAACATTAAAGGGCTGGTTGAGTAGATCGGTGGGATAAAGCTGGTTCGCAGGACCCCTCGCCTGGGCAGGGAGTTGCTGCGGCTGCTGCGGCTGTCCTCCAAAGCCCATAGACTGGATGCCGGCGGTGATGCCGGCAACACCTCCGGGGGCAGGGCCAACGGCGGCCGGAGCAGCACCCTGGGAGTAGTAGGCATCAGGGGCCTGATAGCCTCCGACTCCGGGTACGGCAGGCTGAGGCGCGCCGTACGGTGTTGTCGGAGCGCCGTATGCCGGTTGTTGGACATCTTGTGCCGGATATCCACCAAATCCTGGTGCTGCTGGCTGAGGGATTCCGTACTGCGCTGCTGCTGCTGGCTGGCCGCCTACTACGGCGTTGCCTCCTGTGGCAACCTCGAATGCCTGGGCGGCGTATGCTCTCTTCTTCTTCTTGCCATGGTCGGCGCCGTGCTGCGAGGCGGCTGCCGGCGGAGGAGAGGCCGGGCTACCGTATGCTTGTTGAGCGGGATCAACGGGATATTGGGGCTGCTCGCCGTACTGCTGGGGGGGATACTGGCCGTAGCCATCGTTGGGAGGAGGAGCCGCCATGGTGTTGTCCGCTGCTCGGTTCTCTGATGGCGCGAGAGAGATTGCGGTGGTCGGGCCTCGTTGAGCAAAGTAACAATGGCCGGAACCTCTTGGTGGATATGTCGATGACGCTTGTGGCACGCGAGAGGAACAGCGAAAGGAGTCAGGGGACAAGTCGTGCGTGTTGCGAAGCGGCGGGCGGTGGAGAGAGTTGGTGATTTGAGGCGCGCTTGGAAGTTGACAGCTCTCGATTTACGACTCAACAGCATCGGGCGCCGGGCGGCGAGGGGCTACACCTATCAGACCTATCAATCAGGAGGACAGGAGCTAGGAAGCCAGACTGGCCTTAGCTGCCTCGCTTCGGCGGAGTACCAACGGGAGTGTCCACACAGGCTGGCCAGGCAGCTGGGGTAATGGTTCGTACCTACCAAGTATCACCGCAACCTTCGAGGTGTTGGACAATGCGCTGTGTGATAAACACATAGAGCTCGAGGTACCCCACTAGTTGTGGGCATCAGGCCGGTGGAGTGCAGAGATGAGAGTTACGTAAGGGCTAGAAACTGTAACTTAGATGCTTTCATCTCATGTAGCACGTGATGCTCAGGCCTCTAATTAGTTCACTTATAACCTACCTAATTTCATACACCAATGCATTCCCGAGGTTCGATGGAGGCCATGTGTTTTTACTTGGACAACTGCTAACCAAGAGGGTTCTCAAATCCGCAAACTTTGTTGTTTGTTCCTGCATCTGTAGCTGGAGACAGATGTCACCAACGCGAGGTTGAGCTTATGACGGGAAGGGAGCTTCAGCGGCACGAACCCCACAGTGGGCAATCAGGCACGGGTAGATCGGCTCGAGAATGGATACATCTCGCGATACATCTAGTAACAACAACACCTGACACACAAACGCCAGCTCCAAGCAACATGCCGAGCATTTTCATGTGAACGGAGGAACGGGTGAGACGGGAAATATGAACATCGCAATGCGGTGAATCTCGGCAATCTAGGCACAGTGGCCCGGGCGTATTTGGGAGAAGCACCTTCCTGATGTTCGAGCATGCATATTTATACGGCTATACCCGCTATCGCGTTTTGCCCGTTTGCACTGCCGTCTTTCATTCCGCTTTCAGGATTGAAGAGTGCAGGTGGTATTTATAATTCAGGATTTCGTAACCTGGACCTTTCTATGGTCCTCACCACTTCCTCATCTCCGTCCCACCTAGATAGCGTGTCACGAATACCTCTACACCGAGTACCACGCGGGTTGCTCTGACTCGGCCTATTTCGAAACATACCTTACATCTTACTCACAGCCTACCTACTATCAGCTTGGTGACACTTGACTTGGATCATCAATATATCGAAATACATTCCCTCCTACCGTTTAGCGAGACCTCACAGTCTTAGGACCCGGTTGCCACTTATAAGTCAGACGATTTCCGTGCTCGACGAGAAACACCCAGGACGAAGTACAGCAAAAGACACCCGTTATTTGGGACATTCCCTCGATTTGATTTCGTCTAAATTGACAACACTCGCCAACATTTCGACTTCAAGCCGAACTCTGGAAATTGTTGTTCGAAAATGGCGCCTTCATCAGCCTTCAGGTATGACATCATTCCTCGCTTCCTTCTGCGCGGCCCCGCCATCAAAACGAACGTCCAGCAACACATGCAAAATTACAAAAAGCTAACAAAAACTAGCCAAATCCTCCCTCTCATCCTCACATTAGTCGTCGTAGCCGGTATCGCTTTCGTGGTCTATCAAGTATACCTATCGGCCCTCCAATTCCGCGACAACACGGCCCAGCGCATGGAGCGCAAGAACCTCGCCTTTTCCAAAGACGGCGGTCTGCGCGTGAGTGTCAAGGACGTCGGCGACGAAACCTACCTGGACCGGACGCAGAGCTGGTTCGTGAAGGCGTGGGAGTTGGGCGTGGAGGAGGAGAACGCGAACAAGAAGAGAAAGAAGACGGGAATGTTCAGAAAGGCGGCCTAGAATGTCGCTGAGGGATGGGTAGCTGGGGTGTTCAGTGGGGTGGATGTGAAGATCAACGAGAAAGGAGACAAGAAAGAGACGTAACGAAAAAGGGCGCCGGTATGTGAGAGAGCAAAGATGCAGTGCTCTGATAGGGCTGGGTAACTTGAAGCGTCGGTGTAAGCGGTCCGGAGGGCAATTGGGTGCTTCTTGCAGCTACGCTCCGTGTTGAATTACGCCCGAGACTATTTGATGGGATACTGGTGATAAGTACCCATGGCAGTGGCTGCCGTTGGATTGTGATCGTGACTCGAGGCGGGCTACAATGTTACCTGAGCAGCTATCACCAGCCACTTGTTTGTGCAAGAATCAAATGCACTATGCACTACCCATCAGATTGTCAGACATTCATGCCCACTGCCATTGAAGAGCTAGGCCCCTTGACACTGCTGTCTAGCTTAATAAACGCTCGCTCAGCCTTGATATCTCCAGCTATCGATGCCTCTTCGGGTTAACAGTCTAACAGGTACCTCGATAACCACACATTATATCGGTTCGCCCTCTTCTCCTTTCAAAGCTTCTAGAAGCTCCCAGCACTCAGTCGAGGTATACTGTGGGCACACAGTTTTGTTAGTTCTTGGGCGATACCATGCAATACAATCTTGGACAGGATGTCCTGGAATGCAACACTGTCCGATGGATATCAATACTCACCAGTGAAGTCTTCAGACCCCATTGGTTATGGGCATAAAGATTCACATGCGATAAAGCTTCTGCATATGAATCCAGTCAGTCCCTCTACCGCCTAGTAGTACACAAACAATGTCGGGGGTAAGATGTCATGCGGAAACGAACCAGACTTGTAATAATACTCTTTTTTCGGATCTAGGACCCCAAGCTTCTCAAGCTTCTCCAGCAGTCTCGCAGCCTCCGCCTTATCCCGGAAGTCTTTGGAGAAGACCTTCACCAGCTCGCCGTCCGATTGCGGCCTACTGACTACGCCACCGCGCCTCAGGGACGCTTCCGACCCCAGCTCGTTTTTCACCGTGGCCGTGACGATCTTCCTCCAGACCTCCTCCACCCGGTCAGGCGGTACATAGAGTAACCACTTACCCATTCTTAGTTCGCAGGCGTCAGCCAGACGGGTGAGGTTCCTCATCACCTCTGCCCGCTCCGTTATCACGTTGCCCAGATCGCGCTTCCCGTCGGCCTCGACGCTGGTACCGTAGAACTTGATAAAATCGGTGAACATCCTCAGTCGCTCCTCGCCGGCCTTGTTGTACGTCCACCGGGCCGGCTTCCAGCGTGGCGGCGCATAGGGGTTGGCGACCCGGATGAAGTTTTTGTATACGTTTTGAGTGCGGGCTAGGAAATCGTCAACGGTCTCGCGAAGCTGCCAGGAAACCAGATTGCCGGCGTAGGGGTTGTAGAGGGGACGCCCTTGGGCGTCCTTGAAGAATATGCGAGGGGCCTTGGTCTCTTTTCGGGCAATGGGATACCACTTCTCCCACCAGTCGTCTACGTCGTAGGTCTCTAAACCAGTCCCTGGCTCTGAGACTGTTTTGTTTTGGTGTTTTCCTGTGATGGTGTTAGCAGACTCATGAATTCATGGTATTGCACTGAGAGCAGGAGGTGGGGGGTTATTGACTTTTAATCGATTTCTCTGGTGACCTTTGTGACTGGTTATGTCGAGTGGGCGAGTTGTGGAAGCCTCTTCTGAGGCGCTCGTGCGCCGTTGAGGTATGGGATGATGCAACCGCAAAGAGACATCGAACCGCACTAGAAGGATACGGAGATCGGTGGAGTATGGGATGAATCATTTGGCTTGATTAAATTGGTGTATAGATTGCAATAGGGCAGCTTTGTCGATAGAGAACCTACCTGTTGTTCGCCGAAGCAGACGAAACGGAAAAGGTTGAAACTGTGGGGGGGTGTTGCTGCAGCATGAGGGTGGGTTTCTGATTTCTTTATTTCAAACGGCCCCCTAAAAAAGACAACAAAAACAACATAAAAAAAGGCCGAACAGCGATAACAATAAAACGCACGCCAAACAGTTACATAACGACCAACCGACCGACAGTCTCCCCACACAGAGACCATAGTCGCAATATAATTTTTTCTTTTCTTTTTTTTCATCACTCGGCCGTGGCTTCTACGATCAATTCCTTGCGCCAAATTGTGCCTGCTGATTTGAACTTGGCATAGCATCGTGGTTTCGCTGAGAAAATGGGCGATTCCGGTGAAAATTGGCCAGAGCCGGTCTTCTCCCTTCAGTCAATGCAGCTGGATCTTCCACCTAGTTGCATTGAATTTTGCCCTTCTGCGACGTCGTACTTTTTAATCGGGACGTACAACCTGGAGGGATATGAAGGTCCTGCTGCTGCCAGTACCGCTGAAGCGAAGGACGTCGAGGAACAGGATGAGCAACACGACGATCTCGAGGCTACGGTGATAAGAGAGAAAGAAGGGCCACAAAACCGCAACGGAAGCGTTCTCACATTTCAGCTTGTGGATGACCAGCTGTAAGTCCAGCTATTGTCCAGCAAGAGCACACCAACGAAAACTGACAGGTTATCAGAGTCCATGTTCAAACGCTGATGCAGCCATCGGCCATCCTCGATCTTCATTTTAACCAGGCACCTGGCAAGCAAGACATCTGCGCCGCTGTCTCCAGCACGGCCACCCTGGCTCTGTTCCGGTTAAGTCCTGGGGAAGCTCAGCCCTTGAGGCATCTCAAGACCATGGACATGGCAAGTATGTGCAAAACGGCGGAGGACTGGCTAGGTGACAAGGACGAGGTTATCTTCACCCACCTCAGCTGGCATCCTACAAAGTCGGACATGGTTGCCGTAACCACAACTGCCGGCTATGTACACCTGATCTACCTTGGGGATGATCTTAATGGCGGTGATTGGGTAATGCACCCTGAGCCGATCCTCACTCACACCCTCGAGGCTTGGTATGTATCCATCTCCCCATCTCTCAGCCCTCCTTCTTCCCAAAAAGACAAAGAAGAGGACGACTCGTTTCTGCTGTTATCAGGAGGGGACGACTCGGCGTTGCGCTACCAAGTATGCAAGCGCACTCGCGGCGATGCGGTGGACGACGACGAATCGGAAAGTCCCTATACCATTGAGGCGCTCCGCCCGCCTGTCAACGTCCGAGGCCATGGTGCTGGAGTAACGGCGATAGTGCCCCTAGGGCTGAAGGACGGCGAATCCGAGCTCGTTGTCACGGGAAGCTACGACGATCATATTCGGCTGTTCTCTATCC
Organism: Neurospora sp. FGSC 26628; assembly: GCA_009805345.1. Classification (NCBI taxonomy): domain Eukaryota; kingdom Fungi; phylum Ascomycota; class Sordariomycetes; order Sordariales; family Sordariaceae; genus Neurospora; species Neurospora sp. FGSC 26628. Next base: position 176,543 of record RAOO01000029.1, on the reverse strand, counting down.
CAGCCTACGGCTTCGGGCGGGCCGTCGAGCTGGCAGAAAGCAATCTCGGAGGAGGCGTGTGGAGGCTGAAGATTGTCAAAGAGGAGATGGGCCTCTTGGATGGGCAGGGTTGGCGCTTGACGATGCTGGTATCGTGCATGCATGCGGGCGCGCGGGTTGTCGAGCTTCTCAAGAGCGGTGCTGGCAAGTATGAGTTCCGAGTGGTTGGGAGGTTTGAGGAGCACAAGAGCATGAACTATGGCAGTGATTGTCAGCTGGGCGCCGAGGGGACTCTCTCGGTCGTGTCAACGAGTTTCTACGACAAGCTGCTGTGTCTTTGGAAGCTTGAGCTTGGACCTTAGCGTTCCCAAGCGAACGGTTTCAGTGGGGTGCATGCTGCACATGCAATCCATATTTGTAGTGTACAATACCTAGGTACGTAGGTACACAGTGTTGCGAGGTCCTTACTTCTGCCTCCCGATAAGGAGCGATAAGCTGACCGCCTTCTCTTTTCTCTCCATGTTCAAGCCAAGGTGCCCCTCCCGATGGAGGAAGTTCCGGTTCGATGGATCCGCAGCCCGCTCTGATCCCAGCCTGAAGCGCGCCTGAAGCGCGCCTGTTCACCTAATTTCCAGAGGTACTTTAGCGTACCTTAGCTTTGGGCAGGCACGCTGCCCATCGCGCCTGCCTCGGGATACCTCTAGTGTACTCGTGCTGTTAGGGCGCCACTCCCAGACTTCCAGGTTTGCGCGATGCACTAAAATGTGGCCCCGGCGGTCAAGCCTCAGTGTACCAACGGAAGTCACGGTGGACTTAAGGGAACTCCGTCATTTCCCCGGGCTTGTGGAATTTCATGCATGCTGCCCCCAAAACATGTACTTGTCACAAACTCCAATTTCCCGTCACAACTGCCTCTTAAAGGTAACCTTCTCTTGTATACATCACCGGGGAAACGAGACTCCTCAACGCGCCTTTGCTTACGTTCTACCTCCAACAACTTATTCCAGCCTCTACTGTTGTTGGCTGGCTTGCTTCATTCGCTCATATTCTTACTTGCAAGGGACTAGTCCAAGGCACCAGGCTACCTACTACGTACGGTTGCGGTGTAGGTCTCCTCATACCACCAGCCTCACCACCTAGCCTACCTCTGCTTCCCTCCAGCTTGACCGTTTGTACCATTACGTCCGTTCCCACCATCTCCTCAGGCGATCTCGCTGCCGTTGAGGTAAACACAACACACCCTACGGTAGATCTACACTGTAGTCTTCCACGGCTCCCAGTCTAATCGAGCGTGACCCGATACAGCAATCCCATGTTCACCATCGCCTCTTTCTGAGCACCTGTCTGTTATACCCGCTCGACATCGATCTTCGCCGCCGTCCGTATCGTTGCAACCAAGCTCGATCCTCCCGCCCTCTGCGTCCTTACCCAAGATACATCTACTTCCGCCGTCGATTATACCTCTAGCGATTGCATCCTCCCGTTTGCAACATGGACACCAACGGGGCCGCCGGTGCCGGCGCCGACCCCGTCATCGCGAGGATTCGCGAAGCACTCAACATTGTCCACAGCCCCTACTCTCCCAACCAGGCGCGACAGGAAGCTCAGGCATTTCTGGAAGAAGTCAAGACCCGCGGTGACGCGCCCTCGCACGGTTTCAGCCTTGCTTCCGGTGGCTCCCTAGAACCCGTCGTTCGCCACTACGGCCTGTCTCTTCTCGAATATGCGGTCAAGCACAAATGGTCCGAATATGACGCCAACCAACGCGAGTTTCTCCGCGGTTGGATCTTGCAACTGGCACAAGGTGTCGCAAAGCCAGATCCGCCCTTTCTCAGAACAAAGATGGCCCAGCTCTGGGTCGAGATAGCTAAGCGCTGCTGGGGTGCGGATTGGATGGATATGGACGAGTTGCTGAACCGCCTATGGCAGGTTCCGAACTCGCCCGTACACAAGGAGTTCGTGCTCCTGATCCTCGAGATCTTGTCCGAGGAAATTTTCAACGGAGAAGACGCCATCGTTGCCCATAGAGAGGGAGCACTGAGCAAGGGATGCGTTGAGATCTTCACACCTTCTGCCGTGCTCAGCGAAGCCTTCCCAACCCGTCAACACGAACCCCAGGTGCGATTCGGTGACGACGGATGGATCAGTAGAGTAACAGAACTCGTCCGAGACTGTTTGAACGAGAACCTCGACAGTAATGAGGACGTCCGGGCCTGTGTCGTCAAAGCTTTGGCTGTTCTCAACTCCGTGATGCCGTGGGCAATACCAAAAGCCATTCATGCTACCGGTTGCCGTCCTGTTATATGCAATGGCCTTGCCAACTCAAACGTGACCGTGCAAAGGGTAATCTTGCCTCCCCTCTCTGTCCAGTCACTTTCCCACTTGTGCGATTGCTCCGAATATCTGCTCGAGTTCCAGCTGTTAACGCTCATCTCTTAAACAGGCTGCTTTGGAGGCGTTGCATTCTCTCTATTCCCGGTCAGCATTCAGCAGCGAGGAATTCGTCGACCTGGTCGTTCCCATGTACAGCCCCGAGTTGGTCGACCTCTGCAGACGACTTTTTGAGTGGTCGACAGTGGACGCTGAGGACATTGACGACGACAAGTATCAGTTTGCCAAGAAATTCTCCGAGGCAAGTTGCTTTCCGTTACAAAAACCGCTCCTATTGTTTCCCTAGGTCTATACTGACAATCACAGATGATCTCGTGTGTTGGAAATTACCTCGACCGGAAGTACGCCTTCATACCGCCCCAGGTTGACATCCAGGACTTCCTGAAGCTTCTGATAGCGGTGGTACAGAGTCAGAGCCTTGTTGTTTCCATTCCCGTCCTCGTGACTTGGACGCGCCTTCTTAACCACCGCTCGCTAGGTCCGGCTATCGGGAAAACCGACATGGTTCTGCCACTGTTGGATGTTTGTAGCGCTCGACTGTTGCGTTATGAGAATCTCCCTGAAGATACAGAAGATCCTACGTTTGTTCTTCTCATGGAGGATACCGATACCATCCCGGAGAGACATGCTTTTCTGGGTAACTATAGGCGATACAGTTGCTCTATCATCGAGAGCATCATCCAGCTGAGGCTCACGGATGCTTTCCAGTACATCTTGAGCCAGGCAGAAAATGCTCTGCAAACTCTGTATGAGGGTCAGCCACCCCTAAACCGTAAGTTGCTTAAGCCATTAAACGCACGGGGCCGATGACTAACGCTGAACATAGCGGCAACCTATTCCAAAACCTCCATGCCTGTTCTGAGAGTAGACGCCCATGCCACGGTCATTGAGGCAGCCCTCAAAGGCTACGTCAAGTGGAGGGCAAGACAGGGAGAACTTCCTGGAGGGGTAAGCTCCTCCTGCTGCGCTGCATAGCTCATGATAAAACTGACAACCCATCAGGAGCAGGAAGTTTCGAGTATCGAGACACATCTTGAGCAGTGGTGTAGTAGGCTGCTGGAGATGAATATTGAGGTACGCCGCCATCTACGTGTGGGATGGGTATCTGGCAATGAAGACGAAAAGCTGACCAACTTTTAGGACCCTCTTATCCGTAAACGTATCCTCCAGCTGCTTGTCGCCTTCTCCACTACGGCTCTTGACACCAAAGCCAACTTCATGCTGAGGGTGCTCGAGCACATTCTCATGACATGGCCTGCATTGCAGCCTGAGCACAAGACCTTCAATGATGCAATCCGGGATCTCCAAACTGAAAGCATGGTTGAATTGCAGAGGCTCGCCTCCAAGATGCCTGATCATTTACTGGTAAGTGGTGCTAGCCTGTCACACGTTATGTTCACCGGCTTCTTATATACTTACAATTTGTTTGTACCAGGATGTCTACGACCAGCTTGAGGTCAAGGTCAAGGAGATGATCGCCTCCGGGACACTCGATGAAAAGCGCCAGATTGCGTATCGCAGTTTCCTCTTCATCATCATGTAAGACCCCCGATTAGCCCCAGTGACCTTCCGATAATGGCTTGTCATCGAAAACTACGATACATCAAGTCTGGACCTCACTAACAACAAAACCATAGCCACCGGGCAACCCGCATAGACCAAGAAACGCGGGTCAGGCGTCTTGCTGAATTTGTCGAGCCTGTCAAAAACCAGTGGAAGGAGGCCCCGTTGCAACAAGCACTTGGCTCATTCGAGGGATTCTGCCAGCTTATTGGTCTAGACAAGGCGCAAAACTACATTGCACAGCGCCGTGTTCACCAAATTGGTGATTGGGGTGCTGCGGACCTTGATGCCGAAGGGTTGGCGCTTCAAGCCGAACTTGAACAGAGACAAACGGTATGTTGCCCTGGGTTCACCGCCCCCAACGTGCTTTATAGTTACTGATATCATTGCAGTTCCTTCCTTTACGCTCAACCAAGTCATTTTTGACTTACTCGGTCGAGAAGTTGGAGAAAAACTCCCCCGCTTATCAAGCGTCTTGCGCTCTGTGGCAGGATGGGTTCCCGATCATCTTGCCTGAGCTGCTCAAGTTCTTGAGCTACGCACATGCGTGCCATGATCCGAAGAACTGGTCTTTGCTTCCAGAAGAGATGCGTCCTGTGGTCAGCCGTCTCCTGACTGACCGTTTCTGGCAAGCCGGTATTTCCGAAGGCAGCAAAGACGATTTTTATGCGCGCGTCCTGGACAAGAAAAACACGCTAGAGGGGCTTGCCTCCACCATTCGTGGTACTGTGCGCTTCGTCCGCGAGGCATGCTACGCCGTCATCTACTGCATGAGCCGACTAGACGTGCAGTTTTATGGGTTCACGGAACTTCCTGGGCCCTTGGCAAACGCCCTGTTTGCCGATTCCTTCAACCTCTCGTCTCATCAGCTTATTAATCTGCTGAACTTGGTGAGGTATCTCGTTGATCATTGTCCTGTGGAGCTAAGGGATCATTTCCTACCTCCAATCCTGGCCGCGTGCTTCCAGCAGATGGATTCCAAGATCAGCAGTGAATGGGAGAAGCTGGGCCAGAAGCAAACTGTCCAGGTGGCAGACAATGATGAATTAACGGAGGAGATGAAGGCGGAAAGCATTCTCAGGCAGCTGACGTATACCGCAGCCATTATGGTGGCTGAATTCCTTGACCCGGCGAGGACCGGTAAGTTGCTATCTCACCACTGGTACGCTCCTGAACTTTTACTGACCCTGTTCCCAGGACCACCTAGCAACCTTCCGGCCTCTCCCAACGGCACCACTCCGGAGTCCCGGTATCCATCGCTTCGGAGATTCTGTCTCATGCAAACGTCGATCGCCGGCCCCCTTCTCCTATTCCTTTGCCATGCGATTCACATGCGTGATACCAGGTGCTGTGGCGTCGTCCTCCGCGTGTTCCGATCTATCGTACCGGAGTTCCAGATCCAGAGTCAGCCTAAGGAGCAAAAGGAACCGTCTCATCCTTTGCTACCCGATGAGAACTTCCCTATTCCCGATGTTACCAAGGCGGAAATCCACCAGTTCCTCGGGACCGACGTGATGAGAGCCGCGATCTCCTCGATGAACGACCCTTATTTCGTTGACGCCCAGAAGGACCTTGCGACCCTGATTGCAACGATCCTTGCTCACTCTTGCGTCGGCGATGAATTCTCGGGAGGCAACTCTGCGCCCCGCCAAATCCTGTGCTCACTGCCGGGTATCAAGGAACAGGAAGTGGATAGGACCCTTACTTTCCTGCGACGTCCCGGTACGCATTCGCGCCAACAACGCGCTGTGGTCCTCGATTTGTTGAGAAACGTCAAGAGTGTAAGCATTAGCGAGATGGGCAAGCTCAAGGACCCTAGAGAAGATGTTGTCAGAAAAGCCCCCAAAAGGAGCAAGATGGCCCAGAAATTCATGACGCCTCAGCAGGGCGTCGATACTACCGTGGCTGGTACTGAACAGGGAACTGGCAAGAGGCAAGCGACTCCTGATCTGGAAGGAGTCGCCGGGATGTTCGACGAGGGACACTGAGCAACGTCAGCCTTGCAAGAGCGTACAACGTGTTAGTGGCTTATCACACTTGCTCCTTTCGACTCAGGCTTTCAGCGCTACGCGGTTATATAACAGCGACAATGACACGGCCAAAGCATCAGGAGCACAGTCTCGTGCATGCTCCCCAAGAAGGTTTTGGGAGGTTATTTGCTGCTCCGCAGTGGCTTTGAACTTTCATACGTACCGTTAGACCGATGGAACCTCATCATGTGGCGCATGATGGTTCTATCGATGCGAGTCGCACCCAGCACATGCGCCTACCGATGCCAATATTCTGTGCTTTATACTCGATGATGCTTCACTCGCTTATCTGGGGTGATGAGAGCCGCGAACTCGAAACTTCGGCTAAGGCTTGACCTGGGGTTTTGAATGTAAAGCGAAAATTATAGATTAGGAAGAGAACGGTTTGAAGGGCAGTTTTGTGAGAGCTAACAGAGGAGACCAGAGTTACGGCGATAGTACGGTTGATGATTGTCATGACCGACTGCCATTTCCTTGATACAAAGTTCCAGTCAGGTTTGACCCTTAGACGTCGGCGTAGCTGGGAAAATTCAGGTATATAGAGAAACAAAAACGACCGTGGGTTCGGGAATCGAGCCTCCGTTGGTTGACTTGGAATGTAATGGATTGATGTTAGTTTAAGGGTGCCCGTTCAACTTATCGAGATGAAAACATGACCTCTCGCCGTCTAACCCAAGGTCAAAGAACCAGTCTGCCAGTCCTTCGACACACAACTTCTATCATATCCATAACGTATAAAGACGTCTAACTACTTCCGATATTCCGGGAAATGGTACGTTGTTTTAGCAACGGAACTACTGCGTAGTACTACGTTTACTAATGGAGCAATAGGGGCGATCTGCAGCGCAATTCCAAACGGGCAAGACTGGGCTAGACCGTGGAGACCGTGCTACTACCCCTGAAGAGCAAATGTCAACCGAAGCTACCTTATCCCCCGCACAACCCATGTCGGAACAATCACGGTGAGATGATGGTCTTGGTAGTCTGATACCATCCATGCGTCAAACTTCGCTCGAATGAGACCGTTTACGCAGTTCCAACACATCTCAGTTCTCGATAAGGTAAAAGTAAACATCATTTTCGGCATTCAGGTGGCATCGAGCGCCACTGTGTTGCGTTCGGACCAACCCGGTTCCGAGGTCGAGCTAAACTTGGATAGGCGGTTCACAGCCCTGAACTAAAGGGAAATTATACCTTTCCGATCAACATCTTCTAACTACGTAAGCGGCACGATACTATTTTTTCCCCTCGGATATTCCTCTGTTTCACTCTATTGTCCATGCTCAAGATATCGCCATATCTACCCTTTCCCTTCCAAAGTACGGCGGCTAATACACGCCTAGAGCAGATAAGGTGGCAGCAACGCTGAAGTTATAGTTATCCCTTGTCCTTGTCATCTCTGCCGGCTTTGATCACTGTCTCAAGTAGTGTGTCAGATTACCTACTACCAACCCCTAAGAGATACAGAAGATAGCCTTTCCGGGAATCGTGAGGTACCTAAGAGCATAGTTCTCATCTAAGTATCTGCTCGGAGGCCAAAGAACCATCGGCCACTTTGATACTTCAACGATCGCCATTCACCAACCCTAGCGAGTGTCATCACTTTCTCTGGCGCTTACCACCGCCTAACCCGGCTTGCCCGGCTACCAGCCGCACTATACTCGGACAGTCCCTACGGGGAAGCATTACCCTGTTGCTCCTTCCGGCACTCTATCCACCAGGTCCCATTGGCGAAAAGCCAGCTTACAAGAATTGTGTGACCATGGTTTATCTGGGAAAGCCATCCAAGGGCTGTCAAGTCTGCCGCACACGAAGAATCAAGGTAAGTTGGAATATATGCGATGAATTTGACTACAGCAACAGCTGACCACGCGGCACAATCACTTGCTGTTCGCGCGTCATCCAGTGCGATGAAACCAAGCCAACATGCAATCAGTGTCTCAAAGCAAGGAAACAATGTCCCGGGTACAAGGATGACTTTGACCTAGTCTTCCGTGATGTTACCAAGGCAACAGAAAGAAGGGTCCAGAGAGCCAACAAGAAGGGAAAACAAAGGCTATCAACAGGGAGTGATGGCTCCAGCCCAGGGTCAGGCGCCTCAAGGCCGCCGTCGTCGTCGTCATCGTCATCGTCATCTGTGTCAGTGTCATCATCATCTAGCGTCGACGGGGAACAGCAGTTTTCTCTCACATCGACGGCGCGGAAGACAGTCAGGTCACCCTTCGAGCTCGCGGTCATACCGGCCATTCAAATCCCCACCGAAACTCAGGCGTCATGTCATTTTGTATCCAACTTTGTGCTCATTCCCCGCCAGGGAACGACGACGGGGTTCATGGATTATCTGATCCCACTCATGAAAACCGAGACGATATCATCGGCACCCCATCTCCAGTTTGCGTTTAATGCATGTGCATTGGCTTCGCTGGGGAACAGAGTCAAGAGCGACGGGATCGACTTCGTTGCGAGCGCACATCGGGAGTATGCGAAAGCATTAAGAACCACTCAGGCCGCGTTGATGGATCGGGTCAAGTGCACATCTGATTCGGTATTGGCTACGGTGTTACTTTTGGGTATGTTCGAGAACATCACGGCAAAGAAAATGGGCGAGTTTGCGTGGGGTTCCCATATTGAAGGGGCCATTCAACTTGTCAAGGCCCGAGGAAAGAAACAACTAGCGACTCGGATCGGATTACAGTTGTTCGTCGCCGTACGAACACAGCAGGTAAGAACAGCGAATTACAGACAGGCCACCACAGTCGTACTAACGCCATCCACAGATAATCCACGCTTTAACTTCCGGTTGCCCCCCAATAATGGGCGTCGACTGGTGGCTCGACAACGCAGCCAACGACTCCTACGCCGCCCACTGCTGCCGTCTTAACCTCCAAACCAGCGAGCTCCGCGCCGAAGTAACCCACATAATGACCCACGGGACCGCTGGTACCTCCCCGTCCTCCCCCTCCTATCCTCGCTCGCCCTCAGCACAACCCTCTCCCTCAACCTACGAACAGCGAACCGCCCGGATTCTCTCCTTCATGCGGCGCTCCCAAGAGCTCGACCGCGCCATAGCCGACTGGATGGCCTCCCTCCCGCCGCACTGGCGCTACCGCACCCTGTACTGGCAAAACTACGTCGCCAACACCGACTACGCCCACGCCGAGGTATTTCCCGGCCGAGTGGACGTGTACAACGACGTCTGGATCGCCTCGGTGTGGAACATGGCACGTGTCTCACGCTTAATTCTCGCCAGCATCACGGTTCGCTGCGCCGCGTGGGCGTGTAGTCCCGTTGATTACCGGACCACACCTGAGTATGCGCATAGTGCCAGGGTTTGTGCTGAGATTATTAGTGATGTGCTGGCGAGCGTGCCGTATAATTTGGGGTGGCATTATCGGACGAAGAGGAGGAGGAGGCAGGGTCAGGGTCGTGGGAATCGGAATCGGAATCGGAATTGGGATAACTATGATGATGATGAGGAGGAGGAGGACGGTGAGGACGATGAACAAGAGGAGGAACAATTGTCTGGGTTCGGATGTGGCGAGGATGATCAGGGGATGAAAGGATTGGCTGGGTACTTTTTAACGTGGCCGTTGGCATGTGTTATGGCGCAGGATTATTTGACGGAGGATCAGAGGACATGGGTGAGAGGGAGACTGAGGTATATCGGTGAGGAGTTGGGGATTCGGTATGCGAATATTTTGGCGCAGGTGAGTTTGGATTCCTGGCTTTTTGGTTTCTTCAGTGCCATTACGTCTACTTTCCTTTCATATGGCCCAAAAATCTTTATGATTAGTACTGACCAGCTCTAACCCCATTCCAGTTACAAGTACGCGTCCCATCAATGTTCATCCGCCGCGACGGTCTCATGGCCCAACCATACCCCAATGCCCAAGATTTTCAACATCTTCTCTCCTCGGCGAGGAATTCACCACCGATCCTGCCTGGATACTCGCTCAATCCAATACAGGAAAGAGAGAGGATGCAGATGGAGTTCATGGAGTTGAAGAAGAAAGAACTGCTGGCAAAAGCAACCGGTGCAGCGGGGAAGGAGGGACGATACGATGAGACCACGAATAAGTCTGGGCGAATGGGGAACAAAGGTGACAGCGAGGAGAGACGAGAGGAGCAGGAAAACGTCATGTTTTTCGCACGCAAGTTGCTTACTGTTTGAATGAGAAGAGCTTGGGATTCCGAGAAATCGGCGGGCTGTGATGTCGGGGTTCCGGGTTGTACATACGCCTCAGGGCCTTTCCATATGTATCTACTTGTAAAGAGAATAGACATAATAGAAACGAAGCAACCGCAAACCCGTAATTTATCAAGAAATCCTTCAAGCCATTCATTTTACCACCTCTCCAATTTCGAGGAGTAAAATCTTGCGAGTGTTGACGTCCTGGGGCAAGTCGAAAAAGGGGTTGTTTGTGGACCCACGTGACTTGGCAGGATTGTATGTACGAGTAAAAAAACGCCATTTTTCATTCGATCGTAACTTTCATGTGAACACGCGCCGCGCGGTCACCACTCACCTTTTTAACAACCGATCATCGCACTTGCCGTTTGGTGTTATACTTTCATAATAGGTACCCCTCTCTGAATGTTTCTTTCTTAATCCCTGGTGTCCGTTCACCTTGCCGCTAGTAGAAATGCCATTGCATTCCTCGCAGAGCTCTTTTGTCTATCAAAAGCTAACAGTAACCATTGAGGGAAATCAGATTCTCGATCAATCAGACTCAAGACGGAAAACCCGCCAGAGAAGAATTTCCAACCGGAAGGCAGCAAAAATCCGAATTTTAAAAAAACAAAACAAAATGGGAGGCGACAAGGGCAAGAGAAAGGACGCCCCGGGCGGTGCTGGAGGCCAGAAGCAGAAGAAGAAGAAGGTATTTACTCCCGATGATCCGCTGGCCTTTGAATCCATTCGAATTCTTGATTGAGCTAGTATACTCTTCAAGCTGCTTTCAGATTGATCGAGCATGCACTACAAATGTTCCACAGTTGGAGATCCTCAAACTCTCATGCGGTTGCTGTGACAAGTTGTCTCACGGGTGCTTTCACCCATTCGACTTGGTTATGTGATGTCTGACACCCGAATCGAACAGACTGGCAACGCCGGCAAATGGACAACACCCAACCAAGCGAACAAGCTCGCCCTCGAGCGCAACTCCATCCCCCAAATCGGCGACCGCGGCATATGGGTGACGTGCGCACGCCACCAGGAGAACAAGGCCGCACGGGAAGTTATCAACCTCTTTGAAGAGTACATCGAAACCATGTACGGCATCAAGCCCGCCAGCAAAGAACCCAAAGCCGAGGATGAAGACGATGCGGAACTAGATATCGAGGCTGCCATCGCCAAGGAACTCGGCGCAATGAAGGCGAAGAAGGCAGCCGACGTCCAGAAGCAAGAGGACGACAAGGCCCTGCTCAAGGCCATGAAGCTCAACATCGACTGTCTCTTGTTCGTGCGGACCAAAGCCCCCATCGAGCCGGTCGAGTTCGTCAAGAGGATAGTCGTCGACACCAAGGAGTGCACCGACATCAGGAAGATCAAGTGCCGCTATCTGAACCGGTTGACGCCCATGAGCGTCATGGGCAAGGCGACGGAGCAGGGGTTGGCTGAGACGGCTAGGCAGGTTTTGGAGGAGTACTTTGACTTGAGCGGGAAAAAGGGCGAGCAAAAGGAAGAAGATGGTGCGGCGTCAGAGGAGAACAAGGAGGGAGAGAACAAAAAGCAGAAGGAGTACAAGCCCTACACATACGCCATCCGGCCTACGATTCGCAACCACAGCAACATGAAGCGAGATGTGGTCATCAACACCATTGCCGGACTTATCAACGATGAGCATCACAAGGTCAATTTGACGAATCCAGACAAGGTCATTTTGGTGGATATCTTCCAGGTAAGACCGGACAGACAGTCTTTGGTTATTCCCCTTCCACTTGACCCACAAACACCTCTCGCGCGCACTTGCTTCACTTCACCCTTGGCTTGCTGAAGTACTTGAATGGAATGGTGGACAATCCGCTTTGCTAACGCTGACTTTTACGGGGCAATCACAGACGGTCTGCGGGTTGAGTGTTGTGGATGGTGATTGGGATGAGCTGAAGAAGTATAACATGACGGAGCTATATAACCAAGCTGCTGGCATCACGGCGGTTGGGAAGAAGGATAAGCAGGAGAAGCAAGATGAGAAGAAGCCGAAGTCGGCCAAGGAAGAGGAGGAGACCAAAGACATCAAGGAAGAGGAGCCTAAGATCAAGAAGGAGGAGCCTGCTTCTACCGATGCTTGAGACTCGGGCACGTTGGGAGATGGGGATAGTGGTGGAGGCATCGACCGGTCCCGCTCCTGAAGACTTTTCGGTGGCGGCGGCAGCAGTGGGGCGGGGCGGGGACTGGTTCCGTATGTACTTGTTGTCTAGCGGTCCCTGTTTTTCTGGCGAGATGCAGTCCTAGTGAAATGCAGCATGTGGGAGGATCATTGGGATTATGAGATGTTAATGATTTGCCCAAGAAGGTGAAAACAAGCGAGAGTAATAGCGAGAAGCGGATTGTCTCAAGGAATCAAGTGAAAATCGTGGCCCTCTGGTCCAATGCGCCTGTTTGAGTTCTTTTTTTACGTGTCTCAAAAAAAGTGGACAGCGAAGAGTGAGTGACATGGCCATGTCAGATCAGTCAGATCTGCTGGAAAGGGTGTGCCTAGTAGGAAGCGCATTTAAAAGCAACCGCGTTGGTTGTAGGTGGTGATCATGTACCGATTATTATATCGGCAGTTCGACTTTGAAAATGGTGTTGGGGAACGGCAAACAGAAGGAGCTGGCAGCCACCACGATGGTTCTTCAGATTCGCTCGCTACTTTGTACCCAAAGAGGCAGTGATAGGTCCCGTACACTAGTTTAGTAAAAAAAAAAAAAATACTTGTAGTTCGCCTAATGCCATGATCTTCAGCGCTTGTAGTTAGACATGCTGATCTGTAGGAGGAATATGTCCGGTGGACAAAAAATCACAACCTAATCCTCACAGGGAGGAGGGCAGCATGCAGGGGATTTGACGGACGCTAAGCCCTATTCCAGATAATTTTGACGAGTGGCAGCAACGCATGAATGATTTGTGCGGATATTGGGCCCCGAACCCGTTCGTAAAACATTGACACAGTTCGGGTTAGGGTTGTCATGGCCTCGCTTGTTGTCCACCGTTTCGGGGGCATGTCCGATATTGATATCTCCAACAACATTTGCTACTGCCTGCGACCCAAAGGCGTGGCTGAGTTGGTAGCCCATCTGATGAGTCCGTCAGATGTAATGGCATGACACAACCACATTAGGAAGGTGCTTTTGCTCAGTGCTTGAGTGCAAGAGGAGCCTGCCTGAGGGAGCAAGGAATGTGATGTCTGAAAGCCTCCCGCTCTCTTGGTGTAACGTGCTTTCGCCTGTCTCGCTCGCTTGTTTTGTTCCGTGGCTCGTGGCCCTTCCCAATCCGGCGTGTTTCGCTTACTACTGGCCAATCAGCAATTTCCCGGCTCGCTTGTTTGGCCTTCAACTATTCACAACTACTCTCTGTCCGGCCTATCCCCGCCCGTCTTGCCCATCCATCACACACTCCGAAACTTCCTTTTTCTTGTCTCCCACCACGTTTTTGTCCCGGCCCGACCCCATCGTGCCGGATTGTCCAGTTGACGTCCTCCCCTAGCGAGGTGGCGTCGACTACCGAAGCCGCGGCCATGTCATTGAATCTCATCGGTGGTCCAGGGACTCCGGCACTCCTCTTACTCCCATTTCCCTCGTCGATATTCTGCGCCGAAGGTCTTTGCTCTCGCTTGTCTCGGGACCTTATTCGCCAGTTCGACGCTATTGCTCCACCGGAAGTGTGCTTGGCCATGCTCCATCTATCACGACCGCACATTAGCAAAGAAAGTGCTCACTAGAGTTTTGTGATCTTCCCCTGCAATTTAGCCTCTTTTACATCCATTTGGCCCTGCGAGAAGAAGGATGAAAACAATAAATATACTAAGCCAGAGTTCTCCAGTGAAAAAGCCAAGCTTGACAGACTTGTCGTGGCCAAGAAAGTTCAACTTCAGAAAGGCGCTGCTGCGTGGCCCGTAGAGGTACCCTCTAAGCTCCCCCAAGCACGCTGGTAACCATTTTCCCCAGAATGATCTCCATCGGCGCGGTCTCCCATCTCCTTGTCCGCCCCTTTTTTATGTTTGATACCAGGTATAGGGACCAGCGAGTAATGAAATGCTGCTAGTCAGTCTAGCGGCCTATTCTTGGTCCTTCCTCGTCCGGGCCGCATCCCCATTCTGATCCCGGCCTGCTACCGAGCTGACGGACATATGGGGAAATGGGTCTTGCCCGTAAAGCGCATGTGTAAACGGACTCTGTCTCAGCTTCACGCCTACCTTACTCTACGTGGGCAGCTAAAAGCCAACAGAAGCCTGTTTCCTTCCTTCATCCTCCAGGTTTCTTCCCTCGCGGCGGTCAATCCGTCAACTTCCGCCAACACAAACACCAAAAGGCAAGAAAAAGAAAACAAGAAAGAGATGGCACGGTGACAAGACACTCGTACCAGAGCACCTGTGGCCCAACAGTTCTGAAACGGAAAAGAGGCTGAACAGACGACAGTTGATTTCCCCTCCTATCTTTAGCAGCATCGGGTATCATCACATGTCATCTCGATCTACAATACCAATTGCCGACTAGTTGCTGAGTATTAGTACAAGAGATCCAACACGCTTGGCCAACTCTGTCGGTGCCCATCACCGAGCGAATATTTCCGCCCCCTTTCCCAATCAAACCAAGCCACAAGTACCAGAGTACCCTTCGGTCTCTACGTACGTCTCCACACATCACAGGCAGGACACAAGTACACAGGCTCCATATAATCACCCAGCTGCTCCCTGAGGAGATTATTTTGGCCGCATTGTTCTTGGAGCCAAGACCTATATGACTGTCTTTTGACAGTCGTCCCCTCCGTCGGCCCTCCAAATCACATCTTTCCTGTTTACAACATCTTAGTCTTGGGATACATCGTATCCTACAGTCTTACCATGTGTCGACAACCGTCAGAACAATCGGTACAGGCTGCCCTCAGCGCAATCGTGCCCAGTCACGTAACGGTCCATAGCTTGCGGCCCATTGCTTCCCTTCGACCGCAGAGGATATTCGAAGTTAGTCTTTCTGACGGTAAAACGCTCCTCCTTTCACTCCCGCCACAAGCCCTCTTCAGACTCTTGCGGCACGAACAATCCATAATAGGCTCCGAAGCCGCGACAGTTCGATGGATCAGGAATGCTCTTGCCAGAAACCACTCGACGAGATTCACAAGCCCAACACTTCAGAGGTTCCTCCCGGCTCTCGTGCATACATCCAGTCACGGTCCTGTCGAGCTGGGTTCAGCATATAACGTCTTTGAGCATCGACATGGCATCCCTGTTGCCTTGTTACCCTCTCCCCCCAGCCAAGCGGAGCGCAAACGTCTGGATAAGCACCTCGGTCAGCTTTACCGATCCCTCTCATCGATAACATCGCCGTCTGGAAGGTTTGGCCCAGTGGCTGCCGTGGTCCCTAAGATGCTAGGAATAGAACTGTCGGACAAGACGGCGGGGTTCGGAGAAGGCGGGTTGATGGCATCCGACGGAGCAAGGAACTGGTCAACTGCTTTCCAGTCATTATTAGAGGGTGTTCTAAGAGACGGCGAAGACATGGCAGTCACAATGGCTTACTCCCCGATACGAAGACACTTCAGGCGATTTGCGCACTTGCTCAACGAGGTCAAGGTGCCGAGGCTGGTGGTTGTCGACATGGCTGATGACACAAACACCTTGGTCACCGTGGAGAGAACAACAACAAGTACAAACGGATATAGCAGCTACATGGCGGCAGCACCCCAACCAGCAGCATCCGCACCAGCATCAGACAGCACCGCCGGTGGTGACCGACAACTAACGCTCACCGGCCTTCAAGATTGGAGCAACTGTGTCTTTGGTGACCCCCTATTAGCCACTGTTTTCAGCGACGGCGTCTCGGAATCCTTCATGGAAGGCTTCGAAACCAGCCCTACTACAAATGCGAACGATCTCAGCAGCAGCAGCAGCAGTAGAAACACAAGCACCCACAGCACCAACACAGCAGTCATGTCCATTACAGCCATCACCGAACAAACCACTATTACTCCTGCACCAACAATCTCCAGCCCCCCACCAGCAGCAGCAGCACACGCCGCCAGGAACAGCACCAGCAGCGACGACATATCCTCCCTAATCGAGGACCTCCCCAACGCCAGCATCCGCCTCCTCCTCTACCAAGTGTACCACGCAGCCCTTTGCGTAGTCAAGGAATTCTACCGACCTCGATCGTCGTCGTCTTCCCCATCCACCTGCTCCTCCTCCACGTCTCCATCCTCCTCCTCCTCCTCCTCCTCCTCCTCCAGCTCTCTAAGCACCAACAGGGAACTGGAAGCGCGGAAAAGGCTTACGGAGGCTTTGAATAGGTTGGAGAGTGCTGTGCCGGTGGTAGTAGCACCCATGATGGGGTCTCCTTTCCTTTCCACTTCTTGGCAGCAGCACTCTTCTTCCACTTCCTCCTCTTCTTGTTCGACTATTTCCTCCTCCTCGAAGAAGCAGAAGAATTTCCTCGCTGGTGGGAGGAGTAATAATTCGTCGTCGCCTGTTGTGAGTGCTAGGTCGTTGTTACTTGTTGGCGTGAAGGATAGTAGTAGGAGTAGGAGTAGTGATAGCGTTCTGGCGAACAAGAAGTTGCATCATCGGCCGAGTGGGGAGGATATGAGCCCTGCGAAGAGGGCGAAGAGTGCTAGTGATGAGGAGAAGGAGTGAATGAACGAACCGAGAAAGGAGAGGAAATGGCGGGACTGTGTATTTTCAAATCTGATGGCTGGCGGCTTGGACGGAGTCGGGATGGCGTGCACTTGTTTGTCTGTCTATTTTGGGGAAGTGGGATATTCTAAAGTTCGGAAAGGAAAAGTACAGAGAGAGAGAGTATTGCATCAAGCACTGATTTGCATAGGACTATATAGGACGGTACATATGTAACACGTGAAAACGAATCAAAAATGTTTTCCAGTTCTTTCGTTGTTCCTTTTCCTTGCCTCCCGCCCCTTCTGCTATCCTATCCTATCCTATTCCTTTCGTTTTCGTGAGTTGTGGTAAATGTTCGTTCCCCATAAAGACAAAAAACGCCATGCTATGTTCTTAGTCTACAAAAAAAACACATAAGTGGATGTAGAGTAGTGGTAGTAATTCGTTACAAAAACAAAAAAAAACAAAAAAACCAGACCTCCATCCCTAGAACACGATCTCTTTCGTCCTTTTCATTGTTGATATTTTGACTTGCTTCCTTCAGCTGTTCACCCCGACCTCGTACCATGCGCAGCTATGGCACAGCATACCAGAGCATACTGTGCCACCCAGCATGTCTTCATTTTTCACTTTGGTTGTTTCTCTGAGAATCCCTGCATGATTCTCCCTCTTCCGTCTTCCTCCCCTCATGTCCAACCCCTTTCGATTCTCACCACCTTCCATTCCTTACTCCTTGTTATCTTCTGATTCATCATAAAGTAGGTGGATCATTGGTATTTCAACAACCGCCCATCTTTACCCTCCACATATTCCACTCCAAGCATCTGCGTCGAAAACGCGCAGAACCGATCCTTGATCGCCACAACCTCATATGCACCCTCCTGGCTGGCCTTGATGACCTTGCTATATTCGTCGCTGATATCGTGCTTGGTCTCCAGTACCGTAGCGCGCTCACCCTTCTTCTTGGGGTTGGTGCTGCGAGTGTACGTGAACTCGAACGGCGGGGTACCGTAGAACTCGAAAAGAATCTCGACCTCACCACCCTCGTGGATGTCCACCTGCACCTGCTTACCCTTGGAGATACGAGCCGCGGGGAGCGGGTGAATCGTCTTGGAGATGTTGACGGGAGCGCGGCACTCGGATGCCCGGTCACTAACCGAGGTAATCGTGAACTCACCGGGGTGCTCGGCGATACGGCGGAAAGTGGTGGTGGGGGATTTGGCCCTGGACTCCTCGCCGTTGAAGGTATACCACACTTCGAAGGGAGCGGCACCAGCGAGGGAGTACCCAAGACGTTCTCCGACGCAGTAGTCGGTGCGAGTCTCGAGAGGATAGATGGTGGGCGCCTCGAAGAGCTGGATCTGGACCGAGTGGGCCTTGCCATCGGGAGTGTCTCTGTGGGCGGAAGTGTAATCAGAGATAGAGTGGCAGCCGCTGCCGTCGCGAACGCTGCGAATGCGAATCGTTTGGGTTCCGAGACGCAGCTGGTGGCGCGGGATCTGGATCTCGTACGAGTTGGAGTTGATAGCAGGCGTACGGTACACTTCCGGAATCGGGCTGCTTTGGTGTCTGATCTCGAACTCGAGGTTGAAGGGAGGGACGCCATTGAGAGCGATGGGGATTGACTCTGATTCGCCTTGGTCCGTCTTGCAGTACTTGAAGGTCTGACCGGGCTTGACGAAGGCGGCAGTGGGTTTTTGGTTAACCTTCTGCTTAACAGTGACGGGCTTGAAAGTCCGGTCATTAGTGTAGAGGTTATCCGAAAGTGAGTTGAACGTGTACGTGTACTGGCCCGCCCTGGAGGTGTCTGCCGAGACGGAAGCTTTGCCGAGGGCAGCTTCAAAATCTTTCCTACTGATGGAGGCTGGCCCAGACGCAGGTTGGTGACGAATCTGGTACTCGACATGGAAGGGAGGCGTTCCTGGGAAAACGTCAACAGGCTGTAAGAAAGGAAGGTGCCTAACGGAGCGGCTTATAGTATATTTACCTTTGAGTGCAACTTCAAATCCAGACACATCACCCTCACAGACATCGCTTACAACGAAGTTGTTGGTGCCATCGGGCTGAACATGCGCAGACTGCACAATGGCGAGCTCTGGACGAGGATACCAGTTCACTTCGAAAGACGATGCCTTCGGATCAACAATGCCGTGGCACTGCCGATCCCAAACATCTGTGATCTGGAAGATACCCTTGGTGCGAACATCAAGGAAATCATTGTCGTTCTTGACCGTCTTTTCCAGGACCCTGGGGGCGTTTCTCGAGGTGTCATTAACATTGTTGTAGAAAACCTTCCATGGGCCCTCTCCAGTGAGACGAAGCGGTAGCTTGACCGTCGAGCCTTCAACTGCCATCGTCCTGCGTTTGGCATCGATAAGACCAAACGCTGCTCTTGGGTTCTGGCGGCGCACTGAGATCTTGACCTCATCCTGCACGAAGTTACGGCACGCTCTCTTGTCCTGGACGCTAGTCAACGCCAGGGTATACTCGCCGCCCTTAGCAAGGGAGCCCGTCTTGATCTGATACTTGTTCGTCTGAATATCCTTGACCTTGTGTTGCTTTCTCTTGCCATCATGGATAATCTCCCATTCCAGCGTGAATGGCGCGTCACCCTGAAGCAACACATCCACCGAGACATCGTCGTTAAGACAAGCGGCCATGTTACCCGTGCGGTGCATGATGCTGGCAGAAGCTGCTGGCTTGACATCTTGTTCGAGGGTATACTCGGGCCCGCTGAGCTTTTGAGGTTCGTAGATGGAGTCGCCGATGTGAGTGAACACATACTTGTGATGTCCGGCGATTCTAGGGATGAGTTCTTGCTGGAAGCGTAGGCCATTAACCTTGATACGCTCGGCCGAACGTTGCCCATTGGAAATGACCTCGTATCTGACGTTGAAGGGCGGGGTACCAATCAGGTCCATGTCGACGCGCAATCCAATGGAATTTCCAGCGCAAGTATCGGGGATCTCCTCCGAGCGAAGCGTGAGCTTGGGCTCGAGAGGGTTCAGCAGCAAGCAAGAGGACGGCTCTTTAACCTCTCCCTCGCATTGGCCGGCAACGACCGACTTGAGAGTGTACAAGCCGGGTGTAGAAATTCTCGGCCGGTCCCTGGCATTCTTGGCGTCGTAGGTGCCGATAGAAACGACATCACCATGGTCACCGCTCTTGGTGAGGGTGTCAATTGGCGAGAACAGCCAGCTGATGGTGTGCGTAATGTCATCGGGTACGGACCCAGGAAGTTCATATCTGATTGGAAGATCCTTGGAGCCGCCCCTGGCAACCTTCAGAGGGTTTCTTACGTCGCATCCTTCAAGACGCACACGCGGTCGCTCCTTGACGTAGAGGTTCTGCACCAAATGCTTTGGCTTTGTTTTGGGATCCAAGTCGTCGGCATGGCCGGTGTACCTAACAACATTACCGAACGCATCATGGACCTCATCGACGGAATACTGCCAAGCTCCGCCAACGTTCATGGATTCATTGAGGCTGACGGGGACCCGCTGAGCTCGAGCCCAGGAGACGTCATCATCCTCGACGAGTCTCACAAGACTACGCGAAGCACCGAGGAGTGGAGAGGAGAAGCCCTCTGGCTGCAAGCTCTGGATATGGAAGCTGTGGTCCTTGCCGTTGATGGTGCGGCTATAGCTGACCTTCAGTGGCGGCGTGCCATCAACCAAGAGGCTGAGATCAGACAAATCACCGACACAGCGGTTTGGCGAAGGAACTACCCCCACGCTAGCGCGAGGGCAAGGAACCACAAAGGTCAAGGGAGTCCTGCGATGAACTTCAAGCTTATACTCGTCAAGCGCCTTGCCCAATCGATAGGCACCAGGCTTCTTGACGGGAAAGTTGTACTTAACAGTGAAGATCTCATCATCTGCGTTCCTTTTGACCTCGTGCTTGATTTCTTTGAGCTGGCTTCTGGTCAACTTGATGACTTCGTGTTCGTTGGTTTCGAGGTCGGTGCGAATAATCTCGACATCGATGGGAGTCGTCGCATTGAAGAACAGAGGGATCGAGGCAACCTTGGTGTCCCCTCCGATGCAGTACGGAGTGTTTTCGGGGTTGAGCACCACGGAACTGGTAAATGGTCAGCTTTGTTACTTGGCATGACGGATGTGCTTGACTTACCCTTCCGGGAGAATGTTGATGATCTGCCTACCCATGAGGAGGGAGTGGTTGTAGAGGATGCTGGACACCTTGACTTGATGCTCGGTAATGGCAAGCTCTCGGTCGTAGAAGACCTTGACAAATCCGAATAGCCATGTTTGCCATGGGAGGCCGATATTGAACATGAGCATCCAGTCCACCAGAGCGTGGGCAACAAAGGCGAAAACGACGAAGGATTGTGACAGTTCGAGCCATGGTATCCTAAGCTCTGGCAGGCCGAAGAGAAAGATGAGGTCTAGGGCGATCCACTTGAGGAATAGCCAGAAAGACTCGGTGTTTTCTTCCACCACTTGGGTCCAGTCGTACAGCTTCCAGGCAAAAAGAGCCGCGTAGACGGCAACGGCATAGAGGCGCTGCGTGGGCGCATCGATAACGTGAAGCGGGATCACAGGCCCCGGACCTGTTGGTGCCGGCGCATTTCTTTGGGGAGCGACGGGGAGGGCATTGGGGGTTGCCGTCTGGGTGCGATTCGCGGGAGGAGCTTCGGGTCGTCTTGGTCCGGCCATGGGAAAGCCGCCTATAGAATCCTTGCCTGCCATGGCATGCCGAGTCTGTGAAGGGCTTGACGGCTTCGAGCCCGATGAGGTGGTGTTTGGGAAGTCGAATGTAAACCAGCGTTTGATCAGTACTGGTTGGGTATGCTGAGCTGGGTCGACGATGTGCACGTTGTGGTTGTCGTCGTGATCGTCGTGGCCGTCGTCGTGGCTATCGCCGTCGTCGTTATCGGTCGCCGAAGGACGGATGGTCCACGGGGAGAGGCGTAATAGTTCAAGGCCTCAGTCGTTGAGAGTGGTGGTGTTACATCAAAATCCCTTTCTTTCGGCTGGGATTTTGATGTTCTGTTTGCGGGCAGGCAGAGACAGGCCTATTCTACTTGGTAAAAAGTCACGTCAAAGACGCGGTTGTGGTCTTGAGGTTTGCAGTCGCTGCCCACTGCAGTGCTGGCTGGCCTGCTAGCGTGTGCCAATTAGACGATTATTATTGGACCAGACAAGACAAGAAGACCCACAATGAGTTGAGACCCAACGGGAACCTTGCCCACTTGCCATCTTTCTGTATGGTTGGTCAGTGCTTTCTGAAGCTTCCCCTGCCTTCAGCTGCTTCATCCCCGCCATTATGAGCGAAAGTAAACAAGAGGTTGTTCAGCAAAGAGGGGCAGCACTTTATTGAAAGATCCTAGTAGCAGCGATATTTAAGAGTCCAACATGTGTATGAACCTGGAACTGATGCTCAAAATGCTTGATGGCATGATGACACTGCAGGAGAGGTGGTCTCCTATGTACCTCCCCGTCTACCTCTAGAATAGCAGCTGCTCAAGCGTCAGCGTGCGCCTGCGACGACACTTACACGAAAATCGCAACGTCCAACATGGCCGTCGTTCTTTCTTTACAACCTCACCATCTTGTCACGTCAATACAACTGCAACTAGGTTATTAGTCTTCCAATCGGGGCCTGGCCTGGAAGTCAATTCACCCAAACCTCTTTATTCAGGGCAAGCTGTCAAGGATTAATCGGACTGAATGCAAGCGAGTTTCTCACATACAGCATCTCGGCGCACCTCTCCATCTTCCTAATGCTCCCGTCCCATCAGCTTCCTGTCAACTTTGGAATCATTGCTAGGCGCCGTATCATCCATCAACTTTGTGCATCACCTCCAAATTAGGATCCTCCGTTACATGCCTTATCCGGAGTCTCACAAGTCACAAGGCAAGATCCCGCGGTACACTCTCTAGCTGTCATAACGACGTGAGACGAGAGCTGGAAAAGACAAGCAGCCTGCCCTTCACCCTCTCTGGCCTTTCACTATTCGTCCCTCAGCTTGACCGGTTCACTGGTTGTCGAATCCATCAACTTCATTTCACGATACCCTCTCTCAGATATGGATCCAAACACAGCAACCCGTCGCTCAGGGCGTGCCCGCAAGCCAAACACAAGATATGCGGAACTCAGCTCTGACGACGAACTCAATTCGCCCGCCGGTGTGAAGGCCAGCCGGAAGAGGGCATCGCTCGACTCCAAGTCCTCAGCAAAGCTGGAAGAGTCAGCCAATCCCGAGGGGTCATCTATTACAGAGGAGCCAAAGACAGCTATTCGACCCCGACGAAATGCCAAGCGCAAGGCAGCCTCCGAAGTCTTTGACGTGCCCGTGAACGTCCTGGAGGCTTCGTTAGGACCGTGGCAAGAGAATGAGCTAACAGAATGGCCAAGCTGGACCGACGTGGAATCTGACCCAGTCTTCTTCAATCGTATCCTCAGACTGCTCGGCATACGGGAGGCAAAAGTGAGAGAGGTGTTGTCTGTTGACGAGGAATCGCTCCTCCTTCTCCCGTGAGTTGATAGCGCTCCCTATGTTGCAACAAATACTGACTGCGCCTAGGGAACCTCTCTATGGCCTAGTGTTCCTATTTCAGGTAATGGAGGAGGAAGAGGAGGATCTGGAACCAGATGAGGACTTTGGATTATGGTTCGCCAACCAGGCAAGTCTCTAGTCTCTCCTTTGACGCCTCCCTCGGTTATCGACTGTGGCTAACCTTGGTTGATAGACGACCAACAACGCTTGTGCGACAGTTGCTTTATTCAATATCATCATGAACGCAGAAGACCTTCCACTGGACGCAAACCTGTCCAAGTTCAAGGAGGAATCTAGACCCCTATCTCCACCGTTGCGTGGTCACCTTCTCAGCAACAGTTCGTGGATAAGGGTAGCACATAATCATTTTGCACGGTACGTACCTTATTCCGCTTCCAGGAGTGCTGACCATGATCGACCCCAGCTGACGTTCAGACAGGCGTCTGGACCTTCTCAATGCAGCCCTGGCCCTCGAGAACAAGGCCGAGGAAAGCAAAAAGAAGCGGGCTAGAACCACAGCGCGCCGTAAGAAGGAGCAGGAGATCGAGGATGCCTATCACTTTGTTGCATATGTACCAAACCACCGGGACCGTAGCGTGTGGGAACTCGATGGACTGAAGTTTAACCCTCGCTACGTTGGTATGCCCCCCCTGTTCCAACGGGAGAATTGAGACAAGATGTGGCTAACAGATAATGTAGGAAAATTCGAGGAAGGGGCGCACTGGACAAGTGTAGCTCAGCCTGTCATCCAGGAAAAGATGATGGAGTATGAAGCCGGTCAATTGGCGTTTAGCCTCCTCGCTCTTTGCGGAGACCGTCGGGCCGCACTGCGGCGTCAACTCGCTGTCAACATCCATTGTACGAAACTGCTGGATGATGCGTTCGGAAGAGAATCGGCCTGGTTTGAGGAAGATAATGAGTCACCTTCATTCAAGGACCATCTCAGCAACTTCAACGACATGAGTAAACTTGACGAGTTCCAGCTCAGTGCGGACGAAGCTCAACACATTATCGAGAGTTCATCAGATGCCCGTCGGTTGCAAGATAAAATACAGGCCGGTTGTATGGAGATGGCTGAGGCGCTGCTTTTTAGAACAGAGCTCCGCCAGAAACAGGAGCAGATTCGGACGCAGTACTACACTGAAGTCGCTTCTGGGCCGGAAGGTGACGAGGACGGTGATTCTCAGGATGAAGATCCTGGACGGAGGAAAGACCACACACCAGCAATTCATGAATGGGTAACGAAGCTTGCCGAGCGTGGTGTGCTGAGGGAGCTACACGAACAGGTGAAATCGCGAAACGGTTCATAAACATGCATCCCTACGAGGACTGGTTATCAACTGGGAGGGTACTTGGGCCGCTTCTGTAGCAGAAAGTCATTTCCCAGGGATGCGTATAGCGACGAACTATTTCAAGGTTAGGGGGAAAAGGCTTTGTCATGGCTCAAATATGGGAATGTGGCTTTCGATTTCGGACAAAGCCGGGCAACCAACCAGCCCATTCCCAACGGTCAACTTAAAATTAGTTTGATAAAAGTGAAACAAGTTCAAAAGCGGCGTTGGGAGGTCATGACGCGCAGGAATTTTGCCATATGGTCTCTTGATCGACGATGTCTCGATGCCTTGCAATTTGCATTACAAGTCTGTATCACACGTTTCTTGTGACGTAATTTTGGACAACCCCCCATGGTCCGGTAGACGATAAGGGCAGGCGGTCAAGTGGTTGTAGCGACTCGTTAAGCCGGCAGAAAAGTGGACGCCACGACCCAACTCCGGTTTGAGAAGGCGGTCTTGAGTCGGTCGACGACTCGGTTCCCGCCAAGGCCAGATTTTCGCTGGGCAGAAGGAATGACGGCATGACCCCTGCCACAAAAGCATCTGCCTGTCAATCATCCAGACTTTCAGAGAAGCATTGGCAGACCACTGCCGTAGGAGGGGAACCTCGAAACTGAAAGGCACCGTGACCAACAGCACTTTACCACCACCCCCTTCTTGTCTGGTCTGGTCACGCATTCATATCTGTCTTGTTCCTCCACCAACAAACGTTCTTCCCCTTCATCTCACTTTTTGCTAGAAAAAGGCTGTAAAAGCATCTGTCTTGGCCTTTGGTGAGCATCTCCTGCCAGTATCCCATCTGGAGTACCATCTTCACATGTATGCAGAGGCGACTGAATAGCAGGCTGCATCTTTTTTCAGAGCCCCAACTGACCAACTTTTAGTTTTCGAAAAGACCCTCCTTGCATCCGGCGACAACGGAAAGAAAAACACGACAAGCGCCAGACAAAACAACACCCATTTGTTCCGTTCACGACTAAGTGAATAACTCCATCTACGCAACCGCAATCATGTCGAAACGGCCGAGCCATGCATCGGTCGCCAATGGCGCCGCAACCCAGGACGACTCAACCTCCGCCGCTGCTGCCGAGTTCGATCGCTGTATGTTTTCCTTCCTTATCCCCGGCTTTCCGCGAACCCGTTCGATATCATCCACCATCCGCTGTTCGAAAGAACCAAACCATTCGGCGCTTAATGCAGACAATTGTTGCTAACATGGCGCGTCAATCGGCAGCTCACGACAAGCAGAAAATTCTCTTCTCTACAGATGCGGGGCACTTCTCTCTGATCCGCGCGATGCACCTCGCGGATCTCATTACTGAGTTGAATGGTTAGTTTCTGTCTCTTGGTATCCTCTCGCGCATTCTGTCTGCTTGGGGCAGGGAGCCGGCGCTTGTGACACTGGGCTTTCGGTCTATAAGCGCAAAAGAAGCAAGGTCGTCACGAACTACGCGGTTTCCCCGAAGGATAATGTCGACGCATAACTTCTGCGCGAGTTGGGATGTTATAGGATGACGTAGGAACAGAATGCTAACGCTTTTGCAACTCTCCTAGGCCTTTGCGGTATTCTCTCCCTCTTCTCCTCTTTGCGGTACTGCCTCGGCGACCCCGCCGACAAGACCAACCTCTACTACGCGCTTGCCTTCCTCCCCTTCGGCCTGTTTTTCGATTTCATGGATGGCAAGGTAGCGCGTTGGAGGAAGAAGAGCAGCATGATGGGCCAAGAGTTGGACTCGCTGGCTGATCTGGTACGTACAATATTACTGCCTACGCTTTCCCCCCCCCCCCCCCCCCCCCCCCCCCCCCCCCCCCTTCTCTCTCCAGGACATCAAACATCTAACTCGTAACTCCCCAACCACCAGATCTCCTTCGGCGTCTCCCCCGCCGTTGTCGCCTTCGCCATCGGTATTCGCACCCCTCTCGACCATCTCTGCCTCGGCTTTTTCATCCTCTGCGGCCTCACCCGCCTCGCCCGCTTCAACGTGACCGCGACCGCCATCCCGAAGGACGCCAACGGCAAGGCCGCTTACTTCGAGGGCACGCCGATCCCCACGACGCTCGGTCTGGACGCCATCATGGCTTACTGGGTGTCAAAAGGCTGGATCCATGACTCTCTTCCGTGGGGTACCATGTTCCAGGGCACCGTGCTCGAGTTCCACCCTATTGTGCTCATTTTTATGATCCACGGGTGCTTGATGACGAGCAAGACCATTCACATTCCCAAGCCTTGAAAAAATGGAGCCTGCAGGGTTTACGAAATTGTGACGAGTGGACAACGACGGGATGGATAAAGGTGTTTATGGAAAGGGAAAGGGCCTGGATTTCAACAAGGAAGAGGCCTGCCACGAGTTGGACGTGGGTGGAAAAGAGAAAGGGAAGACTGAGAAAGACTCGGAGAGAGGTCTCGAGCTGGAAAGCAAAAGGCGAGAGAATCCTTCATCGGGTGAGAAGCCGAGATAAAAAGAGTACTACGAAGAAAGACGAAGGAAACTAGCCGTTGGTCTGTAAGGGGTTTTGGGAATTGTTGAAATGACTATCATGCCTGCTTCATGCCTGCTCTTTTTCTCCCGCCATTTTCCTTTCTGGTTACTATCAGGTCGGCTGCGTTGTGTAGTACGAGTGCGTGCTTTTCTATTTAGAATACAAATACCGTCTACCTCTTCCACGCCTTCGGCCTCTACTCCGTACTCCGTACTCCGTCTACGCGGAGATTTGTCTATAATTCGCATTTCGATCTACGCAGAAAGACACCAATGCGCCTGAGTGACAGACCACAAAACCAACGAATAGCATCAAAAGCCTCAAAACATGAACAAAGATGAATCGCCTCTTTCTCTACCTTTCTGTAACAAGCATATGCTAGACTAAATGCTCCGACTATGACCCATACTCCTACCTACTCCATCTTACTCCCAACATGAACTTTTGAATGTTTATTCTTGCTTTATGTACTCCCTTACTTTAGTTTGATTTAAGCCTTGACCTCCTCCTCCTTGGCGGCCTCCTCCTTTTTGGGGTGGTGAGCAGGGAAAGGGTTGTACATGCCACGATCGGCCTTGAGCGCGCGAAGCTTCTCGACGGCCTCATCGAGAGGGTAGGGCACGTCACGGGCCTGGGTAGAGGTGTCGTCACGGTAGCGGATGTTGACCTTGCGGTTGGTCTTCTCGTCGTCGCCGACGACGATGATGAAGTTGTCTGTGTGGAGGGGGATGTGTGGTTAGAAGGTGTATTATTTTGGCTAAAGGGGTAAAGGACCTGAGTTAGGTCCCGGAGGAGACTTGACGGGACTTACATTGAGCGAGCTGAGCGGAACGAATCTTCTTCTGGAGGGTATTGCCACTGCTGTCGACATCTGTTGTTGTGGTTTGGTGTCAGTGTTTGTTATTCAACGGTAGTGACAAAGGGATAGATGCATGGATAGTGAGTAAGGGGGTAAACATACCGACGTGGATCTTCTCCTTCTTGAGGGTCAGGGCAACCTCCTTGGCGTAATCAAGGAAGCCCATGCCGACGGGGATGACCATGACCTGGCGGGGCGACATCCAGAAGGGCCACTTGCCAGCAAAGTGCTCGGCAAGAATGGCAGTGAAGCGCTCGATGGAGCCAGCCATGGCACGGTGGATCATGACGGGGCGGGCGCAGCCGGGGGCAAGAGGCTTCTTGACAAGAAGAGCCTTCTTCTTCTTCTCCTCACCCTCCTTGGGGGCGGCCTCCTCCTCCTTAGGGGCATCAGGCTCGGGGGCCTTGGGGGCGGGCTTGCCCTCATCCTGCTTGGCCTGGGTCTCAGCGGTCATGTACTCGAGAGAGAAGTTGATGGGCTGCTGGAAGTCGAGCTGGATGGTGGCGCACTGCCAGGGGCGGTTGAGGCAGTCCAAAACAGCAATATCGATCTTGGGGCCGTAGAAGGCACCATCGCCCTCGTTCAGCTCCCAGGTGCCACCAGTAGCAGTGGAGAACTCATCGAGAGCCTCCTTGAGGCGAGCCTCGGCGCGGTCCCAGGTCTCGATCTCACCCATGTACTTCTCGGGGCGAGTAGAGAGCTTCATCTTGAAGGTGAGACCAAGCATGCCGTAGAAAGACTGCATGAAGTCAAAGAGATCGGCAACTTCGGCCTTGATCTGATCCTCACGGCAGAAGATATGGGCATCATCCTGCTGGAATCTGCGCACACGGGTGAGGCCGGAGAGAGCACCGCTGGCCTCGTTTCTGTGGAGCACACCGAAATCAGCAAGCCTGAGGGGGAGCTCCTTGTGGCTGCGATCACGGTGACGGAACATCATGGCGTGGGCAGGGCAGTTCATGGGCTTAAGACCAAACTGCTCCTTGTCAACGTCAAGGATGAACATGTCATCCTTGTAGTGGGCCAAGTGGCCGGACTGCTCCCAAAGGGAGACGTTGAACATGTTGGGAGTCATGACCTCATCGTAACCGCGCTTCCAGTACTCCTCCTTGATGTATTCCATGATGGCGTTGTTGATGCGCATACCGTGGGGCAGCCACATGGCGGAACCGGGCGAGCACTCCTCAAAGTAGAAGAGCTCCTGCTGCTTGCCAATGAGGCGGTGATCGCGCTTGGCAGCCTCCTCAAGGAACTTCTTGTGAGCGGCCATTTGCTTCTTGTCGGGGAAAGAGACACCATAGATACGCTGGAGGGAGTCGTTGTTGGCGTCACCAAGGAAGTAGGAAGAAGAGTTCTTCATGATGGCGAAAGCCTCGATTCTGCTGGTATCGGGCACGTGAGGGCCACGGCAGAGATCGATAAGGGGGCCGTTACGGTAGACAGTGGTTCTGGTGCCGTCGGGGATCTTGTCCTTGATGATGTGCTGCTTGTATGGGTTGTAGGCGAACATCTTGAGCAGATCCTCCTTGCTCATCTCCAGTCTCTGGAAAGGCTGCTTCTCCTTGACGATCTTGGTGACGATGTTCTCGAGGGGCGCCCAGTCGCTAGACTGGACGGCGGCACCGCCGGGAAGAGCCATTTCGTAGTAGAAGCCGTTGTCAACGGGGGGACCAATGCAGAGGGAGCAGCCGAATCTGCGCTCGCAGGCCTCGCCGAGGATGTGGGCACTCGAGTGCCAGAAAACGAACTTGCCCTGGTCGTCGTTGAAGTCGAGGAGTTCCAGCTTGCAGCTCTTCTCGAGAGGACGCTCGAGATCCCATAGTGTCTCTCCGTCGATTCTGGCGACAACGGTGCGCTTGAAGAGGGAGTTGGAAATGCCCTTTGCGATCTCGGCGGGGGTGATCTCGTAGGCCTTGCCGGCCTTGGTGGTGCCGTCGGGCATGGTGATAAGGATGTCATCGTGGGGGCGCTTGGCCAGCTCCGCCTGCTGCTCCTTGTACAGTCTGTCGAAGAGGTCGAGGCGCTCCTGGATGAAGGCAGGAGGGGGGTTCATCTCGAGAGGGCCGGCATCGCCGCCAGCGGCGGGGGCAGCAGCCTTCTCCTTCTTCTGCTTCTTCTCCTTCTGGGGCTTGTCGCCGCCAATGGCGACCTTCTTGAGGGTCTCGGTGACCTTTTCGGTAACCTGCTCCATGTTGAAATGTGTCGATAGAACCTCGGGGGTGTTCGGTTTGCGACTGAAGGGTTCCTACAGATAACAATATCAGAGACCCGGGCCGTGACTCACTGGGACGTGTGTGGTCGCAAAGCTTTTGGAGTAACTTGTAGAGGGACGGAAGGGCGGGAAGGAGGGGGATGGGACACTGGATGGGACTTTACTCACTCTGAGACACGACAGCCACAGAAGGAACGTCTGGACCGGGAACGAAGGCGGCGCAAAGAGCTGGAGACACCGCAAGGGGAAATTTTAGGACACTTTTACCCCGCGGTCCAGATCAATTGGGGGCAAAAGTGGGGTGCTGCTGAGGCGTGTCAGTCTTGCTGCACGAGGTGGAAGCCGCATATAAACCCAACAGTCATGACACGGACAGGGCACGGCAAGGGACAAGCATCAGTGCGCCCGTTAAGGTACACCTCTGCTTGGATATAAGTTGTTAGCTTGGTACAGCCAAGGCGCTAGCCAAGCCACTAGCACTACAGGAAACCAGGGTCTTAAACCCGATACTAGGGACATTTTATTGTACAGCCATTTTTTTGGTTATACAATAAATAGCAATACCTCGAGCGACGGTAACCGTTAGCATGATTGAAAGGGATGTAAATAAGATGTAAAAGTGATGATGAGACGAAATGTTCCCCTGAGACGGCCGCCTCCCAGAAGTCCTATATCTAGAATTTAGGTATTTCGCTATATAAACTACCAGAAAGATTACATCGGAATACTTCGGAATTTCCGCTGCCACCGGCTTTGCCACCCCCAGATGATCTGCAATTTCACCGCGCTAACAACTTATATCCAAGCAGAGGTGTACTTAACAGCGGACGCTCGGACCATGTTATCCAGGCATGCCGTCGTGCCGTCCCAACTTTTGGCACCTAAATGCCTGCCTGACCTCGCGCTACGACGATAATAAAGCCAAATTATTAGATAAGGTGCCGTCATTCGGATTCCAGGTACCGAGACGCCTCCAATTTTAGGTTTTGTCTTTACCACTAATATGACTTTTCAACCTCATTCCGGCACGCGGAGAACCTCTCTGTCTTCCACTTTGCGTCTGCATTCCCGTCCCTCTTCCCTGTGCCGATCTGCCCACATCGCTGAATTTCCGCTCGACAGAGTCTCGACTCTCGACCCCAAATCCCAGAGCTAAGCTCTTTCTCCATACCTCTGACGTCCTAAACAAATCAGCTCCCGACACCTCAGCGTCCAGGATCCGGACCGGGAGATATATTGGCGACTAACACGTCGCTTGGGTCGCCATGACGTCCTCGTCACTGGACCGTTTTCCCGATGAGCTTATCCGTCACATCCTTCTATATGTCTCGCCCGAGGACAACGTCCTGAACATCCAGCCGGTCTCGCGACGTTTCTACCACATTGCGAACGAACCGCTGCTATGGCGATATCTTTGCCGAAACGCGTTTACTTTCTGGAGGCCTGAACACTACTTCTTCGCGAAACTGTCGGATCCGAGACCAACTACCATCGAATGGAAAAAGCTATGGCTCCGAAGGAAAGGGCAGAATCACTTGATCAAACGACTTCTAGATGAGATCCTCACGACGAGATACCACCAGCTGAAGAATATCCAGCGCATCTGTCGGTTCGGTTACGACGCCAAAGACTTTCTTTTGGAGCAATGCCACGTCGATGAATCCCATGATGACGTTTTGGCCAGAAGGTACGAGGCAGCTATCTTGTGGCGAAGCAGCTTGGTATTTCAAGTACACTGCACTCAAGGGTTTTGTGAATTAGTCGATTCCCTCTGATGGTGACATCACAATCATTCTCGGCCCAAGTGGGATACGTCTAGATCCAAACACCGTTCGGTTACTGAAACGTTCATCCAGGTACTATGCGAATTCAGCCTTGGACAGCATCCACAGGGGCATGGCTGTAGAAGTATGGTCCAAGTGCTATGAGACAGGGACCGATCCGTACTCGGGGCTCGATCGTGCTCTCGGCGCATTCGACCTGTTTGTTCTGCACGACCAGCCCCAAGACCTTGAATACGTATGTTGAACGCCCATCTCCAATGGCGAGGGCATGTTAGCTCACACCTTTTACCACAGATACTGAGCACACTAGACACGCTCGCCCATAGATTCATGCTGGAGCACCCAGAACATGAGATCATGTCGACAAGGCAGAAGGCTCTAGCCCTAAATCGATGGCTGAGGGCTCAGAATCTTATGGGGATGGAGAACGAGATCGTCAACTACCACAACCTGAGGAATTGCCTTCTAGGCCACGCCCTGTCCGACGATGAGCACCCGTCGCTTCCCATAATCTCGAGCGCCATATTTGCTTCGGTTGCCGAACGCCTCGGCATGTCAAGCGCATGCTGTGCATTCCCGAGTCATGTCCATGCATCTGTGAAGGCCCCTCCTGGCATGACCTTGGATGGTGATGTGGAAGAGGATCCCAAAGCTGAACCAGAGACCATGTACCTCAACCCGTACAAGTGGGATGGGGAGGTTACACTCGATGAGCTAAGGAGGGCACTGGTCGAGTTGGGGTGGACTCAAGGGTCAGAGGTGTTCCTTAGGGCGTCGCCTGTGCCAATCATCATCCTCCGAACAGCGGCAAATATCAAAGCCGCCACCAGTCGAATCCAAAATCTCGCCGACCGATCAGGGGAGCCCATCGAGGTCGAAGCGAAGCGGTTGCGGGCCGGTCATCCAGACATCAACGTGGAGGCGGCCAAGTATGCCTCGATGTGGGCGGAACTGATGGTTAAGCCGGTTTCTAGTGTCCACTGGGACCATAGCCTCGAAGCCTTCCTCCACTCGTTTGCCATGTCATGGGGCGAAGACGCCTGGATCGTTCGCAAATATCTTCTTCCGTTGTACGAACAATTCGCCGCATCGCAGCCGCACGTGCGCAACCGCGCCGGATGGGAAAACGTTCGCGAGATCCTGAATATGTTGGACAACCTCGACAGGCGGGAGGCAGTCGTCACCCGTCGCTGGACGCAGGAGATGCAGGAGCGCGTGCGCTACAGGATCGGCCAGGTCTTCCGCCACAAGAGGTACGGATGGATCGGAATCATCAACGGCTGGGCAGCCGGGTCTGCGGGCCTTCCGGTTCCGCATTACCTTGATGGTTACGAGGATGAGGTCCAGTCCCCTACGACTTCTCCCAGATCTTCAGGTGATAGGTTGCACTCAGAAGGCCTTGGCTTAAGGCCTCAGTTGGCCAGAGTGTTTTATACATGCATGTATGTGGCCATGTGATTTTCCCATCTTCTTCCCTTTTACTGAGAACTTGTACTAATACGGCTAGTCACAACAGGAGTTCTAAGAGACCCAGGATTGACCGCCTGCGTGTGGCTCAGAATAGCATCGAGATCATCACAGATCCTAACCTCATTCCTGAGTCGCTCAAGTTCCTGGCCGGCAAGTACTTCAAGCGGTTTGACAAGGAAACCTGCACTTTTATCTCGAACATCAAGGAATCGTATCCTGACGACTAGGTTTTCGGTTCGGAAGTAACTGGGGAGGTGAAAAAAAGAGGCCGATAGATGCGAAAAGGGGGCCTCGGGAGATGTGTGTATCATACTGTATCAAAAAAGAGGTGTTTTGGCCGCAGATTTATTGTAGGAATAAGGAACCGTATGTATACCCTATACAACAAGGCCACTAGGTCACAATGAGATGAATGAGCACATCTGTCTTTACATTGCAAAATTCATAAACCATTGCCATATTAGCGGGACAGGGACACTCACTATAGATCAACAATGTGCTTAGATCGGAGTCTGGGTATGTATATACATATTATCATTCCATGCTTTATCTTTACGTCTACTTGCAACAACATCCTTTTCTTTCCGTTCCTTCTGGCCATTCCACCCCAAACCTTTTTGATTGTTTCCGTTGTCATTAACCGCATTACCCTGAGTGTAATCTCATCTCATTCCATCCCATTCCATTCCATGCTATTCCTGATTCGAGCTGGGCCAGTGTTTATCGTTGATGGTGTCTCGCCATGTTGTATCTTGCATATAATCCTCCCTTGAACGAGTGTCGTAAACGGTCGTATGTACGTTGTCGCGTATGTGTATGTGTGTGTCGCAATAAAAGAAGGAAAGTGGGTATAAAGGGGGGGGTTGGGTATCTCTCTTTGAAAAATGCTGAAATGAAAAAAGCCAAAAAAAATGAACCGCCCAAACAAAAACACCGATTTGCCATTTGATGCAACCCGTTGGTATATAATCCAGAACACCACCTGGGTATCATGCACCATCATCAATCATCGATCTCGACATTGTCTCTCTAGTCAACGTCTTTGTTGACAAGTCGGCTCGGTGCAGCTTCTCTGTCAAATAAAATTTCGTCGAGAAACGGACTCGCCGGTTTTGGTAAGTCAACCAAGCCATGTAGGGCGCCTGGGAGGGGAACTGGGAGAAAAAAAAGCTCCATGGTCCGGCCAGGTCACCCTACCAGCGAGGCTGGTTCATCGCATCGCATCGAAGCGAAGCGAAGTGCGCACGCGGTGTTCTCAGTGGGAGAGAACTTATATCGCATGAAACAAGCCCGAACGAACCCTTTCATTTCCGATACCGCCCAGTCTCCTTGCGCACCGCCCAGCCCTTGAGCGCGATGCACAAAATCACCCACGCCATCAGCAGACCGACAAGGCCCATGGTGACGGTATACATGAACATGGCATCGAGCTGGTAGTGGATCATGCCGCTGACGGTGTCGCTTGCGCTGGCCATGAAGATGATGCCGCCACTAATCAAACCGAAAGCCGCGAGGAGCTCCGTCGGCGGGCGCGAAGGGTACACGGAGCGCGGGGGCTTGAGGTAGGTGATTACATAAGTAAAACCGCGCGCGAAGGAGGCGCCGGTAAGCAGGTTGCCCCACTGCTTGTGCACCATGCTGGAAATCATGCTGTCCTGCGTGTGCGAGGACATCATGATTCCCAAGAGGAGGATGACCAGGGCCGGGATGGGGTTTATGCTGAAGGAGTAGGTTTCGGGCTCGCGGCGGTCGGAGTCCTCGACTTCCACGTCATGGAAGTGGTGCTGCTGGCGGGGTTCCTCGGAAACGCCGGCGGCGTCGGTGACGGTGGTGTTGAGCAAGTCGCGGATGCGAACCGATTCGATGAGCATGCCGCACAGGCCACCGCCGATGAAGAGAACGGTGATGGAGAAGTGCTCGAGATCCGAAGCCGACCATGCGCCGCCCCAGTGGCCGAGATGCTCCAAGAAGATGTTGGTGGCGCCGTAGGTGAAGATCAAGGCACTCTCGACAAACTCGGCAGAGGGTCGCCATTTCTGGCCCGCCTGCTTGGGGCGCACGTTCCAAGCCTTTGGGTATCGTTAGCTATTTGGGCTTCGTTGCGGATATTGTGAAATTCACGGGGAATACGTACCCAACCAACTTCCCCGAAGCAGCCGGCCCAACGTCCGAGGGTGAAAATACCCAACCAGAAGAAGATACCGCCCTTAATCCAGTGAGCAAGACCATTGAAAATACCGGAGCCCTCCTACAAGCACAACACATTAGCTTCCAAATTCAGAGCCCTCGTTGCACCACCCTTACGAAAACCTGCGGGAGGTGGAAAGGGGAGTGAAGACTTACAAAGAAACGACCATAGGTCACGATACCTGTGCACAAGGCAACGAAACCCAGGGGCAAGATGGCCCGGTCGACCACGTTGTAAGCAAGGATCAAAACCTTCCAGAATCTCTCGGAAATCTTGCCGGCAATCTTCTGAATGGTGGAGACGGCCTTGCCGGAAGCAGGAAGCATAGGTCCAAGAGGCTCGCTGCCGCTGTGGGAGTCGACATCGTAGGAGTCATCGCCGTCATCATACTCCTTGGTATGCAGGTCGACATCGTGAAGAGCGAGTGGCTGCCGGGAAACGTCACCGGGGCTAGACGAACGGGAGGGACTCCGCAGAGCATCGCTGGAAGGTTCGGTTCCCTGGCCACTGTCGTTGGAGAATCGGTAAGTGTCGTTATCGGCGGGCTTGATGTGGCTGTTATGCTCCTCCATGGCCTGGGTCGAGACGGGCATGAAACCCTGGCGCTCCCTGCTGCTACCGTCGGATTGCTTCTTGAACACGCCTGCAACGCTCGCCAAAAGACCAATGACGAACTGGGCCCCAACGAGCCAGGTGACAAACCATCCGAGCTTGTGGTGGGCATTGTTAGGATACAGATCCGGCGTGCTGGCGTTGTAGACGATACCAAGGAGCATGCCGCCGACATTGGTAACGAGAAAAGCGAATTGCGCCAGGAGCCTATACCGCGAACGGGCAATAGAGAGCATGACACCTATAGGTCGCTTCAGTCAGCATTTTGGAGCCTTTCTCGTCTTGGCGCGCGCCCACAGGCCAGACGGCGGTGTGTTCCTTACCAACTGGGAGCATAAAAACCCAGGCAATGACCATCAGGGCGATGTGTGCGTAGATGGCGGTCTTGTGGTCGGGATGGGCAAAGTATGTGAGAGGGTACTCTTCCTCCGGCCGGGGCTTGTCAGCATCAGTCATTTCCATGCCTCCGTGGCCGCCATGGCCGCCCTCACCACCGCCGTGCGCAAGGGCGGTCGGAACGAGCAGTCCCAAAACTGCGGCGCCAGCCAGCGCTGCAAGCAGCGGCCTTGTAGTAACGGACTTCATCTGGTCAAAATCCGTCTAGTCTTCAGTCTGTACTTGGATCCGGGTAGTCGTTATGATGAGGTCAGAGTGTGTCAAGATGGGATGAAGATTGGCACATTCAACCGAGGGAGGTTGGTGAGGTGGTGATGGAGACGGTCAAGGATGAGCAGATACTTAGGAAGCTGGCGGTCTTCCTAATCTGCTGGACAATGTAGACAAAGGAGAGTCGAGTGGTGGCTATCAAAACATGGACAGCAGACAGGGGGCGCTCCGGTGTTTTATTGAGATCTCTGGGATCGGAAGCGAAAAAGACGAGAAAGGAAAATACATGACGGTGACGAGAAGGATATATCTTGAGAAGGATATATCTTGTCGCTCCATGGAGACACCCCGTAGAAGGACAGGGAAGATTGCGCATGGTCAGGGTATGTGGTGGAGGCAGCGAGACAGGTAGGGATTGGCAATGTCGCCGGCCAAGAGCGACGACAAGACCACGCGGTGCCATCCAAGACTTTCTTCCTCGTCGAAAACACCACGGCACGGCATCGAGTCAGATCCATCCTCCAAAGAGCCGGCGCATCAGCCGACCCCGGAACCGTTTTGGGAGGTTTGGTGATACACTAATGGTGTGTGAATGGTACCTGACGGGCGGTTCATGGTACGTGATGAGTCTGAAGCCGGATCCCGATCGTTGTTCGGGATCATGTTCGCGCCTCCGAGCTATCCGAAGCTTCAAAAGCTTTTTGCTAGCAGGTTGCTAGTACGTACCGTATTGTCAGGTAATGGCAGGCACCAGGCGGTAAAGTGTTGGTCGCTCCTCGCAGTCTCACTGCAGCGAGAAACGTCACAAGCACATAAGGTAAGGTACCTGGACAGTCACAGCAGACTGTGTGGGGCACGTCCCGGCAGAGCTCTCGCTCAGCTGCAGGCGGGCTTGGCGGGGCCTCAATACACTACGGGCAGCGAGCAGATCAGGGGCCAGCTCGAATGGAAGGTTCACACGGCGATTCCACGGCTTTCACTCGCGCATGTGCCATCGTTTCCAGTTGTACTTCAGTTCCGATGGTGTAGGAGATCCGGTATCGAGAGTGCTTCGGAAGTTCATCCCATGCTTG
Organism: Neurospora sp. FGSC 26628; assembly: GCA_009805345.1. Lineage (NCBI taxonomy): Eukaryota > Fungi > Ascomycota > Sordariomycetes > Sordariales > Sordariaceae > Neurospora > Neurospora sp. FGSC 26628. Next base: position 138,630 of record RAOO01000029.1, on the reverse strand, counting down.
CCATTGGCTTCATGACCCTTTTCGCTGTGTCACCCACGGCCTCCTTTCAAAAGGGTTGCCAGCCCTTTTGGTCAACGCCGGAGGGTAACGCGTAACAAACTGTTATCCAGAAGTATTTCCTGACTAAGACATGCACTTGCGCTCGCACCACCACCCAACATGATATCTCACCAAAGCTACGTCGAATCGGACAGCACCGTAACGGATTTATCTTTTGTCAGCAAGCGGAAATAACAAGTATCTATCTACAGGTGTACTAGAATCGGGAAGAAGCGTCCATCTGATCATGCTGCAACAATTCAAATGGCTATCATCATCGCGAGGTCGCATGGAAAGTGGGGAACGCCATGTAGCACAAAAAGCCTCCAAGTCCCGTGGCCGTGCGTGGACAGCCACTGAGCGCCATGCTAAAACTCACATTACCCACCATTGATCTTTTTTTTTTTTTTCTACATGTTGCCTGTTCAGGTTCTAGATGCCCCGCGTCTGCGCCCATTTCTGTTGTTTGTCGGGTCTCTCGGACTGTCGAGTCCCCCGAAGCTGATGTCGATCGAGATCTTTGATATCGCAGCCTTGTATGTAAGTAACCTGAAGCTTTTCACAGAACGGACGGAATGCCCAAGTTCCCTCTCATATCATCGCAAGGGTCTCTCCCCAGGAGTCCAGGAGTTCGAACGTCTCCAGTTCGTTTCACGAGAAATCAAACACTCTCCTCCCCCGCATCCGATCCGAACCTTTTTCCCCCTCACTTCCATTATTGCCATGTCTCGGAGCTATCCTTGTCCTTAAGTCCGCGCCGTAACTGTCACGGAATCGTGAACTGGCGAATTCGGCTTTTGGGACTTTTGGGCATCGAAACCTTCACCGGATCTCACCAACCCTGTCATCCTCCTGCACGGCACTGCACTGTGATAACTCCACTCACCTGCTGCACACTCGGCAAGGCTACCCAGCATCGCTTACACTAAAATCCCAACCTGCTGTTTTTTTTTATATCCGTTGGCTCGTTCACAAATCCCTTCTTTCGAATCGTACGAAGATGGCTTCCCATGATCCAAACAAGACCGTTATCATCCGATTGCCAGTATCGACCCTGCATACGCGTTCGATCCCTTTCGGCAAGCAAGGGACCGGAGCTGCCACTCTGCCAGTCATGCACATCTTGGCGATGTATAACGGATGACATAAAGACCTGACAGACGTCAAACGCTTATCCCATCTCATAACTCCCATGGTCACTGTTAATGATAGGGCGTGAACATGTTTCCCTTCTCGTCGAGTTGTCTGCCGCTTACATATCGGAGTTTGGGAGGGATTGTTTCCGCCAGACAGCAGTCATCTCTGACCGAACTGATTGGTCAGTCTCATGATTGGTGTGGTCCCTGGATCGCCGCGACGGTACCTGTCAACGTGCGAGAAACTAACCGCATGGGCACTGTCCTCTAGCGTAGTCTTCACAACCGACCCCGTGGATTGTTTCTCTTTATCCACCAGATCCAACTTGCAATCCACATGGGCGGACGTCCCGGACGACGTATAAAGAAAACATTTTTTCTTCTTCCTCCATCCAGCGATGTGGGGACGACCCGAGATCGTGCCATGGCTCGCACTGAAAGTAAAAGACATCACGACTTCGCGAAAGCGGTAATCGGCTCGGAACAGTCATTACTTACGTAGTACACAGCACTGATCGACGTTGAATCAGCTGGTCATAGATCCGCTCATCAATCACATGTTAACAAAATTTCTAAGCGGTTTCATCACGTCGCAGAACAGTTTCTACACGTAGTACTATAGGTTTTCGTTTCACCACGCAGAAACGTAGAACTCCTCTCTGAGAGGGCAGAAGTTTCTGTTTCGAACGCATAAAATACACGGGAGTATTCGGGATCCACTAACGGCCGGGCCGGAGCGCCGGGAGCGGTCCTCTATGCTCGGGGTGGGGCATCTCGGTGCGCGACGGCACGACGGGGATCCATATTGGAGCGCAAAAAGACGGGAACCCAACCCGTCCAGGTACTGTTGCAGAACGAAATTCGGTGAGACCGCATCGCCGGGATCCATAGAGTGCCCGATGAGCCAGCCCTGTGTCCCCTCTCCCGAGAGCCAAACCACAACACACATACACCGGTTGGCACCGATTTTTGAGTTCCTACCTACCAAGCCTACTGTACCTAGCTACGAAATGTGTTTTGCGCCATTGAAAGCCGTCCCAGGCTGCCGGTGGTCGTCGCTTGTCATCTGAGGCTCTGCTCCCGCAAGTGAAAGCGAGCTAAAGCACCCATTCAGCTCCGTCACAGACTGACGTCACGGGCACGCTAGGGCTGAAAAAGAGAGTGGTTTTGTCAATACTGTATTGCACATCACTGCACTCTAAACTGCACATCAGCTGCACACCCACTCGTTGTACATAGCACGCATTCTATCTCCACCAGACGCCCAAAAACGTGCATTGCACGCGAACCGCGCAGACAATCGTTTCCCACGCTCCAGCTAGGTAACGGGGTACCTATGCTTTGAATACAGTATGCCGGACTGGACTGGACCGGGCCGCTTCGGTTCGCGTCGACCGGATGCTGGCAACACAAGGGTCCGTACAAAAACCGGAACCACGTCAGACGAACTCAGTATTCACAAACACCCGTCCCGTCATGGCTACTGGCGATCATTATGTACCCGCAAAGGGACTGAGCGGAATGCACATCACGTTCGCGGCTCCGGGAAGAGGGCGAAGCGACAAACGGCACCAGATGTCCGACTCCTGGGTTCTACTACACCCATCATCATCATCATCATCATCATCATCATCATCATCATCATCATCATCATCATCATCACCCCCATACATCATGCGCATTCACGCCATGAACCGGCCAGTTGATTTCCCCCATGACATGACACCGCGAACCTTTTCTTCACAGGGCCGATCGATCAATCAGCCGCCATCTATCACCACCACCAGCAGTCGTCACCTTCCCTTCCTTTCTCAGTTTATGAAGGATCTGCGTCACCCCTCCAGCAGCCGGTATATGCAAAGTTTCCGGCACGCCTTCGTAGATAACCTTGACAAGTTCCATCGGTGTCCATCCATCGCCATCATCCTCCTCGGCAGCAAACGCGCGCAACGTCTCGATCACCTGATCCTCCCTCTGCTGCCGATGCCGGATATACTCGACAATTTTTGCCGGCCCGTCCTCCACCACCGGTCCGTGGCCCGGATACCCCTTCCCCTTAAACAGCCCTCGCATGCGCTCCAAACTGTCCAGGTACGTCCCCAGATCCTCGTACACGGCCGTCCCGTGCCCCAGCACGTTGTCGCCCGTGAAGAGCGCGTCCTCCTCGGCCAGGTGGAGAACCATGTGATCGACCGTGTGGCCGGGGGTGTGCACCGCTTTGAGCGTGGCGCCCTCCACGCTGAACTCTTGTCCGTCTTCAATGGGAAGTAGTGTTTCGGTGCCGATTTGCTCAGGAGACACGGGGCTGCCGTGGTGGCCTGGTAGGTAGGTGGGTTGGTTCTTGTAGACTTTGATGTTGCTGTTCCAGTCGAGCAGGTGCCGGATCCCGCCGGTGTGGTCGTGGTGCCAGTGGGTGATGATGGCGGCTGATAGGTGAGCCTTTTCCTCGGCGAGGGTCCGTTGTAGGGCGGATATCCAGGAGCGCTCGCCGGCGCCTGAGTCGATGAGGAGACGCTGGGGGCCGGTGCCGACTAGGTAGGTGTTGGTTCCTTGGAGGGTGTATTCGCCGGGGTTGCCGCCTAGGATGCGGATAACGGCCGGGCTGAGGCGGGTGACTTCGGGGAGGGGGGTCATTCGTGGTTTGGCCGCTGATGAAGACATTGTTATGGTGCGGCTGGGCTTGTAGTATCTTGCCAGATATGGGATTTTGCAAAGGTGAGATAACCGTGGATTTAATGATGATGATGATCCCTGACACGATAAACGTCTGGTAGAGAGTTCCAGGAGCCGGAAGGGAGGTGAGGACATGCAGAGCTAGGAGTAGTAGGGGCGCCAAATAAATGACACACAGGGGGTAACATGTGATATAGCTAAGCAAAGGTTTGTGAGAAGTAGTGAAGAATGATGACTGTATAGGATACGTTATACGTTTGGTGTGAAACACGGTGGATATTGCGTCCTGGTGAGATGGAAGTAGTGCATAGAAGACTACCTAACGGACTGCGGGGTACTGCCGAGCCGAGGTGTCGGCAATGATACCATCGCACACAATCAAAGTCCAGCTACCGCCCGCTCAAGCACCGGAGATCACTTGGCAGATCGGCCAGATGAGCCGGGCTCGGGATGGATGGTAAGAACGTGTTGTAAGTTGCAGCCATAGGAATCTCTTTTCTGTTGATACAAGGTCTTTCAGGAATCTAATCCGCTTTGTATAATTTGCGTGCTTGTCAGAGTTGCTGCATTCTTTTGACTCCCTGCTTGTATTTAATATGTCTAGAAACTAACTGCCTTGCTAGCCTGCAATGTAAATGGTCTCCGTCATGATGGGAGATTTACCTCTATATACGGCCGCATCACCAGTTACAAATTGTACAGACCATGGAGGATGTTATGTGCTGCCAAGGCCACAATAAGTCGCCATGTTATAAGAACCCAAGTCTGACAGAGGTCTTGATGAAGAGATAGATTAAATGATTCTCCAAAGTTTGGTTCTCATTTGACGGTAGCTCGCCTCAGGCTGGGTTGAGGATGAGGATGGCTCATGGTGGAGTCAATTGTGAATGCAGGCATGGCAGGCACCTCGGTCGAGATGTACAAACTAATGCTGGTTTGTTTGTTAGCTTGGTACTCCTAGTATACTGGACGAGATCTATCCCGAATTGTCCCAAATGGCTAGGTACGGGTCCGAAAGGCATCAACAAGATTCAATATGGCATATCAAATTTCCAAAATAGCATATGCAAGGTAAGATTACGCTTTGGTTATGGAACGAAACGAATCAATTAGATATATAAACGCCTAGGAAAGTTGACCAGAGGTCTCGAACTAACGAACAAACCAGTATTGGACTGTAGAGGTCCCGTCTCAGGTATCTCTGTAGCTCTGGTAGGCTGTGGGCCAATCAGAAACAACAGTTACCTAAGGTCCTAGTGCGTTGAAAAGGTTCCACCCGTTATCCCCTTTCTTGTTATCGATAAGCCTTGCGTAGCGTCCGATAAGCCGTTCAAGTCGCTGCAACAAGTGCGGTTGGCGTCCATTGATTGATGTTGACGCCGCGGGAATCGGATGGAGATTCTGACCCCGAACAACTTAAAAGCAATCTTGCTACAAGAGAACCAACACAACCAGAGCGGAACTCTGTTATTGCCAGCTCCATACACGTTACTTTCATAGACGGTAGGATATCTCTTACAGAAATCACCAGCCAATGCTGCCAATTGAAGGAGCGCGACAGTTTGACGTGCACGCGGCTAACTATTCCAGGGCACTTAGACCAAACCGCCGGAACCCGTGCTTTTCCCCCAACAGAACGCGATTTGCCGACCTCGCCACGACGCCTACAGGCCATCTCGACTGTATAGAAGGGCCAGGCTGAAAAGAGCCAATTCTCCAGCTGAACTCACCCACCGTTTCGAATCTTACGAGCCGAAAGTCCACCAACACCATTCGAAGCGTCGGAAGCAACACTCGCCCTCGCTGCTAACCCGGTCACGGACCGCCCCAACGACTGCGGATTCGACACAGTTTCTCTCCTTCAGAACCACTAGCACACACGAGCTTCACATTTGCGGCTTTCTACGAGCGAACGGTCACATCAACCATGTCAGCCAACGCTGCGTCCTCCAAGGACCACAAGGTCAAGGAGCCCCAACCCGGACAACCAATGTATGGATGTGGTAAGATAGCCCATTCTCGTCCCAGCTAAACGGCCTTATTTTCTAACCTCTTCGTAGAGCATGTCGGCCGTCTATTCAACCAAGATCAAGCGACGATCAACATGTCCATACAACATTACAAGACCATTCTGCGAGCCATCTTCGACATCAACCCCATCCTCCCACAAACGGCCAAGGGCATGGATGGCCAGGTTGTGACATCCCTTACCCCGACCTACCTCTGTCTGCAATGCCCCTCGACTCTCACCGAAGAAGACCTTTCAAAACACGGCAACAAAAAATCACATCGCTTCTGTACGTTGCCTCTGTTAGAAGAAGCCACACCATCGGGCAAGGAAACTGACAATTTGGTCCAGATGTTGAGTCGAGGAGCGGAGCGCTGTATTGCCAAATGTGTGACGATATCGTTTGGGACCCTACCTTTGAGGATTTGAGGTTAAAGAAGCTCGGCACAGGGTCGTTTTTCGGTAGTATGTTCTTCTGTTCTTTTCTTCCATCTTACCTTGGCCGTTGCTAACATGTATCTCTATTACAGGCCGAAAGCGTAAACATGAAGAACTCTTCGCCCCTGATCCCGTCAAGGACGCTCCCCAGTATATATCGACCAATACCACCCTCGCCACCTGCAAAGCCAACGGTCTCCGCGGCATATACAATGCCGGAGCAACTTGCTATCAAAACGTCGTCCTCCAATCATTCCTCCACAATCCCATACTACGCAACTTCTACCTGAGTGATGGGCATCAATCAGGCAGCTGCGATACACCCCATTGCCTCAGTTGTGCCATGGACGATATGTTCCAAGAATTTTATGCCAGCGAAACGACCAACGGCTATACCGCCGCGAATATCTTGTCCGGATTTTGGATCAGCGAGAAGAAGGCGTTTGAGAACTTGGTGGCCAACAAAGAGCAAGATGCCCATGAGTTTTTCCAGTTTATGGCTGAGGAATTACACGAGAGAAATGGCGATGGCAAGAGACCAGAAATTGGCAGTGAGCATACCTGCAACTGCATCATTCACCAAACATACTACGGAAAATTACAGACGTCCACAACGTGCCAAAACTGTGGGGGCGTCACCAACCAAGCCCAGAGCTTTTTGGATCTCAGTGTTCCCTTGGAAAATTTGACGCAAAAAAGGGGCAAGAAGAACTTGACTAATGGCGACGGGGTCTCATCGGCGAGAACGCAAAACAGTGTGACTCTCCAGGAATGCTTGGACGAGGAATACATCAAATCCGACAAGTGCGAGTATCGGTGTCAGAACTGCAATTCAGTACAGCAAGCAAGAAGACAGACGAGTATCAAGAAGTTACCCAACGTCCTTTCTATCCAGCTCAAGGTAAGATTACCGGGACCCCTTCCTCATTCACATTCCCTTGTCCCCGTTCTCGATTCCTTTTTGATCGGAGGCAACAGAAGCTGACTTGTCGACAGAGATTCGAGTTCAAACAAGGGCGTAACGACCGTGCCCAGAAAATCGAGACACCTGTCCAGTTTCCTTTGCAACTCAACATGCTGCCTTACACGACACGCGCACGAACGCAGGATATCAAGAACGACTACGAGCTACAGCGATCCTGCACTTACGATCTTCTTTGCGTCGTTGTGCACGTTGGTGACATGGATACTGGACACTACATTTCTTATTGCCGGGTTGGCGACCAGGTGAGTTTGACTACTGACCCATGACACACATTTAGTTGCTCGAGGGTAGACTTGCTGACCTACTTGCGTCTGGTACATTTTTAGTGGTTTGCATTTAACGATCACAAAGTTGAACTGGCCCAGAAGTCTGACGTGCTGAACGCAAAGGCCTATCTTCTTTTTTACATCGTTCGGTCTCTGTCTTGAGCCCAGATGAACGGTGAACTGGTAGGGGCAAGTAAGCAGTAAGTGTTCGCTTGTGTATGATGTTGTTTTTTTCCGTATACACGTGCCAGATGGCTCGTTTACGTTTTGTAAAGTACTTGATCATTTTGCGGCATTCGAGGAAGCATATTCTGCCGGCGTATTTCGGATTTGTTTTTGTTCATGGAGCGTACATGGAGAGGATTCATATAGATAAACTCAGGTCAAAGCATGGGGCTGGATGTTTAAAGAATCTAGGGACGTACGCCGTGGGCGTTGTTATGCGTTGATGGGTATTCATATGTATCATACAAGGCGGTCTGCCTCATGCAGCGAATCGACATGTTGCCTATAGCTGGCCTTGTTCCCTAATCTAAGCATTGGGTTCGTCTCTGTATCTCCAGGTTTGCGCCATCGGTTCAAATGCCCGAGCCGTTTCTTCCTCCTCGCACCGTCCGTAGATTCGTCCAACCTTTAAGCCCAGACATCCTGGCCCACACCCTCGATCCAGTTACCCAGCTTGTCAACGCTGGAGTCCCACTCTTGCAGCCGTTGCCTCATGTTCTCGATCTGCTTCATGTCCAGCACCTTGGGCTGCACCCAGTTGATGTGGGCCACTTCGTCGACCTGGTCGATCGTGCCCCGCAGCAGATCCAAGCTCAGCGCCTTCATGATCAGGTGCTCGATCTCGTCGGGGTGTACCTTGGTCTCGTTCGCAATCGTGGAGAAGGACATGGCGCGGTCATGGGGCGGGCGGCGGAAGACGGCCTCCGTCAGCGCCGCCAGGTAGATCTTCTGGCGCAGCTGGCGCGTGTGCTGCGCCAGCAGCGGGTCCGAGCTGATGTGGCTGGCCAGGAGGTCGTACGCGGCCAGGTCGCCGCGGTTGAAGGCGAAGAGGAGCTGGTGCAGCCACTTGTGCCGGTCGTCGATGGTGAGGGCGTCGAGGATGGGGTGCAGGAGAAGCTCGCCGAAGTTGTAGATGCTCGAGCTGACGAGGGCCGCGATGGCCAGATTGTAGGCGCGCTGGCGCTGCTCCTCAACCGAGAGCGACTTGACGTCGATGCAGGCGAGGTAGAGGAGCGCGTTCTTGTAGTAGGAGCCCGAGTCGGACTTGGCTTGGAAGTAGTTGGCGTTGGTGTCGTAGAAGGCGGCGTGCACGACCGACTCAACCGAGTCGAAGTTGTCGAGGATTCGCTCGGCCGTGTCCAGGTCCTTGCGCGCGCCGTCGAGGTCGCCGAGGTCGAGCTTCACGCGGGCAACGGCGATCGTGGCGAATACATATGCGTCTTGGGAGTCTTCGTGGTCGACCTTCTTGACGACGGCTTCCAAGAAGGAGAGGCGCTCTTGGTTGTCTACGGTTTGCGCGCCCAGACATGGTTAGTGCAAGCTGCCAGATGGAGACCGGGAAGAAGAGGGGATGGGGGCCGTCTGCGCACCTCTACATTGTGTGGCGGCCTTGAGAGCAAGATCGACGAGCTTGAGCTGGTTGATCTTGTCGGCGAACTTGAGAATGAACACCTTGTAGAACTGTAGCCTCTGCGGGGCACTGCCGGGGTGGTTGAAGAACTCAAGGAGCGCGTTGGTGAGCTGATGCCACAGCTTGCGCTCCCATAGTGTCTCGAACTCGAGGACGAGGGGCTGAAGTTCTTCGGGCGCCTGGTCGCGCTGCTCGGCGAGGAAGTCGGAGATGGTGTCGACGTTCATGGCTGTGCTGTGCTGTGCTGTTGTGTGTCTTGGTGTTGTTTCTATCGATCCTTGCTGTCGAGTCCTTGGGATGTAGGCAGGTTCTGGGCCCGGTTCCTGTGGTGGAAACGTCGGCGAATCTGCTGCGGATGGAGATTGGTATGTCGTTGAATGATGTTACACGCTGTATAAGAGCTCGGCGGAGAAATGCAGCGGTACGTCTAGAATGAAGGGTGGAAGCGTTGTCTGAGGTTGTTTTGGTTGACGTCTTGCAGTGAAGCCTTGACGCGGCATTAGGCGTGCAGCCAGCTACGGTCGGTCATTGTGGATGCTCTTTCAGCACTGTGGAGGCCCCCACAGTTACTGCCAAGTGGAAGTGGAAGCTGGAGCTAAGGTACAGACGGGAGGTACGTACCTCCCATAACTCCCCAACCAATCGACCACAATACCAAACGGTACGTACTGCCGTGTAAGTACATACGGAAGCTTGGCACACGTGATTCAGCAGTTCGGTCGGTACATTGAAGGGGAAGTGCTGACGGCAGGCTGGCAGTAGGCGGGCAGCTAGAGCCGGCTTCGACGTCCCGATATCGAAGGCGGCAGCTTGAAGCTCCGGATAGCCTCTACTTCCATCGCCAATTGAACGGGACTCGGCCTGCCCTGCCACCCCACAACCTACAAGATGGCTCCCCTGACGGCCGCGATGCGGTCGACTCCCAGAATCATCGTTTCCAACGCTTTTGCCTTTCAGCGACGGGCTATCTCCGACGTGACCATCACCCGCACCGGCAAGCCCATTATCCGTAACCAGGGTGGCCGGTAATTGTTGCGATATATCTGTTTGGGTGGAATGGATCATGACTAACATACTTCCGCAGCTCCTCCCTCGGTGGACATACCGCGACAGTCTTCGGTGCGACCGGCCAGCTCGGTCGCTACATCGTCAACAGACTAGGTGCGATCTGGCGACTTCGTGGCGTATACCTCTAGAGATCACCATGGCTTACATCAAAACGTTCCGCAGCCAGACAAGGATGCACCGTCATCATTCCATTCCGCGACGAGTACAACAAGCGCCATCTGAAAGTTACGGGTGATTTGGGCAAGGTCGTCATGATAGTGAGCTTTTCCCCACCACAAGAGTCATGTCCATACAGTCGAGGCCCACGTACCCGCAAGGATCCAGCTACTAAGCATGACCACAGGAGTTCGACTTGCGCAACACCCAATCCATCGAGGAGAGCGTCAGACACTCGGATGTCGTCTACAACCTGATCGGTCGCGACTACCCGACCAAGTGAGTCTGGATTTATTGGAAAAAGCTGCGGTGGAGATGCACGAGTATTGACCTGGGTTCCAGGAATTTCTCGTTCGAGGACGTTCACGTCGAGGGTGCTGAGCGCATCGCTGAGGCTGTCGCCAAATACGATGTCGACCGCTTCATCCACGTCTCGTCTTACAATGCGGACCCCAACTCGGAGTGCGAGTTCTTCGCTACCAAGGTACGATTACAAGACAGCCTCGTCCAGCGAGTCGCATCATGACGGTTTTCTAATCGGATCCGTAGGCGCGTGGTGAGCAAGTAGTCAGGAGCATTTTCCCCGAGACCACCATTGTCCGGCCGGCTCCCATGTTTGGCTTCGAGGACAGGTTGCTTCACAAGCTTGCCAGCGTCAAGAATATCCTGACATCCAACGGGATGCAAGAGAAGTATAACCCTGTTCACGTGCGTCTTCCCCCATGATATAACCCTTCGCGCGCGGACAGTAGCATCTAACGGCCGTTTTTAGGTGATCGATGTTGGCCAGGCTCTTGAACAGATGCTCTGGGACGACAACACTGCTTCCGAGACTTTTGAGCTTTACGGTCCCAAGACCTACACTACCGCTGAAATCTCCGAGATGGTTGACCGCGAAATTTACAAGAGGCGGCGCCACGTCAATGTGCCCAAGAAGATTCTCAAGCCGATCGCCGGTGTCCTGAACAAGGCCCTTTGGTGGAACTTGATGTCTGCCGATGAGATTGAGCGTGAGTTCCACGACCAGGTCATCGATCCGACGGCCAAGACCTTTAAGGACCTCGGCATCGAGCCTGCAGATATTACCAACTTCACCTACCATTACTTGGTAAGTTTCTCACATCTCAGTTTGAGTGAACAAGGAATGATTACTGATTCCCATGCAGCAAAGTTATCGCAGCAACGCCTACTACGACCTTCCGCCAGCGACCGAAAAGGAGAAGAGGGAGGACAGGGAGTATATTCACATGCTTTGAGTTTTGGGGGGTTTCACTGGGATGCATGTAGATTGTATAAATCCACCGTAGAGCGTTTGGTGAGTTGATGGAACACAGGACGTCCAGACCGGATGATGTGGTGAGAATTAGAGCAATCAAGGTATTTGCGCAAGCGTAATGACCTGGGGTGATGTCGAATGGTTCATCCCGACTCTGGGTTGTGTTTACTTGTATGAGGCGACTAAAAAGGGAACGGATGGGGAAATGTCATCAATGCATCTGATAAAAGTGCATCCACAATTTTTTTCCGATGCTGCACTCTCCCGTTAAACTTTAATTGTTAGTGCCAAGAGCAAATCATTCTCCAACACTTACAACAATCACTCCTCGCTCACTTATACGACCAACTAGGATCGATTCACTCCCATTTGTACCCGAATTTTTACCCTCTCGTCATATTCTGGATATCCCGAAACAAAAAATGGCGTGCATCATCGACAAGTTCTCTGATGATGAGAGCGATCTGTGAGTAATGCCTCACTACCATTATGCAGGATGCTGACTGTCTAAAGCGAACTCTCTTCCTCAACCCTCGATGCCCTCAAGTCCTTTTACGCCGATCGCGATGCCCGTGCCGAGCAGTTTGCTAAGCTCCAGGCCGAAGCTGAGGAGAGGCACGCTTTGAACGTCAAGCTGTCTATGGATGCTTTCACTGAGGATTGGAATGAGAGTCAGTTCTGGGTAAGTTTTTGCCATATCATATATTTACTTGTTTCCAGTAAAGAGTCGTTCCAACCACAGAATATGAACCGACTAACACGAAAAATTACCAGTACTCCGACGAAACAGCCACCTTCCTCGCCAAACAACTCCTCTCCGGCGCCACTCCAACCACCTCCATCGCCGTCGTCTCCGCCCCCTCCGTCTTCGTCCAGCTCAAGAACCTCCTGAACAGTGACGCCTACGCCGACAAGCCCAAGCCCAAACTTACCTTGCTCGAGCACGACAACCGCTTCGCCGTCTTCGCCGACGAATTCGTCTTTTACGATTTCGCCCAGCCGCTCAAGCTTCCCGCAGCCCTCAAGGGCGCCTTTGACCGCGTCATTGTCGACCCCCCCTTTTTGAGCGAGGATTGCCAGACCAAGGCCGCGTTGACGGTTAGGTGGATGCTTAAGCCTTCTGGACCAGAGAAGATTATTGCTTGCACGGGCGAGCGCATGGAGAAGCTGGTTACGGAGAAGCTGTATAAGAGCTACGGCGTAAGGACGACCACGTTCGAGCCTAAGCATGCGAGGGGATTGAGCAATGAGTTTTATTGCTATGCTAATTTTGAGGTGAAGCCGGAGGAGGGGGCGGGGGCGGAGACGCCGGAGGGGAAGGGGTGGAGTTTGAGGGAGTTGGGGTGGAAGGAGACTACCACTGCTTGAGGGTTGGAGTAGGCATGGCATGGCATGGAGAGGTTGAGGATGGGGATAGGACCGAAGGAATTTGGTCTGTCCATTATTCGGGACTACAGTTCTGTGTTGGTAAAATAATATTTGTGAATAGAACGTTTTCGATGTGGGCTTCAAGAAGGTGAGAAGGGCAAAACGAAGACACCGTAGTTTCTGGGTTACAGCAAGGCGAACATATAATGAGAATCGGACTTTGTAAACATATCAGACCTTGAAAGCTATGAGAGCCAACTTATCATCCACGGACGTCTCTCAAGTGAACCATCGCCACTCATCACATTGAAGAAGACTCAACGTGCAAGCCCCAAGATCCCAAGAAAAGACTGGAATTATATCCGAGAATCCCGAGACACTCCCTTTTGATTTCCCCCATCCCTATGTTTAGTCGTACAACATCAAACATTAACAATAAGTTATCTTCAAGATCTATCATTCATGACACGCATGCCCTCATATGCACCATTTTATACTATCCCATGCTCTCTCTGCTCATGTACGTAACGTAACGTAATGCTCCTGGAACCCCTCTTTCTTTCAAGGTCCTAATCGCTGACCACCGGAGACCCCGGCAAACGGAATGCCAGCCTCGGCTGAAGAGGCGGAGGAAGGAAGGACGCCAAATCTGCCGAAAGTCTTCTGATCCACGCTGACGTAGTGAGGCAGTCTGCCCAGGAGGTTGAGCTTTCCTTCGATGAAGCGCAACGCCCACTCGGGAGGGGCGAGGAACTTGAGGTATCCCAGACCAACTATTTTATTACCATCCATGTTAGCGACCTAGCTCCTTTTCTCTCAGCAGAGCAGTTGGGATCAAATACTTACATCCATAACCGACTAGCAGACCCGCCAAGTGCCCTAGAAAGCTCGAGCTCGGCAGCAAGGCGGCAGTAACCACCACCAACAACAACGGTGTGATCCATGTAGGAATGTTGTAGGTGCTGATGGTGAAGGAAGGGTTGGTTTTGTAGGTGCGAATGGCTTCCATGCCGAGCAGCAGGAATACCCACATGCTGGCTCCCATGACTGGTGTGTTGGCGTGGAGCATGAACCTTTCGATGAAGACGTAGATGAGGCCGGGTATCGTTGCGAATGCTAAAGAAGAACGAGCGTGTTAGTTGTGGCCCCGGAAAAGTCAAGGAGAAGAGAGAAAATGGATATCTTACGGCCAAAAAAGAGCGCTACAGAGGTCAGAGTACCGTACTCATGCTCGAACCGCTCGAGAAGAGGTGTGAATGCGACAATGTTGAGTATTGTGTGGAAGATGTTCAGGTGGATGAAGGGGAATGTGTTGATGCGGTATACTGTTGTCATGAGCGTTAGCAGGTGTGCTCGTGCAAGTGACCTCGTGTCACAGGCCAGCGCTGACGCAGAACCTGTTCCCAAAGAGCTGCCGTCTGGTATCTTGGATATCCGCCCCCCGCGCATACTTTGCGTCCAAGTGAGGATTCACGGCATGGTGGTTTCCTCCTGCTTGTTGGTCTGCACCTGTTGCTTCTTCCCATCCTGTCTCCCACCCCAGCCACTACACTCGCATAACCAAAACAAGAACTGGGTCAGACCTACATGTCGCAATTCCAATCTCGTCCGGTATCAACGCTCCCCAGGTCTTGACGTCCCAATTCCACGAGTTGCCCACCAATGTCAGAACCCACGTCAAGACAATGATCAGCACCGTGGCTCTTGTGAAAAGCGGCAGCTTGAGGAGATAGGCACGCGTGCGCTGAGTATTGAACGTCACGGCGGCCCCGGAGGCGGGCAGTGTTTGGGCTGCCATTATGTATATTCGTGTGGTGTCGTGATTCGAGTAGTCGGTCGGTGTTCAGAAGATCCCAAGGGATAAGATGCGCAGTGGGCAGGTGGGAGGGTATCTCCGCGTCCAGATTTGGACTTGTGGACGCCGGTTAGATGCGCACTCGAGCGTCTCCGAAGGGCATATAGCGTCTCGAGGACTCGGGACGTTGGTTGGTGTTGTCCTGTCGAACGAGGAAGGCGGACGGGAGTCGGTGTTGTATGGCCGCCTTATCGAGAGCAACAACGTTTGGCGCTCTTTTATCGGTCTTTGCTTGCGAAGTACGTAGATGTTGATGATCCGACGTTAGGAGAGAAACGAAGGAGAAAACAAAATAAAAATCGGTTCCTCTTCGAATGTCGGTCAGGAGTAAGGTCCGACTCTAAGCTTGTGGTGAATAACTAGTCTTGCTGAATAAAGCTGACAGGCGGGCTCTCGGGGTTCCGTCCCGGCCGTGGGGAGCAGTGTGGTTAGGGGTCCCAGTCCGTGTCGGATAGGTCGCTGGTCGGAAGTGGAGTGGAGGGGTCTACTTTTTCTCTCGGCCGTCCCTGACATCTTGGCGGTGCTTTTTGTTAACACAGCGCCATGATCTAGTCTTGATTATTTCCTTGTAAATGACCTTGTCTGTAGTGCTGACTTGTGAACAGACTGGGAAAACACTTGGGTGCATCCGAAGCACCGTACTTCGGCAGAGCTTCAACCCGAACCACCCGTACTAGGACAGGGTAAACATATCATTGAAGACCGACCGAGGGTTTTTAAAAGACGAAGGTACGGGTGGGTGGCGCCTGCCGAGTGCAGGGTAGAATAGTCGAGGCGAAATGTCAGTACCAGCATTCAACTCGGAGAACAAACATGCTTTTGTATCTCAAGGATCTAGCAATCAACGCGAAAACGAAAACAAAAAAAAGATCCATCTCGTGTATCTCGGTGGAATACATGTTGATTGCGAAAACCAAAGCGCAAAAACATCAAAAAAACGACACCTGCAGGATTTGAACCTACGCGGGCGAACCCAACAGATAGCTGAATAAGGGTATTCAAGTCTGTCGCCTTAACCACTCGGCCAAGGTGTCATGGTTTTGATTGTTGAAAAGTGAGCACTACAATTGTACTTATAATGCCAGAAACAGCATTACTGGCACCAGGATGCGCATTTCAGTACCGGGCAGTGCCACCAAATTTTCCTCCTTCAATAACACCAACGACGATCGCAAACCCCTTCCGCAGCAGACTCTTGAGCTTCAAGGAACAGAACTACTATCTGCAGCTTGGTCTAAAATAAACGTCGGATTTTTCGTCTTCTCATTCCCACTTCCACCACCGGCCAAGTCCAAGTCATTTTCACAACGCTGTCTCATCCCACCACCGTCAACCCACCAACCAGACAAAAGCCCTTCAGCATGTCCAACAGCAACCAAAAGACCCAACAAGAGGTTTCCTCCGAGTTCACTTCATACTACCTCCAACGAGCAACCAAGGAGTTTGCCGAGGATCTGGACAAGGTGCGCACGGCTGACGACTTCAAGAACGATGCGATCCACCTGCTAGTGAACGCGCTACAGCAGGGCACTGCGCTCTTCTCTCCAGAGGAGCAGAGGAGGATAGTCGAGACTGCGGCGGAGAGGAAGTGATGGGGACGAGAGACAAAGGTCGAAGGGCAAGGATCATGGAGGTTTAGACGGGTTGGAGGTTGCATGTTGCGTGATCGCAGGAAGATCCGAAGATGGGAGGACGTCTCCCGATAGCGGGCATCGAGCAAGGATTCGGTTCGGACGTGATCCTTCAGAGGGCCATGCGAATCCTATCCACGTCGACCAATTTATCGACATGACATGGCTGGGGAAGAGATTGATCGGTTGAAGCAGACCGAAGACAAGCTGTTCACCTACAGGATCGTCCAGTCGGTTCCACGACCATGGTTGGAGAGCAGAGTCGCGCGCAAACCTCAAGGGCATGGAGGATGAGCATGGAATACCCGTAAAAGCATAGGAAATGCGAGGAAGCAAGAATGAACTGCTGTACGAAATCGATCACCTAATAATGAAGCTAACCGGTTCAATGTGGCTGTTGTACAGTCCAATACTGGTTTGTTTGTTAGCTCGAGACCTCGGGTCAACTTCCCTAGGCCCTTTTAC
This sequence comes from Neurospora sp. FGSC 26628, assembly GCA_009805345.1. Classification (NCBI taxonomy): domain Eukaryota; kingdom Fungi; phylum Ascomycota; class Sordariomycetes; order Sordariales; family Sordariaceae; genus Neurospora; species Neurospora sp. FGSC 26628. Next base: position 121,630 of record RAOO01000029.1, on the reverse strand, counting down.
ATTTATTTGATTCATTTCGTTCCATGATCAAAGCGATGCTATTTCCGAAGTTCAATATGCCATATCGAATCTTATTAATGCCTTTTCGATCCGTACTTGGCCATTCAATTTGTCCTTATAAGGTTTGGGACAATTCGGGATGGATATCGTCCAATATACCAAGCTAACAAACAAAACATCATTGGACTGTACAATTTCTATCCAACAGGCCGTTCGCGAGCGCAAGTTGAAGCTTCACCGTGCAACTGCCCCACTCTTGACCTCACAAGCCGCTCGACGACGAGACGGAATTGACAACTCAACAACCAGAACCTAACAAGATCACAGGACGTAAATCTGGAGGAAGAACATTGGAGGAAAGGGTAAAGCACACAACGGTTAAGGTTCTGCAAGCACTGCATAGAGATCTTCCTTCAGGAAAATTCCTCGCCTTCATTCTCTTCCTTTACTCCCACCTCAGGGGCAACGGCCATGGACGACGACGACCTGAATCAAAAACCAGTTCTCGAATTTGTCCGCTCGGTCAAATGTACGCCGAACGCTGGTATCTGGTAAAGAAAGCACCGTTACTTCAGCAATCTACTGGGTGGCACTCGTCTCTTCACCCTGTGTAATTGACAGCGTAGTATTCTCAACCTCGTATTCTCAACCTCGTCACCACACCGCTCGCTACGTTTCAACCCCCCGCGCTCGTGAAATGAGATGATCCTCCAATCCTTTTTTTTTCCCACACAACTGAGTATATAAAGCTGGCCTTGCCGAGTGTCTTGACTTCTTCATGTGCTGGGAACATTCACTTGATTATTATCTTGCCTATACCGATACATGGGAAATCCAGTCAACCAGCTTCCAACAACCATGAAACTCATTGCGTCTTTTATGCTGCCAGCCTTCTTCGGCAGTGCGGCGATAGCAGCCTCGATCTCACCACACCATGGGGCCAAGCAGATAGCGTCCTGCACCTTCACCGGCTCAACCGGCTTCGACCTCCTCTCCAAACGCAGCAGCTCCTGTCAAGACATCATCCTCTCCGACCTCCAAGTACCCGCGGGCGTAACTCTCAACCTCGACAAGCTCAACCCAGGTACATCAGTAACCTTCACCGGCAAAACCACCTTCCCCTTCGTCTCCGTCGGTTGGGCGGGTCCCCTCCTCTCCATCTCCTCCTCCTCCAAGCTCACCATCCGCGGCCTCCCCTCCTCTCTGTTGCACGGCAGCGGCGAATCCTACTGGGACGGCCTCGGGCAAAAAGGCCCCATCACCAAACCAAAATTCTTCCAGGTGCACAACCTGGTTGACTCTGTGATCGAGGGTATCACGATCTTCAATGCACCAGTGCAGGTGTTTAGTATCAATGGCTGCAAAAACTTGACGTTGAATGGGGTTACAGTCAATAACAAGGCGGGAGATGGCGACTGGAATGCTGGAAAAGGGGGAAGAAATACGGATGCGTTTGATATTGGGTCGAGCACGGATGTGAGGATTGAGGGGGCACAGGTGTGGAATCAGGATGATTGTGTTGCTATTAATTCGGGGACGGTAAGTTTTTTTTTTTTTTTCTTTGGTTCGAGATTCGCGAAATGCCTGGCAGAACTTTTTTTTTTGGCTGACCATCATTTTCGTTTTTTTTTTTTTTTTTTTTTACAGAATATCACTTTCCGCAACGGTCTTTGCTCAGGAGGCCATGGTCTGTCAATTGGTTCCGTTGGCGGCAGAAGTGATAACACCGTCCAGAACGTCTTGTTCGAGAACTCGGTGATTGCGAATTCTGAGAACGGTAAGCACACTCTCCCTCTCTCAACTTTTCCCCCCATCCCTTTCCAACACCACCAGACGCTAAAGCCCCTCCTTCAATACCTACAGGCGCCCGAATCAAAACCAACTATGGAACCACCGGTATCGTCTCCAACATCACTTACCGCGACGTCACGCTCCAAAACATCACCAAATACGGCATCGTGGTCGACCAGTCCTACAGTCCCCCTACCAAGAACGCGCCGCCAACTAATGGCGTGCCCATTACGGGGTTCACACTTGTCAACGTGACGGGAAATGTGCTGCCAACTGGCACAAACATCTTTGTGAACTGCGGCGATGGATCTTGTAAGGAATGGGAATGGAAAGAGGTTGATGTTAAGGGCGGGAAAAAGAGCTCGAAGTGCTTGAGAGTTCCGTCGGGTGCCAGCTGCTAAACATATGGATGATGGGGGCAATCCCAAGACATTGTGTAAATATATTCAATCCATGTCCCAAGAGCCATGAAGAAAACCAAAACTTGGAAGTATTATGTACCAAGCAATGCCGTCTAACAAGAACTCCCCAACGAACCCCGAATATGACATATAAAACGTACTTCTCAAGCCTTCTTCACCTTATCACCACCACCAGGCCGTCCCAAGACAGATACAACTCCAACAATCCAAGCAGGCCACCACACGCACCATACCACAACAGGCGTATATGTCCCCGTGACATCCCACGCAAACGCCGCCTGCCTCAGCACCTCTCCCAACCCATATCCCACCTTCTCATCCAGACCTGGAAGCACGCTGGCAACAAACACCACCGTAGTCGGAGACAAGACATATAAAACGACAATGGACAGCCATTTGAGGATGGGGGAGTTCGGACAAGGGCGAACGAAGGTCAGGGGAGCGCTGAAGACGCCTACGAGAAAGGCGAGAGAGAAGTTGAGGGTCGCGAGCGAGGAGAGGAACATGCCGAGGAGGAGGAGAGAGAAGGAGCGGATGAGGTGATATTGTTGGGTTGTTGTTGAGGTCGTCGAGGTGTGAAGGAGGTTGGAGAGGAGGAATGGGAGAATGGCAGAAAGGAGGGAAAAGAGAACGAAGGCTGGGATTAGGGCCTATAGTTATGTTAGCATGTCATTAATAAGTGAGGGGGTGTTGAAAAAGGGGCCAAACACTTACACTCTCTGGTAGGTGGTTGAACAGATAGAGAGGTACCACGCCTGCAAACTGGCAGACGGCCACGAGAACCAGAGGAAGGAAAAGATCTCTCTCCACAGCGACGTGCGGGTTCGGCAAAGCGATCTTCTCAGCTTCCTCAGCCGTTTTGGTCTTCTCCGTGATGACCTCTTGTACCTCTGGCTGTCCGCTCTTCACCCAAAGAGCAATCGCCATAATCGTAAAGTTGGCTGCCACCAGCATAGCACTGGGCAAGTATGTGCCAATGCTGACGAATCGCTCCTTTTGCATGAGCAAGTAAAAGAAGAAGCTCTGATGCAGGTGTTCCAGCAGGTTATTCAAACTCCTGAAGGTGCCCTCGATGACCCTTCCGATGGCCATCTCATCCTGCCAACCATCACCGAACGGCTGCAACGTCACCGCATCCACATGGTACGGGATAAAACTGCTGTGCGGGCCGCCCGCCAGTCCCAGCCCCTGCTTAAGCATTCCACGCAGCATGGTCTGTAGCCGGTCGTGGTAGCTATTGCTGTGTTTCCACATTTCCTGGATCGCAACGCCCATGCCCATCTGGCCGCCGGCAACATGATTAACCGAGTTGATCAGGTCCAGGTTGGGAAGCTGGCCGTTGACTCCATCGTAGACGATATGCACGCTCTGGAAGCGGGTCTCGCGGGTGTAGTCCAGGGCAATGGCGCCCTGCAACGCACCGCTCTTGAGGGGCAGGCTGGCGACGCGTGACGAGTCGTGGGCGTCGTGGTATGCGTCGACCCAGGCCTGGGGGCCCGCGATGCTGTCGGGCGTGAAGAGGAAGATGATGTCCTTGGACCAGAGCGACCAGCGCTTGAAGTAGCGGGCGAGGGTGAGAACGAGGGGCACGCCGCTGCGGTTGAGTTCCCCCTTGACGTTCTTCCAGGCAGCGACGAGGACAATGGCTTCGGTGGCGTCGCCGCGCGGGGCTTGGAGGATCGCGTAGATGTTCTGGCCGGAATGGGTGTTGCCGGCGGAACTGTAGGTGAAGTTTTGGCGGCCAACTTTCAGACCGAGGCCTTTCGCGATGGATTCGAGTTTGTCGTTGACCCTGAATGCAGTAAACCTAGGTCAGCATACAAAACAAGACCAACTGAGGGTGGCTGGTGGGACGTACTCAATGTTTCCCTTGCCAGCCAGCTCGTCCGTCTCGTGCTTATACGCGCGGAAGACATTCTGATCGCTGCCACCAAAGTATGTATGAACTTGGCCCGGTAACAGGGCATTTTCGGATATGTATGTTCTTCGGGAATAGTCGTCGAGTGGAAGAAGGAAAAGCCAGACGACGCCAACGACGATGCATAGCAGAGAAAGGTAGGGCGGGAGCTTCAGCAAGCGCGGGTCGCGCCGCAGGCTCAATGCGCTAGCTGCAATTGAAGGTCAGTGAATTGCTAAAAGATCGATCCGTTTCTTGTGTGAGTATACCTAGAAGACGTGGCATCTTGTAGCTTGCCTGTCCACAACTCCAGCCGGAAAGGAAGGCGTTGTGACAAGAAGCAAACTTGACGGTGCCAATGATGTCGATGGAGCTCCCCGTGTCACTTACCTTAATCAGGGGTTGCCATCGAGGTACCCAGTGGATCTAGATGTTTTACAGTCCTTACAGTTACTGTACCTGTGCTTACATTAACTGCTCTATGCATATCATGCTAAAGGGGTTCGGACAGCAATAGTATGCCACTACCTAGCATAGCCCGCTCGCGACGGGATACGGTAATTTACACAACGCCAAAGATCATGAGCCACAAGCCGAGGATACGGATTTACAATACGCTTGTATTCGCTCAACAAATATATCTACCTTTGACTCTGTGAAATGATAATATCCTTCATGAAAGTGCTGACCATGAACATGAGTCGCTAAAAGTACCATCCGAGAACCGACGACGCTTTGTTACAATATTTAGGCAAATGCTCTACATCTCCTCCGAACTCATTTCAGGCAAGGACTGAAGTGTCGTACTAGCACCAAGGCCCAAGCTAATTGTACCGCGGCGGGTACCCCTAGTAGTACGAGTTGATATCCGGTCCTCCGGATCCATATCCCATCCCTCCACCTCCGCCACCTGTTGGCCTTCCGCCTTGGTGTGGTTGATTCTGATATCCTTGTTGCTGCTGCCAACCGCCGCCGCCACCACCATACTGCTGCTGTTGCTGATAGGGTGGCGGGTGCTGGCTATTGTTGTTACTGCTGTTGTTATTGTAGAATCCTCCACCGCCCTGCTGCTGCTGCTGCATCGCTGCCGGGGCCGTAGGCGGCTGGAATGTGTTGTTTCTTCCCGACTGTTGTTGGTGGGAAGAATTCGCGTCATCTTCGTAGGAGACGCCCGAGTTATCTTTCGTCCCTAGGTCGTCAAGCGACTTGTAGTGATGACCGCCGCCGCCGCCGCCGCCGCCGCCACTACCACCACCCCCTCGACCACCACGACCCTTGGCCCCTGGACCGCCTCCTCTTCCGCCCCTGAAATTACGTTGGCCTTGGACACCTCCGCCGCGGTTGAACCTACCACCGCCACTGCCTTGGTTGCCTCCACCACGGAAGCCTCCTTGGTGGTGAGCGGGGTTTCGACCTCCCTGTCCATATGCGCCACCCTGGCCCGAGAATGCACTCGGTGCGCTTGGCCGAGCCCGGAAGTCATCTTCATGGCTTGTATGATGCCTCTTCTTTCCCCTACTTTCATACGAGCTCCCATGAGAATCCTCAGGCTCTATGCGAAGCAAGATCTTTTCATCCACAGTTGTCTCGAACCTGAACACCTTGTCCGCTGGTAGTTTCTGCCAGTTCTGGATCCTGTTGGCATCTTGAAGACGGGCGCGATCACGGATAGCCAACACGACATGCGGCGACGAGTTGTCGGTGTGGAAGTCCGCAGTAGGAGGCACTGGCATGACAGACACCGCCCAGACTTTGTTATCGAGGCACGCCGTCCCCGTCACCTCCCAGGTCATCTTGGTACGCAAGCCACCCACCTTGTCCAGGATGTTCTGCGAGCATGAGCCCGCAGAGATCAAGATGTAGTTACCGTGTATCTTGAGCTCGGTATCGGTCAAGTTCGTCGGCAGTTGTACGAGACTGAGTAGTTGTTTTGTGTCAGCGCTTCCAATCATGTAGCCCGTAAAGAAAACCTTCTTCTTGATCATGAGGCGGTCGTTCCGGTGACCCCGCCGCGGCCTCCCCAAAGCCGAGTTGTGCTCGTTGATGAGTTGCTGAACTTCAGCAATTTCAACCACTGGATCCAAGAAGGTAGATATATCGGCGACTTGGACAACCTCCCCGGCGATGGGCCCCCGAGTTGGCGTGGCGTTCTGTTTTCTGTTGTAGTCCGCCAGGAAATTGCGGAATGCTTGTGTATGTTTAACGCGGTCCTCATAAATCCGTATCTCCTCGGCGTGCTTGTACGTCTCCATCAGTGCCTCCAAGAACGCCTGCTTGAAGTTCATCGTGCTAGAAAAGCGCTGGTTGTCGGGGCCGATGGCGGGTTTGAGTGCAACGATATCGAACACGAGCCCTTTGCTCTCCACCATGCGCCGAACCAGACTGCTAAACCCAGCCTCGGCGCGTCCTGTCAACAGAACGCAAAGAGCATCCTTCTGCTTCATGCTAAGCTCCACGAGCTCAACGATCTTTTCGTTCCACCACCCGTCCCATGCACGGGGTTCCTCCTTTGCGAGCCCTTCCCCTGTCGCGGCGAGGATGCGAGAGTCGTGCCACCATCCGCCGTTGACGAAAGCATCGGGGTTCGATAGCGTACCGATCGTAGGGCCTATCCAAAGCTTGGGATTCGGAAGAGGGGTCTTGAATACTGGTTGAGAGAGTCGGGTTAACTAAACCGTTCTGACCGTAAGTCTGGGTGGTGTTCTCCTTACGAGTATTGTCAAAGTCATAGACGTGGATTGCCTTGATGGCATCAGGCTCTAACAAAGACCGAACGTGGTTAGCGACTGAAGCTGGGTAATGATGTGATGCCGACTTACTTGGAGGCTCCTTGGGCAAGATGGACCATCTGCCCATGGCCGTGTGAGTGTGGACGGCATTCACGCCTTGGGCCGCCGCAGCACCAGCATTGGCTTTGGCGCCGCCGGCTTTACCATGCGAGTGATGGGAAGCCTTCGGTCCTTTTGGTATTCCGCTAGGGAACGTTTGACTTGGGGCAGAGCCATTCAGCACTGAAAAGGCTGACGAAGCCATCATGGCTTTGGGAGCGACTGGAGGGAGAGGTTGTGACATGCGCAAATGCTGACGAGAAACCAACAACGGGATGAATGATTGCAGACAACTTGCAGCGTTTGCTGTTGCTGAAACCACAACTGGGAAGCACACTGACGCGCCGCATTTTGGCCACCCGATAAGATAAGCAGCAGTGGTACGTACCCATAGCCAGCGCATAATTGCATATTACAGCATACGTAGTGGATCATGGGCGAATGTGTATTGTCAAAGTTTCAAGCCATTACAATACAGGGGTTAGGGTTAGCTCAAGGCAAAGCTAAGGATAACTCTTAAATAGGGGTGCTGAGATTGGTGCTGCTACCTCCACCTATCTTCCCTACGACAAGGCCATGTTCGATTACTTCCTATCCTGCCTATAGTATTGGTGACTTTGGCTGCCATGTTTTGCGCCCAGTTCATAGCGTTTCGGGTCTTAATAGAGGACAACATGCGCATGTATAAAGGACAACTTCATAAAGCATCGTGCACGCGGTACAGAGACGATGGAGAGCTTTTGGGAATTTCACAGAAATCAATTGAAACGCAAGGGCCATGACTTTGTACATACAAGCAAGAAAAAGCGCGATGTCTGCGTATTACGCCGATCCGAGTTAAAAATCCCTGAAAGCCGCCCGTCCATCCCGACTTTCCCTTATAGAGTCCCGTCCTTACTCGTCCCTCTTGTCATTCTCATTTTTATTATTTTTATGGATATTTTACTGCTTAGTTCTTCTTGGCGTTCTTGGCCATGGTGTTGAGGGCAGAGCCGTTCTTGAACCACTCAATCTGGGCCTCGTTGAAGGTGTGGTTGAGCTTGATGTCGAAGTCCTTGCCGTTCTTGGGGTGGACACGCATGGTGATGGGCTTGCCAACGGCGAGCTCAGTGCAGAGGATGTCGACCTTGTCCTCGGGGCTGATCTTGTCATAGTCGGCGGGGTCGGCGAAGGTGAGGGGAAGCATACCCTGCTTCTTCAAGTTGGTCTCGTGGATACGAGCGAAGGAGCGGGTGATGATGGCGAGACCGCCAAGGTGACGGGGCTCGAGAGCGGCGTGCTCACGAGAAGAGCCCTCACCGTAGTTCCAGTCACCGACAACGACCCAGCGGATGCCCTTGGCCTTGTAGTCACGGGCAACAGCGGGGACAGCATCCCACTCACCGGTGGTGAAGTTCTGGACCTTGTTGGCCTCACCGTTGGCGGCGTTGATGGCACCGATCAACATGTTGTTGGAGATGTTGTCAAGGTGACCACGGTACTTGAGCCAGGGACCGGCCATGGAGATGTGGTCAGTGGTGGTCTTGCCCTGGGCCTTGATGAGGATGGGCATGTCGGTGGCGTCCTTGCCGTCCCAAGCGTTGAAGGGAGAGAGGACCTGGAGACGGTCAGAGGAGGGGGAGACCTGGACCTGGACAGTGGCGCGGTCGGCAGGAGGGGCCTGGTAGGTGTTCTGGCCAGGGTCGTAGCCACGGTCGGGGAGACCGGCACCACTGGGGGCCTGGAGCTTGAACTCCTTGCCGTCCTTGTCCTTGAGGCTATCGGTCAAGGGGTTGAAGTAGAGAGAGCCGGCAATGGACATGGCGACGACGAGATCGGGGGAGGTAACGAAGGAGTGGGTGGCGGGGTTGCCATCGTTACGGCCAGTGAAGTTACTGAAAATTGCAATTAGCATTCATCGTCATAACAATCATGTTGAAGGGAACATGGGGAGTTTCTTACCGGTTGTAGGAGCTGAGGATGGAGTTGGGGGTGCCCTTGGGGGTGTCGCGGCGATCCCACTGACCAATGCAAGGACCGCAGGCGTTGGCGAGGACGGTGCCGCCGAACTCCTCGAAGGTCTGGAGCTGGCCGTCGCGGGCAATGGTGGCGCGAATCTGCTCAGAGCCGGGGGTGACGACGAAAGCAGCCTTGGCCTTGATGCCGTGGTCGAGGGCATCGCGGGCGATGGAGGCAGCGCGGGTCATATCCTCGTAAGAGGAGTTGGTGCAAGAGCCGATAAGACCGACCTTGAGCTCCTCGGGCCAGTTGTTGTCCTTGGCGGCCTGGGCGAACTTGGAGATGGGGGTGGCAAGATCGGGAGTGAAGGGACCGTTGATGTGAGGCTCGAGCTCGTTGAGGTTGATCTCAATGTGCTGGTCGTACTCGGCACCCTCATCGGCCTGGAGCTCCTTCTGGTAAGTCTTGGCGAACTCAGCGATGTCGGAACGCTTGGTGGCGACCAAGTAGTCGAACATGGCCTTGTCGTAGGGGAAGACGGAGGTAGTGGCGCCAATCTCGGCGCCCATGTTACCACAGGTGGCCTGACAATTGAGTTAATAAAAAAATCACGACTAAAGGATTTCGGCGGGGTTGACTTACCTTGCCAGTCGCGCTCATGGAAGACGCACCCTCGCCTGCATATTTGTTAGCATCGTGATGTTGATGAAGTTTTTGTTTTGGGACCCGACGGTTGCTGTTGGCAACCCGCCCCACAAAAAAGGGGGCAGGTGGGTCCTGCCAAGCCCCGTGACTTCCCATCCAATGACATCGATGAAAAGTCAAAATGCATTTGACAGACCAGTCAATGCAATGCGAGAAACTCGCAATGCCACTGAGCAACCTGCAAATGCATTGGCGAATTCAAACGAGGCCATTGGCGGAAGTTCCAAGGCGTTGATAGGATCCCCAAATGGGTTCAACGAAATGGGAAATGTGTTTGGGAAAGTGAAACATACCATAGTACTCGACAATAGAGCCAGTACCACCCTTGACAGTGAGGATACCAGCAAGCTTGAGGATGACGTCCTTGGGGGTGGTCCAGCCGTTAAGAGCACCGGTGAGCTTGACACCAATGACCTTGGGGGCCTTGAGCTCCCAGGGGAGGTTGGCCATGACATCGACGGCATCGGCACCACCGACACCAATGGCGGCCATACCGAGACCGGCGGCGTTGGGGGTGTGGGAGTCAGTGCCGATGAGGAGACCACCGGGGAAAGCGTAGTTCTCGAGGATGATCTGGTGGATGATACCAGAGCCGGGCTTCCAGAAACCAATGTTGTACTTGGCGCAGGCGGTAGCAAGGAAGTCGTAGACCTCCTTGTTGATGTTGACAGCGCGCTCGAGATCCTTCTCACCACCAACCTGGGCCTCAATCAAGTGGTCGCAGTGGACGGTGGTGGGGTTGGCAACGGAGGGCATGCCAGCGGACATGAACTGGAGGATGGCCATCTGGGCGGTGGCATCCTGGCAGGCAACGCGATCGGGGCGGAGGCGGAGGTAAGAGGTACCGCGCTCAATGTCCTGCTCCTGGGGGTTGTCCAAGTGAGAGTAGAGGATCTTCTCAGCGTAGGTAAGGGGGCGGTTGAGACGGCTGCGGACAACGGCGAGGTTCTCGGACATCTTCTTGTAGTTGATGAAGTTACCCTCCTCAAGAAGGTTCTGCTTGACCTGTTTCCCACAAACATGGCTGGTCAGCGCCCTGTTGCGCCCGTTTGCGACTCTATGCGCTCTCTGCGCTCTATGCGGCGCTGAGGGGGACTCACCTTGCGGTCGAGAGGGTTCTCAGTGGCGGTAGCCATGGCCCGGCGGCCGAGGCCAGCGGCGGCACGGCTCCGGGCAACGCCCAAGAGCTGACGGGAGGCCAACATATTAAGTTTCAGCTCAGAGAGCAGGGTATGAATAACAACAAGAGGGGAGAGTTGCGCAAAAGGACAAACTAAGAGAAGAAAAAAAGAATGGAAAGACGGGCTCCCCAAACTAGAACGGGCTTTTTCTTCAGCAGAGGGATGGACGTCTGCAAAGAGGGAAAAGGAGGGAAAAAAATACGGCCGGGTGGAGAGGTTTTGTAGATAGCAAGAAACTGGCTCAAGCGGTCCATGAGTGGTCCACGGGAGCGGGCGGGATTTTAGGTCGGAATGCCAACCAAGGACCAGCTGGAGTCTGGCAGCGACATGGACCGAGCGGGCGCGGGCTGCTGAGGCAACTGGACCACCGGGGGTAATGCGACTCCCTGCCTTCGAACCTGCCCACCTGCTGGAGCTCCCCTCCCACCGTCATAGCCGAACAAGTACCTGGCTCGCCCGAATGGATCGGGCGTCCGGCCAATCAGCAGGCGGCCGATTCTAACTTTTGACCACTTTTGCAGTGTGGGGGAGCCAGAGATGACATCGCATCGGGTACAAGGCAAAGGCGACGCTAGCCTGTTTCAATTCGACTTTCACGTTGATGCCGAGAACCATGATGGCACATCAAAGGGTCGTCCCTCGGGTTTCACGATCCAGCCTCCGGGAATCCGCTGCAAATCCGCTGCCTACCGCCGACCGTCACCACATCGACGTTGACCTCGCGGCCCAGAGGCGGTTCCAGCGACTCCAGCAACTTCAGGGGGTCGACCCGACTGTCACGACCGTTGGGCCGGGATGCTTTCACACCTTCAGCCTTTCTACGGATAGGTAACCCTGCCCTCGCGGCGACTACCCTTCGATGTATACATACAATACATGTACCCCCAGGGGCCAACGATGCGAAGAGAGTTGAATACATACATGTCAAGGGGAAGGCTCGCGTGGGTTGACCGTGGAAGCCGAGGCAGCCATGGTTTGCTGCTGATCGATACTGAATCATTTCCTGGGCATCCGGACCTCAGGATCTATCTCTCGTCTTCACCGGTCCGTCCGGGGATTAAACCAGATTGCGAATCCCGAATCTTCAACCTCACCGTCTCGTGGCCAAGGAGGAGAGGACGTTCGCCTGGCCAGTAACGACGGATGGAAAACTAATGTAGAGAGTGCAGTAGCCTACTGTGTATGTACCTGACCTGCTGTCGTGCGTGCCACCCCAGATGCTAGGCGGGACTGCCGCTCGGCTCGGATGTGCTTGCTTGCTTGCTGCACTCTGCAGCCACGGGCAGCCATGACAACCGCAGACATATGCTTCCATGATATTTCTTCCTTTTTCCTTTCATTAAGTACAGCTGGTCGTGTAAGTATGTAAAGCCAATCTCCCCATTGCTATTTCCATCGCACGGTGATGGATCTCTTATCCAGCAAATGCCTCGTTCGCCAATTCCGGTTCGCTCAGGGTCACCGGGTTATAATTATTGTCCCCGCCTCGATCATCCTGACGTGGGGCAGACGGGATGGAACGTCCACGAACGCTTGAACAACAAGTGAGGACTGCAAGGCTGGTTTCCAGCCAGTGACGCAAATCCTAAAAGAACACACGACCACCCCGTCTTCCATGGCCTGTGATTGGCTCGCTGTCAAAGGTCAACGAGTCAAGACTCGAAAGCTCAAAGCTCTCTGGCAAAAAGGAGGGGGGGACAACATGACCCGCGAACCGGAGGGTCAGTTACGAGGTGTTGACGAGAAGATGCAACCTCCAACCCTCCATCCCCAAACCCCAAGGGCTCAACGCGTCGGCTCTGCAATTTTCCATCATCTGTTAGTCCTCCAAGTACCAGCTCCAAAACTGTCTTTGGGCGCCAGGGACCAGTGTGAAAATGATAAAAATTCTGCAAACCTGGAGACAGCCCCTAGGGTGGGGCCCCCGGTTCGTTGGCCGAGATAGCGTAGCAGTAGGAACCCTTGCCAGCTCGCTGGTTCCTCTCGGCCGCGAAAGGAGATTCGAGGGCGATAAGGCTTGTTAGCTCCGTTCGCTCCCTTCGCTCCGGCGCTGCGGGCCCCCCCGGTTCGTAGAACGGACGGCGCTCCGAGAGAGAGTGAGGACCAGCGCAACAACACCGGAAGAAGTCGTCGAGAGATGGGGATTCTCGAAATAAAGTAGCCGGATGCCAGCGCCGTGCCGTTTCCGTTCCTCGGCGCGCCGGTGGTCATTTCACGGCATTGAGTTGGTAGTCCAGACCGGATCTCCGTGGATTCCCACGTTGAGCCGATCTGGGTTGCGACCGTGACAGGATATTGTTTAAGTGAAGTATCTAACAGCCCGCGCCAGGTGCAAGGGCTACCTGCCGGTCTGGTTGCAGCTGGCCATACAAAAAGCGATCAGGTTCTGTTCAGTGGGCGACAGGCGTTGTGCTGCTGAGTTTTTTCTCCACTTTTGTCGACCTGGAACTCCTGCTGTGCCTCGCTGCTGGACCCCTTCTGTATGTGAGCCTCTCTCGTGTGAATGCCCCCCGTTGATGAGACTGCACTGCGACGACGACGACAACCACGACGCCGTCCAAGTAATCGCATTTGGAATTCCGAATTCCAACTCCATCCTTACACATTTCGAGTCGGGTACAACAAAACCTTCATTTTGCACCGAGGCCTCTAATCATTCAAAATGGGCATTTTCGCTAAGCGCACAAAGTGCAAGACCAGGCGTCGCCTGAGGTGAGTGACAGACTCACTACTCTCACACATTCTGGCTCGACCGGATGACTGATACGGTGCAAAAAAACAGAGATGTTGATCAAGTCCAGAAGGATTTGACCAACGCCAGGCACTTGGAGCTTTACAAGGAGACCAAGGCCGTTGAGGATCTGCCTGGTCTGGGAAGACACTACTGCGTTGAGTGCGCCAAGTGGTTCGACATGGAATCGACTCTTGTCAAGCACACCAAGGGCAAGCCTCACAGGAGGAGGTGAGTTCTTCTGTTGTTTTTTTTTTTTTTTTTTTTTTCCTGATGTGAGCCTCTGAGCGGTCTGGAACTGACATGGTTGTTGGACTGAAAACAGGTTGAAGGAGCTTAAGGAAGGTCCCTACACCCACAAGGAGGCTGATGCCGCCGTGGGCCTCTGGACGGACAATGGTCGTCCGCGGAACACGACCACCGAGATTGACATGGTGTGAAAGCGCGGTGCTTCTTCCAACATTGCATGCCGGCCAGTTTCAACTCATGGACGCTAAGGCGGTTTTCACACTGCGTTGCTATTTCTTACTTACTGCCCGATTTATTCCCCATGGTCGAAGAATGGGCAAAGGCGTTTGTTTGTTACCAAAAGGGCTATATGGGCGGCGTTTCATCAAGTAGGGCTTTGTGGTTTAAATGATTTTATTCCCATTTCACAGGCAGGGCTGTTGTAGAATCCGGGGAGTGAAGACTCGTGTTGTTTTGAGGACGGTATAACTCGAGGATTGTGTCATACAGGATCTTCGCCGTCCACCTAACCTAGATGGCAACTCAAGAGACCAACAAAGGTCTCCATTGAGCCAGTTCCCAGTCAGGTATCTAACATTGAGGGAAACGGTTCAGTGATATTGCTCGTTTTGCCCCTCACATCGCCGAGCCGAGAGACATGCCTACGAAAATTGAACGCGATCTTCTATCTTCCATCATCACATTCAAAACTACCTGAAAACGCCTTTCGTTTCTCCCAACAAGCGGCCATGCGCTTCGATTTATCCAGTATCAGTAGATGATAACATGTGTGCTAGCTGGCCCATAGCACTCCCAGAATGGCTGAAGAGAACCCGTTGTTGAACCAACAACGCATTCTCGCAGTCAACCACAAACCAATTCCACAAAAACGTTAACCGGGATTGGACAAACTACGAACAAAATTTTACGGGAACGAGAAGGGCGGAAAGGGCATGTAAGTAAGCATGGAACCACCAGTATTATTCAACTGACTTGTACAGCCACAGTAATCCACAGTAAGCTTGCAAGGTGATCACCCTCATTCGTCCAACATGAAGAAGTAATGCGATGACAGCGGTAAGGTTGCGCTGATGGCTGAATTTGGACGCCCCAAAGCGACGAAAGCGACGAAAGCGACGAAAGCGACCAAACCGACCAGGGGATATGGTTGAAGATGAGATCGAGAGATGCGCAGTTTGAAATTTGAAAATCACAACCACAACATAAAAAGGCTGCATAGTTTTCGTATTGTTGTTGATATGGATGTGTTTTGGCAACAATCCCAGTGAACATCCGAGGGAAAAGTTGCTACTTTCGAACTTCGCTTGGAAACTCTCCTCAATATGTCGGACGGGAGATACGGTATGTCACCAATGTTCCATGGTCTGCCTATTGTTGAGATCACAGCTGACAGGATCTTCTCCAAAGTTGACGGCAGTATCTACTTCTATGCCCCTAATAAGGGCGCCCCGGTGTTCTTCGCCGTTGCATTCGCGGCATCTGGCATCTGGCATATTTATCAGTGCTTGTAGGCTTTCTGATACTGAACAACTCAAGGAAAAAAAGAGTTGCTAACTTTGAGTGCGTTAGTCACTACAAGAGCTGGAGACTGACCTTCTTCTATGTATCTTCCGCTATCCTATTCACTGCCGGCTTCATTTTCAGGGAACTAGGCGCCTTTGACTATAGCGACCTGGTCAAGTTCATCGTCACCAACTGTCTGGTATACTCAGCGCCGTGAGTACAAAACAATAAACATGCGAGGGCCGTCAAGACAGATTACTAACCTCGTATCAGACCCAGCGCCGAGCTAGCCAACTACAACATCCTCGGAAGGATTCTGTACTACGTCCCCTACCACTCACCGATCCATCCTGGCCGCGTTATCACCACCTTCGCCTTCATCTCCACCGTGGTCGAGGCACTCAACAGCAACGGTGCAGCG
Organism: Neurospora sp. FGSC 26628; assembly: GCA_009805345.1. Taxonomy (NCBI): domain Eukaryota; kingdom Fungi; phylum Ascomycota; class Sordariomycetes; order Sordariales; family Sordariaceae; genus Neurospora; species Neurospora sp. FGSC 26628. Next base: position 105,964 of record RAOO01000029.1, on the reverse strand, counting down.
CTAAGCGCCAACCAGTCCCTTCGGCGCTGGAAACAAGACATTGGTCGGGACCTCCTCAAAGCCGCGCTCCTGATCCAGCTTGTCGTCATCGCTCTCTTCCTTGTCCTAGCCGGCGTGTTCCACCGGCGGTGCCGTCGTGGCGGCATCAGGAGCGCCAAGCTCGAAAACGTCCTTTACACGCTCTACGCGTCAACCATACTCCTAACCATCCGGACCATCTTCCGCGTGGTCGAGTACTGGAGCGTGGCGGACCTTCACTACGACGACAGATCCATCGACCCGATGTCGTTCAGCCCCATCATCCGTTACGAGTGGTTCTTTTACGTGTTTGAGGCCAGCCTGATGCTTGTGAATCACGTGCTGATGAACGTCAGGCATCCGAGGAGGTACCTGCCGAAAAGCACCAAGACGTTTTTGTCGGCAAGGGACGGGAAGACCGAGGTCACTGGACCGGGATACAAGGACTCGAGACCGTTTTGGGTGACGCTGGTTGATCCCTTTGATCTGGCAGGGCTGATCAAGAGGAAGGATAGGAATGCGAGGTTCTGGGAGGAGGATGATGGGCACAAAACTGAAAAGTCGGATCCAAGCCAAAAGGTGAAGGCAAAGGATCGTGTCAGTGAGGATGTTGAAGCGGCGGAATGATTTGTATGATGTCTGAGATTCAGGAATGAATGGAAGCTTTCTGGAAGCCCTCTTCTCTTTTGTCTTAAGATTAGTTTCCTTAAGGCGTGTTCGTTTCCGCGTTAGGGGAAAATCGTTAACTTCCCTCTTAACGCGCATGGTCCGCAGCTGCACTCATGCAACATTAAGGCAGCGTTAAGGTAGGCCAAGACTTTGGCTGCAAGATGGAAAGAGGTGCTTAACATCGAGGACTCTCTTCCTTTCTACCTTTCTTCTTTCTTCCTCTTTCTTCATCCTTCAATCGGGCAACAAATTCACCATCATTATCATCATCATCATCATCATCATCATCATCATCATCATCATAAAAAAACCTTGACACCCAGAAGCCATCGGGCACATCCATCCCGTTCCCTCCGACGAAAAGGGGCCTCAAATAGAAGATGTCACTTGGGAATGGCCTCATTCATTGTCTTCCAGCTTTCGAGGTTACGACGGCCACCCCCTATATTTATAGGGAGTTGGGTATTGAAATCCAGTCTTAACCGCAGTCCTTACTGTACTACAGCTCAAAATCGAGCTGTCTGGCAGTAAAGACTGTAGTTAAAAATTTGAAGGATTCTAGGCTTCTAATTGGTCAGATCCTAGATTTGGAGTAAGCGCATATAGTTGCAGATGGTTGCAGGGCGTGCATGAAAAATAACCCTTTTGAGGTGAACGCTACACGGGCGCGGTAAAGCAGCAACGCTGTAGAGGTCTTTCTACACCAAAAATTCTAACTTTCTAACTTTTTACAGCGGAAACGAACACGCCTTTAGCCTATATCCCCGCACGAAACAATCAGCAACCGCACATGGCCGTGCCGCGAACGCCACACCTCCGCCCAGAGGCAGCTCGCACAATGGTGCCGATGTGGTTTACTCATCATTCCTGGCGCTAGATATCCACGTGGGAACTAAATTAATGGTTCCTTTCAGCCTGAAACGGCGCCATAGCCTCAGAAGACTAGAAGTGGAAGTACATGACTGGGAAATGACGGATGGTTGCTGCCCAAAAACTCGTTGTGGTGCATGTGATGTAGATGAAGGGAACGGGAAGTGTCGATCCGGGAGGATCGCCGGCCATTTCAGCGAAACTGTGGAGTAAAGCCGGAGAAAACGGGGAGCTTCGGAGGTAGTCGGGGGCCGGTCGTCCTGGGCAGCGAGCTCCACTATTGCAGCCCAATACGAGCGTTGATTGGACATTCGGCAGTGGCGATGGGTATCACGTTCGACTCTCGAGGCTTATGTTGTGCATCTCCAAATCGCATGCAAATATCACGTCGATGCCCGTTGTTTGTCGGCTTGGGGAAAGCCTTTTCTGTACTGATATGCTGGCCGACGGTGATGCTGGTGGTGAGGGTGATAATGATGGAAAATGGCGATGGCGACGGAAATAGCGACCCGACACGATGAACCTTCCTCGTGCCTTCCAAATATTACAATTTGCCCCGCATTCAGTAACAACCCGCCAGAGACACAGCCAAACAAAATGTTCGCAAATAGGAAGGAGTCTAGAGCTGCCAACAGCCGATGAGGGGAACTCAGCTGAGCTAACTTCAAACGAGACATGTCCTTTTGCCTGTACTCACCTTCTTCTCGTTCTTCGTCTACTTGTACAATGCCTACTCGGAGGCTCTAATCACAGACGCGCCTCACCTGCCTTGACCATCGCCGAGACGTTTTGACGAGAACCGGTCTATTGATAAGGTATTTACGGACGACACACGCCTGTGCCGGTTCTTGCTGCCAATTGGCGACATACGAGAACACAGCCTCCAGGGGTCATCATCCCTTCCGCTGGGAGCACGGCTACACCGCAACAAAGAAGCTTTCAACTACCTAGTCTGATATTGCCCGATATTGAGTCCGGCCGCTCGGACAAAAGCATTTGACAACAAGCATCATCAGGGGGTTGTCGGACATCCACGTCACTAGGCTGCCGCTTTTTCTAGCTCCATCAATCTTACGGGATCTGGGCGGTGCATACAACTAGATCTGGATCACTCCTGTCAGAAGCCCCCCACAGTCACACTTGATACATCAACAGATGGATGAACTTTTGTACCTGGCTCATTGACAAACCCTTGCCCTGACCACCGCCTGCCACGTTGTTCCCGGAGCGCTCCTTGACCATCACAGGAGACTGAATCGAACAGAAACCTTCTTTGTTGTATTTATGGATCGCAGGCGGCTTAGCTGACTTGCCGCTGGTTCCTTCTCTGCTTCTCCTCCCATTCTTCACCTTGGTACCCACCCCCTTACGCCTGCTTCAACGGCGCCTGCTAAGGATATACTTTGTTGGGCGTCAGCTTGGTCATTATTCCTTGACCAATATCTATTCTCTTCCTCCGTCGTCCGCCACATAGCTTGGCCTTCAAAGTCAGCCACACAGCTTTACCAGCTGATACACCTCGCCGAGACCTGGACAATATCATGGATCGACCTTCATCACCATCATACCGCGAGCGCCGGGGACCGCATATTTATGTTCATCTGGAGGTTGGCATCTCGTGGTCTTCCAAAAAACAACCCAAGAACCATGAAGTAACATATGGGTCAAGACGACGACAAGAGCAATGTCCGGGCCCCAAGCTTCCCCGTCAAATGTCAGCCCCAGATCCCACCTACCTAGCCGCCATCCACGATTTCGAGCAAAGGCAATCGAGGACCCGAGAAGGCCGGAAAGCTGCTCGTCCACTTCCGCAGATCAACTCTGCTGCTTCGATACCGGACACTCGTCTTGGTCCCCATCACCAAATGCAGGAATACTATCAAGTGCCCGGATATTATGGGCCAGCCCAACACACAATGCCATCCCGGCAGCAGCGACGACGGTCCCGCTCTGGGTCAAAATCTGCTGGGGAAAGGGGTCATTCGGCACCACCACCCACCGGTGATAACCCCTGGGATGTAGGGTTGGTAGGGGACCATGCAGCGAGACCATCGAATTCAAGACCAGAGCTGTCCCCACGTCCCCCATCGGATGTCTGGAAAGCCCTACCAGCGGCCCCAAACCAGTTTCGTCTCGGAGAGGCCGGTATGCCATGGTCATCACCAGTGGTATTTGAGACAGGGGCGGGCTCGCAGAATGATGATGTCTCGGACCTCCCATCGGCCCATCATCGTCAGCACAGCATACCTGATTTCCATCCGGATGATGAAGGCTCCATTTACGAAGCCAGCCCCGTCACAAGCATCTCTGTCTTCTCGCCTGGACCGAGTAATTCCCAAACTCGTGGGGATTCCGACCCGGGTAGTGTACGAGACCTAGAGGAACTATCAGCAGCAATGGTGACGGTGGATAACGGGTTTGAGAACCAGTGGTGGAATCAAGGGCAACGGCGAAGCATGATCCCTCCAGCTCCTATCGAAGAGCCGCCATCTCTCAACAAAAGAATCTCGGCAAGATCACTTGGCTGGGCAGTAGCGAACAACAGCAATACACTACCGCGGGAGGAGATACCCAGTATGATGCCTAGTCTTGCTGCTGCATCCGACATTGTTTCGCCTCTGTCCGAGTACTCAACACTAGCCTTCAGTCCACCACAGACTCATCACTCTCTCCACCGTTCGATGTCGACGAGGTCGGAGGAGATGTGGTTGACCACTAGGGATTTCTGAGGATGACGCAGGACACATAAACACGACAGATGAAGATATGCTTGGACTTGGGGCGTGTGAGGTACTAAGAGAGGAAAAGTGGCTATTGCCATATATTGTTATTCATGGTTAGGCGTTTCTGGCATTATTTTCTACGTGGTGTTCCTTTCTTGTTTGTTTCTTTTTTTTTTTCGAGGATATTCACACGATCGTTAACGCAACGGACCGTGTAAATCCGAAGCTGTACTGGAGAATAGTAGCTATACCCGGGAGCGTGCRATAGCATGGAGTTTTCTTTTTGCGCTTGATCCTAATGGTATGATGCGGCTTCTTTTTTTGGGACTTGACACTCAGTGTTTCCCCCATGTTCTCGGCTCTTGTTTCCCAGGCCAACAGCATACATTCATCACCTTCAGACTCCCTACCATTTCCCCTCGCATGGCAGTAGGGTAATTACCAACCATTGAAGGTAGTCCTAGGATTCGAAACCTTGTCAACATGCGGGCCCCCAATACCGGAGGGAAAGACACACCTGGACCGCCAGGATATGTATGTATGGCAGTCCGAAAGAGGCAAAACAGCGGCAGTTGAGACCGCCTAGGCACACCTCAAGGACCAAAAGATGTTTTTGGCTTCAGGACCGGTAACATGAACCGTGTTACGATTATGCAAGGCATGCAGAAAACCATCTCATTTCGAAACTCTTCGGTGGAGAACCACAGGATAGCGGCACAGCCAGACAAGTCAAAGGCTTGTCACCGGTCGGTTGACTTGTTCCCACCGCCTCGCGAATCCATAGTGGATTTGGCTCAGTCATCATCTTGCAGGGACGGTTGACCTGTTTACACACCTACACTACCGGCAAGACAGTATTGATTCCAGACTTGGCCACGCCCGTCAACCACGATGATCTGGTTCTGGTTCATGTTACCACGGTCTCCTGGGTTGATGAATAGAGTTATTACGGCAATACTCGTCGGTAGGGTGGCAGGGCCTCAGCCTCTGTTATCATCGAGATTGTAGTCTTCACTAGGTAGGCATCAATTACGGGAAATAAAGCCCGGGCTGGACTGACTTGGGGCAGTTTTTACCATCACGTCTATTCCGGAGCTAATGAGGATGCGGATATTCACTATAACTGCACCCCTCCGGGCTTACCTTGACAGCTGCATTTTTGGGAACAGAAATCTTCGGCATACCTACAAGGGATGCTCTACCCATCACATCCCACCCTCGCAAGGGGAAGAAGAGAAGGCCCCAGATTTGTCCGTTGTCTCCATGTCATCTCACTGCCATCCTCTCTCCCGACACACGGTCCACGGCCCACGGTCCAGTCTGTGTGAAATACCCAGGCCTAAACGCCGAAGCCTAACATGGTAAAAAAGAAAGGGGGTGATGGGAGCACATGTCATGAAACATCGATACAACCATCATATCACCCCGAACCTAGTTATTATGACTAAACAAATTTTTTTCTCCGACGGCAGTTTTAATAACTGTCATGAAATAGGGTAGTCTACCGAGATCAAAGCACCGTGGTTCATCCGGAGAGAAAGCCAAGCCAAGAACTGTATGTACGTACTTCTTTCACATCTCCGGTCTTTTTACATCTCCGGTAACCACTCGTCGTCGACTAGTTCAAGTCTGCAGGATACATATCAGGTAGTGTCCAAACTCGGGAGCACACGGGCTTACTTTGGTGTGGACACATTATTTTCATTTGTTTCATTTTATGCAACAATGGATGAGAGAGGCCGGGCCCGCCTGGGCCGGATGGCGTATCAAAGGGAAGAGAATTGTGTTGCCTAGCCCGATTTGCCTCCACAACCCCAAGTGTCTCTGGCCTGATTTGATCCTCGGCGTCGGGATGTTGTGTTCCAGGAGTCAAAAGAATGAGATGAGGCATTGAAGACGCATCCCGCCCCGCCCCCTGGAGCTTTTTAATATGTCCAGCAGATGAAATTATTGGAGGCCCAAGAGTCAGTAGTCAGTTATTCCGTCGAGAAGATTTCCTGATGTTGTTGAATGAAACTTGGCTAGTCCCCTCAAGTAGGTAGATCAGACTTTGATGCCTATCTTTCAGTCACAGGCAGACTGATTTTGACACCATCTCGGTTGAGATAAAGGTCTTATAGCAAGCCTTTGAGAAGATTTCATAAACCCACGCCAATTCACGATTGGAGTTCGGAAGATGGCCGAGTCAAGGAATGGAAAGTGAGTGTCGAGCAGGAGGGAAAGGAGGAAGAACAAACGTCGAACACGGACGGGAACTCTAGGCTTCCGCATTCTCAAAACCCCAAATCCCTGTCCGGTCCCCACTTTCTCTCCTGTCAAGTGTCCACACGGCTGGTTCCCTTCGGGCGCTAGTGAAGATCGTGGAGAGAGCGGGAATAAGATGCTTTGTCTTTGTACCTGTTTTTTGGTTTCATCTTTCTCTCCTTCCACCACGGTTCCTGGCACTTTGTTCCCCGCTCGCTTCGCACTTCCACAAAGGTCTGGTCGCGACTCGTTTCTCCTGACCATCCAGTGCGTACTACACCCAAACCTACTATGGCCTGTGTTCAGAAGCCGTAGAAACAGATGGTCGTCTGGAAAACTCGCTTCTAATCACATGTGCTTCCTCATTCCCAACGCCTATCTTATGACCCCGACAGTTCCTATACAACAATCCTACTCCTTATAAGTCAACCCACCACCAAAGCTAATCTGACTATTCTCCCCCCCCTTTGTGACCTTCCCCTCCGTGACGCCCGTCTCGAACGCACAGCTACCCAGATCTCTCTTAGTCTCTCCGGCCTTGAGCGCCGCCGCCGGCGAGATGTCAAAGTCAAAGATATCCATCGGCAGACCGAGCGTGGTGCAGGCATTGGGCACGTCCACGATGCCGGCCACGTGGCCCTGGACGGGCGCGCACGAGAGCAGCAGGTAGATCTGGTAGTCCGAATACCCAAAGCGGCGGAGGTACTCGATGCAGCGCAGGACCGTTTGCCGGTAGGCGACTGTTACGTCCATGTAATCTGTTTGGAGAAAATGTCAGCTCTGAATTGGGGTGGAGCGGTGGTTAAAGGGAAAGTAAAAGGGGGGGAAAAACGTACGCTGCTTCCCATGCTCATCAACCGAGAACCCTTCAAAGTAAATATACCTGCCCGGTCCAAAGCTAGGCTCAACCGGACCAGGAATGTAAATGGGGCTCTTGAGTCCCATACCCTCCACCCCGTTCTTGATCACCTTGAAGTTGATAGTAATCACACCAGCCATCTCGATGGCACCACAAAACGAAATCTCGCCATCGCCCTGCGAAAAGTGCAAATCACCCACACTGAACTTAGCTCCCGGCACATGAACGGGCAGGTAAACCTTGGAGCCCCTGCTCAGGTTCTTGATATCGCAGTTCCCTCCATGTTCCGGTCTTCCGGGGACCGTTCTCGCGCCCTCCTGGCCGACCTTCTCCTTAATTTCTTTGCTGGCCGCGCCGGCGTGCACGTTGATGGGCTGCGGCAGATGAGCCACCTCGCGGTCGGCAAGCTTGTTAGCAGCCACCAGCTCGCCTTCGCGCTTGTTCCATGTCGCCAACACCTCGGCCGAGGGGGCGCACCCGATGATGCCCGGATGGATCAGGCCGGCGAACTTGACGCCGGGGATGTGGCGCGAGGTGGCGTAGATGCCTTCAAAGTCCCAGATGGCTTTGGCGGCTGAGGGGTAGATTTCGTCTAGGAAGCCGCCCTGTTGTATAGTTGTTTTGTCAGTAAAAAGACTCAGTACCAACTTGACTTTCACCAACACCAATGGGGGGAAAAAGGAAGAGGAAACATACCCCATTCGCCTTATCAAAAATCCCCGTAAACCCCCACGGCCTTTCCTGAAAGGGCTGCACATCCATGATCTCCACTAGCAACAAGTCGCCCGGCTGAGCGCCCTCGACCTCAAAGGGGCCGGACAGGTAATGGATCTTGGTCAAGTCGACGTTCCTCATGTCGTCTGCCGAATCGTTGTTGCCGATCTGCCCGCCCGTCCAGTCGACGCACTCGATCTTGACGGTCTCGCCGTCCGCGATGGTGCCGGCGAAGGGAATGTCCGGGTGCCATCTGTTCTGTAAGGGTTGAGAAGGGTAGAACGGTCTTGTCAGTTTTGGTTGTTGAAATGGGGGGTCAATGCTTGTTGAAAAGAGATGAAATTACTAACATGGAGTTGAGGCTGTTCGGAGGCAGGCTTGTCGAAGTCGACTTTGCAGACGTTTCGGATCTCGGTTTTGCCCATTTTGTCTTCTGTCTCTTGTCGTTTCTTGATTTGGTTCTGTTTGATGGGGTGTAGTCGCAACTCCGGTTATAGGTAGTGTAGTGACTGGTGAGTGTCTGGCAAGAACTGGACGTTGAGCACCCCGATGTGGACAGATAATGTCTATTGTCAAGGTATCAGTTGATCACAAAGGGGAAACTCTTTTCAAGCAGAGAGGACGTCGTATTTATATCTGCAATCTTGTACCTCTTCTCGAGCATGACTACCTGTCTATCATCTGTCATGGTTCGGGAGACCATGGACGAAGTCGTTGATACCCCGCATCTTGGGGTATGTCAGCGATATCGGTGCGGCACATACTTGGCTTCCAGATATCTCAAGGGAACAGTTTCGATAGTTCCTGATTGAAACGCTGATCAACGGAACCAGTATGCTCGCAATTACCAAATCATAATGGGAGATTGGTGTCACCATTGGAGGTAAGTAGATGTTGACAACCTTATCACATCCCGAATAACACCCGCGTTGTTCCCGTCCTTGGAGAGTGCCCCGCATGCCCCTCAATCCAAGCCGAGCTACTCCCGTCCCAATGCCTAGTCAGGAACTAGTCTACTATAGACGGAGACTTGCGATAAGATAGGAAAGAAGGATCCGGATAGAGACATTCGGACCTTCAAATACTGCGGGAATTGTAATGAACTGGGTCTATCTATGGATCCATGAATGTATGAGTGTATCCTTTTGGTCATGGTATCCCCTTATATGGGCCTACATGGAATGTGTCTACTCTTGCCTACATCGTTACTTGGCGAAATTTGACTACATGCACTCTCAAGATATCAAGAAGGTACGATGATCTGCGTAATGATACAATTTGAGTTATGTTGAGTTATATAGGATTGGGAGTCGCTTTGGTAATGTTATATGCTGACTTGGACCAACAGTGTTAGGTAGGTCCTGGTTAAGTCGCCAATATATAAATCAGAGTTCCGTCTTAGGGTTCGGGTCATGTACCGAATACGGAGGCGGTTTATCATGGATGCTGTCCATGTTTGCCAACGACAGGCTGAGGAACTTCTGCTTGTTCCTCCATTCAAGTTGGCTCTCGGCGAACCCGCTGGACTCTGATGGCGGCGGAGGCGGGTCGGATACCTTGGTGATCAGATAGGCGGCGCTCTGAAAGCATCGGATTAGCACTATACATAACAGAGCCTGAGGCAGGAGAAACTTACAGCTTCAGCAATACCGTAGATTAAGACTCCAAGGAGGGGAACACGGAGCAGGATGTAGAATCCAATGCCGAACCCAAACAGGAGACCTTCACGGCTGCGGAACCACTTTCTCTTCTGCTCACTGGTGAACCTGATTCTGGCAAAATACGGCTCCAACAGCTCCCTCACAAGACTCCTTGAGGCGAAGTAGCTCTGAAGGAAGATAATGAGGTACCTCCTGGGGAGGAGAACACCGGTGCCAAAGATGACGGAGGCGGGGCCAAGACCAACTGCCTTGTTGAATGTCCAAAAACTGGCTGCCGGAAGGACGAAACGGCCAACATAAGGGAGGTATGAGGCCGCAAAGACGGCGAGCGAGATGGCACCTTTCCTGGCGAACCGGTAGATAAACATGGAGATATTCTCGGCGGTGCTTGTCGAGTTCGTGGTCCCGTCTCTGACCGAGTACTGGCGCAGGTTGGGATAGTACATGGGTCGAAGCTTGCTGGGGTCCTCGTCGTGCTTATGCTTGTTGACATAGGTTGTATCAACCCATCTGATCGAGTCCATGAATCTATGGAGTCACTGGTTAGTTCTTGAGAGTCGAGGTACGCCATATGGGAACATACAGATCATCCAACGTCGGAGTGACATATCGCATCAGACTCATCATGAACAGGGGGGCTTGAAGAACATGTTCTTCAACGAAGCCAAGCCCGCCCACCAACTTGTCGTCCCAGGTAGCATTGCTTAGATCGATCCCAAAGGACAGGAACCAGAGGAGGACCCTGATGCCGACGATCTAAGAAGTGTCAGAATGGGCAACCATATGCACGCGAGACGGGGCGAGGAAGAAGAACTCCATACAGGTATTGATATGAGCAAGCGGATGAGAATGCCAGCAGCTACAGCAATGGCGGCTTGTCTATAGTGTCGTGAGGTGAAGGTACCAGGATTCTGCAGCGCCCGTTGGGCTATGGAGGCACAAAATGTCAACAAGCAATACAGACAAGCGCGGAGAAAGAGGCGGAATTATAACATACCACCAACAAGCGTCAACTGGACACCTCTGATGACGGCATTGAGGTCGAAGTGGGAGATGTCAAACTTTCGTTTTACTTGTTCAGCTACAACGTCGAAGGACTGCCGCCTCTCGAGCCTGTCGGCGGTAGCCATGGCGATGTAAATGTAATATCTGGTGTGGGTGTGTCCGTTCGTCTGGACGTCAAGTACGGTCGTTTGGAGTTTGGATCGGATGAAAATGATTGCGACAAACGCCTGATGGAGGGGAACACCTCGAGCCCCTGTCTTTGCACATGCTAAAAGATGATGTCAACAGCCCACCGTGCCCGCTTTGTGGACCGTGCTCGCAGGCCCCGGACTGATCGACGTCGCGCTAATCCTAACAAAGGCATTATCAGCACGGCATACAATTTTCCCCTGGCTCTGTTAAGGACATGCTTCAGGTTCTGCTTTGACAAAATGCGAATGAAAGAGCGAGCGGATAGCAGAGTTTGTCACTCATTACTGCGTAAGCAAAGCGGATCCCCCCTTGCGTTAGCGTGTCTAGCCTGCCGATGCCCACTGCGTCTTCCCTATGTGGACCAGTGCTTAGCACCGGTCCGAACCGTCCAATTTATCGAATAATTCCCGTCTTTTCCACGATTTCCGCCCCTAGAATCCCCTCTGTCCAGTCTTTCGCTCTCCTCAACCAGCTGTTGTTGCTTTCCGATTCCGATTCCTATCCGATACCTACTTGCACGCCATTTATCACCGACGACGTTGAGAGCTTTGCCTTGACCCAGCGTAGCATTGTGACGTCGGCCGATCAGACATCGAGAATCGTGCCATTTGCGACTCGCCCTGATCGGAAACACCACGAACGCGCCGACGACCAGTACCGCATAATCTCGTCCGATTACCCTCCGACCGCGGCCTCCCCATGTGCTGAGCTTAGCAATCTCTCCTCCGCGCTACAATGCTTTCCGCGAAATCATAAGAGCTGCGAACAATGGAGTTCTCGAATCCCTTTGCCGATACAGTTCCGCGCCGCAACTTTACGGCACCTATAGGCTCTCAGATGCAAAGACCGTCTACGTCTGCAGGAGAGACAAGTAATGCCTTGGTTGATACGCTCTACGACCACCCTTCGGTCAAGATCACATCCTTTACTGCTGGGACCCGGCCCCCGACCCTCGGTCCCACTCCTCCTGATACTCCTACCGGCGTCGAGCCGGGCTCTCTGCCGTGGTCTTCCCACCTGGAGAGGACTATTGCAGTCGGTATGTCTCCAAACGGGACCATGTATGGTTACGGCAGTCTAACAATGGCATGTTTACAGGACATTTCAGAATCTATCGTGCTCCTGGCTCAATAACCTTCCTCAACTGCGGTTCCGCCCTCCAACCGATATTCCCAAAAAGCCAGGCTTGGTGTGTTGACGAGCATTCAAGCAAGTTCATCCTACAAATTCGGAGGCCTCAGTACTGGCGCATCGAGGTGCCTGTCGACGACCCGGAGGATATACGACGCGCGCAGCTTTTGCGCGAGGTTTTTGACCAAATCCTACAATTCGAAAAGACCGAATGCCCTTTCCAACGATCCTTTACCGTCGAGCTACCCGAACGCCCGCAGACGCCGGTTATTAAGAGGCCGTGGACTCCTGCTAGGAGATCTAGTGAATCCATCATTCCAACCCCGGTCAGCGCCATCACGATACCCGCCCAGATAGCCCGTGTACACCGGGGTCCGCCCAAAGATGACCCTATCAAAGTGCGCAAGAGAAGGGCAACTGGTACCACGAGCCAGTCAGCCTTTCCCACCAGCGATGATTTGTTTAGAATACAGGAGGATAACGCCGTTTCGGTACCCGACATTACACTCTCAAGTCAGCCGGATGAGGAACCACAGCAGTTAGAGTCTTGGTCGCGGATTTTCACAAGGGCCCCTCTTATACCAAGCGGCCAGCAAACTAGTCATTCTGTTGCCGCACCTCCACAGCTAACGTTGGTCACTGTACCGCACTCTACTGAGCCATCGATACATCAACTGGACGGCCATGCGCCAGAAATATTCGGATCATTGTCTTCGGTAACCTCCCGCGACTCTTTCCACAGTGTACGATCATGCAACTCTCATATTCTTCCCCCTTCTCCACCCTTGTCCAAGCCGACGTCTCCTTCGGGCTCTTCCTGTCTGCATGAGAAGAATACCGAACCAAAGGAAGACTTTTCGATTCTTACATCAGATAGGGCAGATCGTTCTAACATTCCTCAGACATCGAGTACCAGTCCGATAGCAGTTGACCGAAGCGCCACCTCTAGCTCGACCTTTGACGGCACAGCTCCCTCTTCTACCCATGAGATCGACTCTCCGTGTAGTCCTGCAACAGCAGGACTAATACTGGTCACTCCGCCCAACGCATCACCGACTTCGCGTTCTCGATCTCCCTCCATCACCAGTCGTCGGTCACTTATCCGCGGCCGCGCAACAACAAGCAGCAGCATATCCCCCAGCAGGAGAGCGCTCTCCCCCCTACCACGTGTAGCAGACCTCTTTGCGCCTCGCCGAAGGGCGCCTTCCGTATCGTCCAGCAAACTGGAAGTAGTGCGCAAGCTACCCATGACGGTTATCAACAAGTCGTTCGAAATCCTGATGGCGCCCCCCACGCACTTGATGAGCCTCATGCTCACCGTTGCGGCGCGCATCACTGCCGGCCAAAAGAGCGGCGCGGTCTTGGGATCTGGCGAGGGAGGCGAGAGGATACCTGTGCAGTGGGATCTCTCGGACGAGACAGAGGACAGTTCAGGTTTCCACCAACGGAAACCAACACCAGCAGTAGCAGCGCCGTTCTCATCGGGGAGAAGGTGGAGTGTCTCTCATGTGGGCAATGATGATGACCATCTGCCCCCGCATATGCGAGGAAGGGAAAGAGGAATGAGCTTGAAGATGGCGGGGAGTTTTCCGGAGTCGTCGGACGAGGACGATGATGACAACGACGACAGCACTTCGAATTCCACACATGGCCGCCCTCACGAGCCCACAGCTCGACGAATCGGTGCTCCCAAGGACGACGATGGCTTGAGGCTTGACGGTGCTGGGAATGGAATAATACCAGAAAACGATCCCAAGTTCGACTGGAATCAGAGCATGGGAGTCGATTAGTTGGCGGGCGGCCGTGCTCACTTGACCGTTTGGCATCCATCCTGCGACTGCTTAAGATAAGGCGGAGCAAGATCTAGCAACTTAAAACCCCCCTCAGCCCACACAAACGTGGGAAGGGGGTGTACATACCTGTACCAGTACTGTTTTCCTGGAATTGAATGTTGGTTGGGGAGAAAGGAAAGGGGGCGTTATCAAGGAACCTGGGTATGCATGAGATAGATAGATACCCTGTTTCGATTTCCCTTTAATACGTGGTGGTTACTACCCAAGTTGAGGTGGTCTAAAAACCGGGGAGAGGTGGATAAAGATCAAGGTCGAGGTCGAGGCAGAGGCAGAGGCAGAGGCAGAGGCAGAGGCAGAGGCAGAGCAGTGTTTGGATACCTACGTACCGCAAAGCGGGGGGTATTAGATGAGCAAGGAAGCAGCCGGCTCGGTGCAAGTTGAAGTTGATAAAGTACTAGTCTAGGAAATGGAAGTCATGGACGTACCATATCACCTGGAAAATGAGCATGGTAAGTAAGGATCGAGTTAGTGCCTGAGTCCTGGTACTGGCTTCGCGAGAGCTGGTGTGCTTGATTCGTTTATCTAGCTGGGGATTTATCAATGAAGAGGAAGAAGAAGACGGTGTTTTCATGACTGCTTTTCTACCCTCCCATCGCCATACTCACTCGATCCAACATAACCGATCTGCAACGTCTGCCACCAATGCAAAACCAACCAAACAGACACCATACAAGTAGAACAGAAACGGACACGAAGCGTAAGAAGGTAGGCATAAAATGCAACACACAAACGACCTAACCAAAACCAACTATGATATATGTATATAAAAAGCACATATCCAGGAAAAGGAACAAACACAACTGCTCCTGCTCCTGCTCCTGTCAACCACCAAACCAGCTAAACCAACCAACCAGCCAGCCAGCCAACCGACCATTTCTACTCGAACCAACCAACCTGCCTGTCCATGCCATTCACCAACCCTTGCTTTGCCCTTTTCCCTTCCCATGTTTAAAATATCCATACCTAACCGTTGTTACTTTTACAGCTACTCTTGCTGCGGCTGCGTTTTTTGCATTTGCTGCCGCTGTTGCAGCCTCCTTTGCATCTCTACATGATATTGTCGTTGTTGCGAGGCGTAATGCTGCTGCTGCTGGTGTTGCTGCTGCTGCCATTCCCGCAGTTCATGCAACTCATGGAACTCACGAAGCTCCTTATGCAACCGTTGCTTCTGAGAGGGTGGACTCGTACTATGTTGTTGTTGTTGTTGTTGTTGTTGTCCCTGCCCTTGAGCCTGACTGCGGCCTTGACCTTGCGTTTGAGGCTGCTGTGGGTCAGTATGGCCACCGGCTTCCACCGCAGGCGACGACAGATTTGACAATGATGAGTCATAAGAGTTCGACGACGTAGTCAACGGGTCGAGTGGTTCCTACACACTTAAGCCCGGTTGATGTTCGCCCATCTCTTCTCTGATTGAGGTCATCTCCATTCCGCTTCCACAGAAACCGCTTCCGCCTTCGAGGAGTGGCTGGCTTTGCGGAGGGTTGAACTGATGTTGCGGATGCTGCTGCTGCTGCTGCTGAAGCTGCTGTATACGCTGCATGGCCTGGGCGTTGAGGTGTGTTCCCTGGAGATGAGGCGGTAGATGGTGGGTCGGTGAGCCGCCACTGCGACCTGTCGCAGGAGGGCCCAGGGCGCTTACGGTTGATGCAGCAGAGTTGGCCGAAGTACTTATAGTGGTACTACCAGTTCCACTAGCGCTCGGTGCGACTGCTGGCCCGCTGTCCGTTGTGACCGTACCGGGTGGAGTGGTACTACTAGAGGTACTTCTTCGGAGGGAGGGTTCGTTCTTGGTAGTGGTGGTAGACTGCAAATCCTTGTTGACTTCTTGATGAAGGGGTGACGAGTGACTAGGTGAGTTGCTCTTCTTGCTCACCGAATCACCGTTCCCACCTCGGGATGAGGTACGCGGCGATACGCGCCCAGTCTATCCATTTTCCATGTCAGTAACGTGGGGGGCATACAAGGAGAAAAGATCGAAGCTTACCTGTTTTGCCCATCTCAATCCGCAACTGTTGCATAAATCTCGGTTCCCGCTTGGCCCACGACGCCATTCAGGCGTGTTCCTGGTATGACAATTTGCACAATCCCTCACCATGTTACCTCCTCCCTTTCTTCTTTTTCGCTTCTTCTTATTAGACAAAAGCTGTGCCAGCTCTTCGGCCAACATGCGATTCACCTTCTCCATTTGCCTCAGCTCGTACTGCCAGCTGGTGCAGCGTGTTGTCTTGAGCTCGTCAAATATGTTATCGGCGTCCAGAGCTGTATCCTGACCGGGTGCTGCACTGCTACGCGCTGAGACCATTGCTCCCGTGCTATCGCTGCTTCCGGATTTCGAATTCATACCGCCCATTAGAGCGTTCCTATCACTGTCGGTCTGGACCCCTTGCATTGCCGACAAAGAAACACCGCCCGGAGACATACTCTTGGTCGTTACGGTCGCGGGAGCCAATGCCCTTGATGACGCCTTCAGCAACTTGGTTTGCGCCAACAAAAACGTTGGCCTCTGACCCTCACCACCGTCTCCAGGGTAAAATGTCGTGTAGGCCTGGAGCACCTGGCCACGCTTGTTTTGCACCTCATGCTTGCAGCTCACAATCTTGCCCTTTCTGGCTTTCTCTATCGTCCTCCCAAACTCGGCTCTGGACTCCTTGCGCATGAGATCCTGCATGCTGGTACCTTGGAGGTTCTCCGGGAGCAAATCGAGGAGCGACCGGACATTCGATGAAACGAACAAGAACATGCCCGATGTCGAGACCTTGGTCCAGATTTCGCTGTCACCGATACCGCCGTTGAGTTCGAGATCCTTTCTGCGCAGAGCGAAAACGGGGCGTTTCCTCCCCACAAGAATGATACACTTCCGGCCCTTGCCCTGTTCGTTGAACAGTGTTCCGTGGCTTTCAAACCAGGTATAACCGCTGTTCTTTCTCCGAATTCTGAAGACAATGTTGACAGGAGTATGTTGCTGAGCCTCTTTCAGTTCCCTCGTCACCGGCACAATGTCTGATGGGTGGCAAATCGAGGATAGCGAGCTCCCAACAAGGTCACTGGCATCGTACTCCAACACCTTCTTGCAGGCCGGAGATAGATATAAAAAGAGACCCTTGAGCGACAACACGTGGACTACATCGTCAGCGTTCTCCAAGAGCATCTTGTCCCAGGATTGCTTGTGCCAGTCGGATGCAACACCCTTCGAATTGCATTGCTGCAAAAGTGTCGATACATCATCAACGCCCAGAGTCTGGCCGTCAGCAGGCTCCAGTTGCTTCTGGTTAGGTGGCGTCCAGATATACTGCCCGATATCGCTGTGCGTATAGTTGACCTGCATTGGCCCATTTCCTTCCTGGCCGATTATGGCATCAGGGCATTCCACAAGGTCGATCTGAAATCCAATGAAATAGCGAATTTCATCGGTATCCCAGGGAATGGGGATCATGGTCAACAGGTTTAGGAAAGGCTTGCCGCCTTTCCGATAGTTGATCAGACTCTGCTGAATTTCCTGGCCTGCCGCGATTGTCTTCTTGAGCGTATATACGGCATTGTTTTCAACAAACTCGCGTTTGGTGCCGGCCTCCACATTGCCGTCAGGGGCCTGCAAGAAGCGGCAGTTTCGCCCGACGATCTCGTGGCGACTATAGCCGGTGAGATTCTGGAAGTTATCTGACACGTAAATGATGGGGCAGTCGTTGAGCGTTACATCACAGACCACAAACGCACAAGACATGTCCACGGCGCCGAGCTTGAGCTTTGGGTCCTTCCTAGAGGCCACATACCACAGCGCCCTCAGCATGTCGAAACCGCTTTTGGAGTATATGCTTTTTGCTTGAGACGCTGCTCCACCTGACGGCGTCGACGGCGTTGGGGTAGGGGCATTGTTGACGCTCGGAGGAGGCGGCGGCGGCCCAATTCGTATTGTTCGTGTTGTTGCGGATAACGACGGGGACTGGAATGTCGTCGCCGGCGTGCTTGCCGCATCCTGTGAGACAGGTGTGGCCACGCCTTGTGCGAAGTTGCTAATACCCGGCGTCATTGCAGGGGTCATGGCGGGGGTCATGGCCGGAGTCAAACCGCCCATGTTTTGCTGGGCCTGATGGGGGGTGTTGGCATCGTCACCTCCACCAAAATCCTGCTCTACGGTCATCATGTCGTCGTCCTGTTTGTTGAGCCCCGGGGTGGGATGAACGCTGGCCGCGCTGACTGGGCCACTTTCCAGATTCATGTCCATAGAGAAGTCGGTGTTTATGGTGTCCAGCCCGGTCGAAGAATAGGGGGTCTCGATCGGGGGAGAGTGGTACATGTTGAGGTTGGGGTAAGTCATCATGTTACCCATGACATTGGACGACATGTGCGAGTATCCACCGGTGTGGTCCGACATGGCCATGATGTTCTGCCCTGCATACGGGCCCGAGTGTCCCGGCATGCCCATTGCGCCAGTCATGTCGCCGTAGTTTCCTGTCATATTATCGAGCTGGTAGTCCGAGAAAGCATCGTTGGGGTTCGCGTAATCAAGCATGGACAACCTCCTATCCGTCTGGCCCCCATAGGGCTGAGGGACACTCCGTCTGCGATGCATGTCGTCGAAATTCTGCTGGATAATTTCGTCAAGAGAGTCGCTTCCTCCCGACATTGTCACATCTGAAGCGTGAATGGTGTTGTTTCCTTGACCCGAAGTTGTAGGCGTATTTATCATGCCGGCGTTGCGATGTTGATTGATATTTTGTTGCTGCTGATGTTGTGCAGCCATTTGATGCTGGAGCTCCTCAGGAGACAGCGGGGGACCGTAGTAGTTCATGGTGGCTGCATTGGTCGCCCAAAGCAATTCGTTCTGAGCTGACAAAAGAAATAACCTCGTAGGTATGAAGCTCTCTTTGTAATTTGGTCGTAGGGTAGGTATGCTAGAAAGTGGTGGGCCAGGAAGGGCCGGGTCAGAGAATCACATTAAGGAACTGTGGGTGTCGTTGCTGCATCGATCAAAGCCGTCTGATACGGGAACCTTGTTGTCGGTATGAAGCTGTCATTCAAGCAGGCGGGGAAGGAAGCTCAGACGTGGAGACGCAGACGGCCCGCGAGGTGGGACGGAACGTGCGGAGATGCAGTGTGGCGGCGGACCCGAGAATGGGGTTTGGAGTTTGTTTGGCTGTCGGAAAGAATAGCGCCAGTGCGGAGGAGTCTATTTGTGTTATCTAGGTGACCAGGCAGCGGTTAGCTGTGATATGCAATGGCTACCATGAGAGAATTGGCAGGGGAAGTGAAGTATGACTCGGGGTAAACAAGGACGAAGCAGTGACTGGGAATGTGAAGGAAACCGGCATGCGGGCACGCGGTGCAGTGTGTGGTGGTGATTTGGGTAGACGGAGCAGAGACGGGCGATCGAGTGTTACACGTACAGTGCGCTCGCCCGTGGCCTTACCTTGGTGCACTTGGACCCAACGATGGAAGCCCACTTGAGCGACCGAGGGGATCACCTCAGCTTCTTGTAGGTGACGAGACGAGGAGATGACCAGACGCCGCCGGATCGCGGAAGCAACAGAGCCCGGGGACGCACGTGGAGGCAGCGTGCGAACGGGAACGTGCTGCGGACGTACTGTGGGAGGACCCTGAGCGAGCGTAGGAGGGGGAATAGATAAATGGAGATTTATAAAAAAAAAAAAAAGTAATAGACTCGGAGGCTGAGGAGGGGGGTGGCCCAGGTGGCTTGCAACATATGAAGCGAACAAGGGCCGGAAATGGGTGAAGAGGTACTATCTAGCTAAACAACAGGATAGATGCTGATTATTGTGATATGCCTCGGGGATGGATGGGATGTGGTGGTTCTCGGCTGACAATGGAACGTGGAGAAAGAGAGAGTCGAACATACGGGATGGGAAAGTGGAAGACGGGATGGAGGAATCGGAATCCGGCTCTGCCCTAATTTCCAAAAGACGATGGAAGCCCGAGTCCTATGATTGGTGGTCAAGAGACGGGACAGTCGCCGAGGGCTGTGAGAGGCGACAGACAGAGCTCAGTTGACTGGTCGTACAATATGAGGTTGCCCAAGGAATGGGTCGGGTATCACAAGGACGATGTTTCTGGGAAAACAATTCGACGCAGGCTGGACTATGACACAAGGAAGGACAGGAACTGGAACTGAGGAACTGCAGCCGGCCGTTGGTCCTAGGCCGCAGATTCGCTGCAGCTTTCATTCACAAGAATCCACACTTGAGAACCCTTCCGGATTAGCCACACTTCGAGAGAATAAGGCGGGGCGGCCATATTGCGCGCCCCTCTTTTTTTCTGGAACAGTCTTGGCAGCCACTCACGGTCGAGAGCATCACAGGGCCTGCCAATCCCACACCACTTCCCAGGTCTGGTCCTCGAGGGGGGTGTCCAATATTTACCTAGAGGTTTGGTCCCAAAATGAGGGCATTGCAATGTGTGCTGCCCTGCCCTGTTTTCAACCGTCGCCCATGACCCCGGCCCCGTCATTTCGGGGTCCCGGACTCTTCGCCGGTCCGGCGCGCCCCGTCCACGTCGTCGCCAATTTGTTGGGTCAGCATGATATGCAGGCGACAGATCCCAGGTCCCAAGGGTACATATGTATGTACTACTCCCCGAAACAGCACCGTCTCTTCCATATTCCGACATGATAACGACAGGCAGATACAAGAACTGAAGAACAACATGAAGCCCATCTTCCCCTTCCTTTGGACCTTGGCTCCATGTCCTTGCCCCCATGTTCACGGATTATCGGATATTGACCATGAGTTGACTCCACAGCAATGATGCTCCTTTGCTCTTTTGTCGGCCAAGCTTTTTTCCTGGCTTGCTACTGTACCCTGGCATTGCCCTGCCTGGCGAGGAAGCGCCCAGCGAGCCAACCAGCTCGAATTTTCCAGCAACTGCGCCGCCACCCCGAACTTTTTCGGGGGTACTGACTAGTCGCATCCTGAAAACGGACGGGAGCGTGTGTGCATGAAAAAGTCGAAAACCTGAGGTCTCTCAAAGAGGAGTGGGTTGTGGTTTTTGAAGGGTCTACTCATGAGGTTAGGTGACTTTCGTCTTTTTGGCTTCTCTGCCCACTCTCACAAACAGAACCACGAGAAGTTGGACCCCTCCCCCACCTCACCGTCGCAACCGATCCCCAGAACCCTAGCATGGAAACCGCGATCGCCTTGTGCTTTGCTTACATATACCGAAAATATCCTCTTTTTTCGTCCATTTTGCTTCCTTTTCACTTTTCACAGCATCTTCGCGCTATGGAATTAGCAAAACATCCGTTTGTATGAAAACAGATTGTCTGAAGTATATTCAACGCCATCCAAATCCACACAGAAATAACAGCGTGGCTCTGAATCTCAAACAGCAGCTTCATCAATTTTGTGTGCCGAGATAGACTTTGGGCTAGTTAGTGTGCGGTGTGCACGCAAGGTGAGAGCTTGTCTCAGTCAGCAAGAAAGACGCTCGATTGCACAACACAAGTTGCTCCTCTTGCATCTACCTACCTTTTCCTAAATCCACTACCTGTGTATTTTCCTCCGGCTTATAAATCCGACAAAACTCTACGCATCCCTTTAACGGTGCACTTGTATCATTTTTTGCCAAGACACGATTGGGCCAATCGGAAAAACTGTCTGTTGGGAGAATAGGAGCCTGCTATTGGCCCAATTGCCCCTGTGTCTTGTAAAAATGGAAATGATACAAGTGCACCGTTAAAGGGATGTTGTTGAAGGTCCGAGTAGGTTGCAGTCTCGAAACAACGGAGCGGAGACGGGATCCGCGGGCCGCGATGCCAAGCATTAGGTTAATAGACGACGGGAGTCTAATTCCTACCTAAACTGCGAAGCTCCGCACGACTCACACGATATACAATTCAGCAAGAGGAATTCAAACAACCCGCTTGTCCGTTCTTCTAAACGGGTAGGTTCGCAGCAGGCCAGCACCTAGGCGAAGACGGGAGCTCTGACGAGTAAGTTCTTGTAAGATCCAATGGTACCTACCTACTCAGCCTCTCCGAATCACCCCGATGATCTCCCCCAGGTGCTCCCCTCCCCTCCCTCCCCCCCCGTCCCAAGGAAACAATGGGTGATGCCCAAAATCATTTCAAACATGGGATTTTCTCCCGATTCGCATGACTCGCATGATTCGCATTTCAGCGATCGAACTTTCCCCATCTGCCCGTCACCACACACTTTTTTTCGGGTATGAAATGAAATGCCAATCCAAAACTGACAAGAAGGAAAAATGTGAAAAAGAGATCCTACTGTGTACGTACACACGTGTAGATCTACACCGTCGATCTCTCTCTCTATCCGGTCTCTGATCTCTTTCACCCTTGTGACCGCCGACGACCCCGTTTAAAAACATCATCTAAGCCAAGCAGGATGGATGGACAAACCCCCAGAGCCCCCTGTGATTGACTCTTTTTGACTCTACTTCTCGGCCTTCTCCTTTTGCTCTGCCCGGTTACCGCTCCATATAAGACAAAAAAAAATTAAAAAAAAAAATTAAACGTTTGGTCGGCCCATCTTGCTCTCTGACTTCCACCTACGACGGCTCAGGGCGGACAACAAGGTAACTAAACAATACTACTAAACAAGTTGCTCCACCAAATGACGTCGGTTGTCGCCGCACATTCGAATTTCCCCCAAATAGACTACACTACAGCCTCCACTCGCTCCCCCTGATAGACTTGATAGACTTGATTACACTGTTGCCAGGCTTTTTGGACATCGGACGGGAATAAACCTTACCGAACGGTAGCGTGGTACAGATACACAACTGTTAAGAGACAGTATGGATGGTATGGCAGTCATGGCCCATTTGTATGCATCCTTTCCCAGGACGGGGACCCAAAGTTTGTGGATGGACAGGTGGGTTGCTTGGACCCCAAGAAGACCCCTGAATAGCCTCCATCTGGTATCGAGGGTATCATGTAAGATGCCATACTGCAGATACCCGCCGGGATGAGAAGGATCATGTATTAACTCCATTGTATCCATGAACCCTCGAGTACCTATAAGGCTTTTCAACAAGAGACGCAAATCACACATTGTAGCAGAATCCAGTCTTCTGATCTCCACCATCTCCTATTGCAAAATGCAGGTATAAGAAGAGGATGTCGCATATCTTTGTGCTTTACAAGTTTTTGTGTGTCTTTTTATGTGTGAAATAAATCGGTACGCGCGCCAGAGGGACGATGTGGTGTGCATGGTATCTCCATCAAATTCAGATTTCCGCTTTCCTTGCCTTCCTTTTCTACATGACCAGGCCATCAACGGCCTGATTGCGTGCTCAAATGTTTCTCCGCGCTCTTAACATGATTCCCTAGGTGCCCATTCCTGTCATTTCCTTCTCCTTCAATGCCATCTATATCCTGATTTCCAAGTATCAATCACCCTCTTAACTCGATGTTTGCTTTTCCTTCTCCTACGTCCATCAGATATCATCTCCCTTCCAAGCCCACTACCCCAGACACCTTCTAGCTGCTAAACCGCTCCCGAATCAACTGCTGAGATTCGGGGCCAAATTGCTGCAGTACGGGGTCGGGCGAAGTACCGGTGGCTTGCAACAGGTTCTTGACAGCGGCAATCACGCGCGCGAGAGTCTGTCCGCTCAAAACGTCCACCTCTAGCGCCTGTGCGACATAGTAGAAAGCCTTGGCGGGTTGCGAAACAACGACAGGATGTTGCCTATTTTAGGGTCAGTATTTTCCACGTCGCCATGTCAGGACAGGAGACTTACTTTTCAATGAGCTGGGTCATGAAAGCATAGGCATAGGGCGCCGCCTCCTCGTCGTTCAAGACCGGCAGTGTCTCAAACCACTGTGTCGCAACCTGGTCGGGGTTGGCGACTTGAGAAGAGTTGAAGTGCAGGATCTTGGCGATGGCAGCGCAGGCATTCTCTGTAGCATAGACGTTGTCCTCGTTCCGCGCATCTGGGATCTGCGTGGCCTTGAAAAGAACTTCGACGGCTTGGCCCACCAACGGCGCCCAAGCCTGGCCGCCATGGTGGGCAGCCACACCAATGCCATATGCCGCCGCCTGACGAATGGCGGGGGAGGCATCCTGGCAGCCGAGAAGCAGAGGCTCCGAGATGTACTGGGCGTAGTGAATGCTCTCCGCGCCACAGTATTCTAGAACATCATCCATAATGCACAATCCCCACTGGCGCTGCGTGGTGTCATTCGAGCTCAGGAAGATGCTGTAGGTGGGAAGCAGGCGGCTCCACGTGCTCAAGAAGCTTGCCCCGTGATATTTGAAAACAGCATGGAACGCCTTGTTCATGTCCGAAAGGAGTGTTTGGTCATCCTCAATGGCCATCTGCATCTCTTCCGACTCATCCTCACCATCTTCACCTCCCTGTTCCTCTTCGCGAGCGGCTGCCCGATCCTTGTAATCCTCGAGCGTAGAGTGAACGCCGTCGATGAAGCGGGTCATGTGTGTCTCATCTAGGCAGGCAGTGCCGATAACCTCGATAGACTCATAGAAGCATTGGTACATCTCCGCGAGCGTATCAATGGCAGGCTCGGCGCTAAGAACGTCGAGAAGCTGAACGACAGTGCTGGTCCACAGTCCCTTGAGCTCGTTGGACCCGGGGCCGTACTGCTTCTTGTACGAAATGAGCAACTGCGGAACAAGCTTTGCCGACATGTATCTGACAGGGTCGTGGAAAAAGAAGGCAAGGCCTGGAAGAGCAATCTTCTCCATGATGTCTGCGACATAAGGCGCAAAGTCACCCTCAAGAACCTGAGCATACACTACTAGAAGCTCAATGGCCATGTTCTTGTCGTCCATGGTGCTGGTACGAATACCAATAGTTTTACCACGGAGCGGGACAAGCTCCCACCCTTCCTCGGTCTGCAGCTGCTCAATCTGCTCGTCGTCTTCCAAAAGCTGGATATCGGCCTTAGCGCTAGCGAGCTCGAGGAGTGGCGGCATAACCTCGGGTAGGTAGGGAAGGAAATCCCTCCCCAGCACGCGGCACATTCTTCCCCAGCAGTGCATGAGGTACTGGGCCTGAGGATCGTCGGGGTCGGTGATGTTTTGCTGGATGCTGGCCAAAAGCTGCACCAGCGCCATGGCATCAGCGCCGAGGCGCTCCTTGCCAACCGCAAGGGCGATCAGGGTGGCGCACTCCATTGCCTTTGCGCGAAGGAGGCGGACCTCCTTCTCGTTCTCGCGCTGCAAAACACCCATCAACAAGGGCATAAGAGTATCATAGTACTTGGCAAATGCCTGCTCGGCGGCGTCAGCAATGGTGGCGATGGTGGACAAAGCCTGCTCTTGAACGTAACGCTTTTCATTCTGAAGAAGCTGGAACAAGTGCGACAAGAGGTTGTCGAGGTAAGGCTCAAGGACGCTCTTGTCAGCCTCCTCACAGAAGTTAACGAGCGCGGCAGCAGCATGTGACTTGACCCGCGCCTCGGGGGCGTTAAGGACAGGCACAATGGCCGAGAGGACAATGTCGTAGTACTGCCTCTGCATAGTAGGAGCAAAGTCGGTGCTCATCTGGCCGAGGGCATTGCAGCCAGCCCAACGGACACGTGGATGGGGGTCCTTGAGAGCCGGGACAACCAGGTCAAGGACCTGCCTCAGTTCACCAATCATCTCCTCGCGGCAACCTTCCGAAATGGCGGACAGAGCCATCAAAGCAGCGTGACGGTCTCTCCAAGCCGGAGAGTTCATCATGCTAGGCAACCAGCCGAAAATGGGGCTAAGAATGGAGGCGCCTCCGAGCTTGTTGGCGAGACGATCGAGACACTGCTCACCCGCAACATGGTTGGAGTCGCTCTCGTCCGTGTCGAGATCGTCGCAGCTAAGCCATTCGGCCGCATCATCGTCGTCCTCACCAAGATCCGTCATCAGACTCAGGCACTGCGTGATCATGTCCTTGGTGTAAGAAGCATCCTTCTTGCACATGGACGGGGCGTAGTCGGCAAAGGTGGCCATAAGTTCCAGCGCATTTTGGCGGCAGAGGTCTGTGAGCTCCTTGTCTTGAATGACCGAAATACTGAATCCAACAAGGGTCGAGAAGACGGTCTTGAACATTTTGGGGGAACTTTCGGCCAAGTCGATGAGAGCGATGAGGGCCTGGCTAAGGTCGTCCGAATCCTGCGAGTCTTTGATGGGAGGAAGAATGTTCAGGAGCTGGGGGAGGAGTTCGAAGTACTTGGCCTGGTTCTTCTTTCCTAGGCTGCGGAAGAAGGCGGCAAAAGCCTCCATAGCAGCAAGCCTGACGGCAACCGACTCGTCCGTGAAGGCCTTGGCGAAGGCCATAGCTACGGCATCTTGATGTTGTTTCTCAATGATGCTAGGGGTAGCGTGGAAAATACGGAAGGCGGTCTCGCGCTTGCCAGCATCGGCTGCTTGGCTGAGGTTGAAGAGAGTCTGAAGTAGTTCCGGCCAATTTTGGTCATTGTCATAG
Source organism: Neurospora sp. FGSC 26628 (assembly GCA_009805345.1). Taxonomy (NCBI): domain Eukaryota; kingdom Fungi; phylum Ascomycota; class Sordariomycetes; order Sordariales; family Sordariaceae; genus Neurospora; species Neurospora sp. FGSC 26628. The sequence goes on along the minus strand of RAOO01000029.1, from coordinate 79,626 downwards.
TATTGCCTAGCAATCTCGGCGACTGCATCACCAATCTTGTTGCGAACATTTCTGTCTGTCTCGGCAAGGATGGCCTCGAGAATCTTGGTGCGGACAGCGACAGCCTCGGCGTTATCAAGGGAAAGGAACATGTCGGTGGCGGCCTCGGAAGTCGGGGTGGCCTTGCGAGTCTTGAGCGTTATCCGGCGGAAAATAACGGCGGCAAAAGAACGGACCTGCAAGATAGAAGAGAGAGTGAGTCTAGGATTTTCAGGGCAGGCCTAAGCAGAAGAGGGACGCAAGAAGCCATACCGAAGCGTCGCTTGATCCGGCAATCTGCTCGGCCAAGCCCATCAAGAGGAGGCCGGGGCGGGAGCTGGTCCAGTTGTTTTGCAAGTGCTCCTCAGCCTGAGAGCGAATGCTGTTGTCGGCCGACTGAAGAGCCTGGAGAAGCTGGCTCAGCTCGGCCGTGACATCGGCGGGAAGGACCGACATAATGAATGATGTTTGTTGCGAAGTAAGGTCCTGGTTGTGTCTCGGGGAGTAAAAGCAGAAGAGTGAATCGCAAGCACACTGCACTCCTTAGACACAATGTGCGACCCTGCGTTGTCGTCGGCCGGTGGGCTCTGGAAGAGGTGGGATGTGGTTAACGATGATGGCCCAACAACAACAGAACTCTCGCCGAAATGTAATTTACGGCTTGAGGACTGAAAGAAATGCGGACCAGGGAGGACGGACTTGGTTGGCAACGGTGCGGATGGAGAAGCTTGAAGTCAAATGCCAAGTCGGTGATGGATTTATTGATAAGAACCGGGACTTGAATGAATCAAGTCGCGATAAAGGACGCGTCCGAAACTCGACTTTGCTCCAGTCAAAGGTGGATTTGGATTGTCGATGGACTGGCTCGAAAGGGTCGAGGGGGATGGATGGTGGGCGCAGGAGGGGATGGACCGTATTGAGAATGGACAATATTTTTTTTTGATTGGGTCTGGCCAACCCGAGCGCATGGAGGGGCACACCTGTAGCGCACCAAGTACTTCTCGGCATAGCGTAGGGCAGGCAGACATTCACCAACCATGCGCCCAGGTTTTTCGTCGAGTTGCTAACATTCCGTTAGGGTGCAGCGCTGTTTGCCATGGGATTTCCCAGTGAATGACTATCAAATGGCTATCAGAAGTCCGCTAAAACGACGGAGTGGGGCAGTAGCAGGTTGTGCCCATCCGGCTCAGGCTTTCTTTCCCAAGCTCCAGAGCGGCCCCCAGCTTCCACACTTCCCTTGTGTGCCCGGACTTCCACTGGGCAGGGCGTCTTTGTTGATGATCATGATCAACGGCAAGGGAAGCAAGAGGTGACAGCTCAGAGATGGAGTGACAAAAAATGATGACTGGATGCCCAGATGCCCGCTTCCTGGTAATCGATAAGAACTGTGCAGGCTGCCTTCAGTTCGCAGCTACCTTACCTACCTCTACCTAGATTCCGTTGGGTGACAGCCTCAGCCCTGCTCTGACCTTAGCGCCGTACATAACTCTGCCCTATTCGCACGCCTCAGTGTGAGTGTAGCAGGGCCATCAAGAATGAGGGGAGGCTAGTGCTTCCCGCGCGTAGAGCTAGACAGGGGCAACCCCGCACCATCACGTTAAGGTATGGGTATGCTCGGATACGTGCCGCGGCTGGACTATCGTCATTGCTCTCCCGTTTGGGACTTGCCATAGGTTCGCTCTCGACTCGACTGGCCAATGCTTTGCTTCGTCAGTTTGGTTTTCACTTCGTTGTAACGAACAACCCGACCTGAACTTTCTCCATCTGGACTCATACACTCTCCTGCCATCCACTTCGATACCACTACTATCTATGCGGTCGCGCAAAGACGGCAACATTACTGAAATCGCAGACAAGCTCGAAGAGCATATACCTACCTTCCGAACAACGGAACCGACGACGACGGCAGTGGTCACCGTGGAACTTGGCAAAGATACCTTAGCAGTAGTAGCTTCCGTCCTAGATCAATCTGCCGAGATCCGTCTCCAAGCTCTCTTCTTTCTTCGGTCTGATCCGCATCATCGCCGTGTCGATCAACCCAGCAACAACAACGGAAGCCTCGATGGAGTCCTCGTCAGAAATCCCAAAATCGCCCTCGCCTGGCACCTTCCCGGTCTCTGACACTGCCTTGTCCGGTGCCTCGCTCACGTCTCCTCCAGAACGCCCCAGCTCTCAAGGTGGCATCTCGTTGTCCAAAACAGCCAGCAATGTTTCCTCGCATTCGCACCGCCAGAGCTTCGCTGAGAACCAACGTCATCCGCCTCCCTCGCCGCGTACACAGAGACACCCTTCCTTCACACAGCAAGCAATTCAAGACCTGATGAACCACCCACCGCCAAACCGCCATCAAAACCCTCGCTATGTCGGCCGCGATTGGCGGGACATTGCCATTGGCGAGTTATTGCAACCAGATGAGGTTAAATGGGCGGAATTGGACACTAGCATCCAAGAGGCTACCAAGGTGCGACAACACCTCTTCTCCATGATTGGACCTTGCTGATATAGATCATTACTCACTATCCAGACCCTCTTTCAAAGTAGTCCGAACAATGTCGTTGTTGTCCGCCGGGACTCGTCCTCCAAGGAAGCCATTTCTACCTTCGACCACAGCGATCTCAATGACTACCTTTTGGTCGTGGTAGGCCTTGCAAAGCCCCAAGAAGAACAGGTCGCTCTCTACAGAGACATCTCCGTCAAAGCCCAGTCTCAGGCAGAAATTCCGTTGCGCGACCTCCAACCCATCTTCCGCAAGGAGGAATTGGTGAAGCTCCCGGCCGAGTCCACCCTCGACAAGGCCATTGAGGTATTCGGAGGTGGCATTCACCGCCTTCTGGTTACCAATAAGGACTCGGAAGTGGTGGGTATTTTGAGTCAATTGCGCTTACTCGAGTTCTTCTGGAACGAGGCCGTCAACTTCCCTGAGATAGATCGTCTCTACACGATCGCGCTGCGTGATCTTCAGATTGGGACGCAGCAAATCATTGCCATTAAGTAAGCCAACTCCGCATTAGAAGGATGAAACCGTCTAGCTAACATTCCCTAGCGCTGATGCTCCTCTTGCGGATGCCCTCTTTCTCATGAGCTCCGAGGGCCTAACATCCGTCGCTGTTGTTGATAATGGCCACAACGTTGTGGGAAACATATCCACCGTTGACGTGCGCCACCTAACCAACGCCAACAGTCTGCCCTTGCTCAAGGCCTCGTGCATGCATTTCATCAGTGTCATCCTCTCCGAACGCGGTGTCGAGCATGGCCGTGACTCCTTCCCGGTTTTCTACGTCAATCCGTATTCTACCCTCGCTCACACGGTCGCAAAGCTGGTCGCGACGCAGTCCCATCGTATGTGGGTGGTCGAGTCTGCTTCGCCGTCGCCTAGCGCCCCGGCTACGCCTTTACTGCAGGCATCCAGCTTGCCTCCCCTCTCAACATTATCACCTCCGGTTGCTTCCCCCGGAAGAACGGGCAGTCCTGCCGCTGGATCAGCAACTGTTGTTGTTCCTCCACCAGGTGCCATCACGACGTCGACACCCCAGTCGCCGTCAACGCAAGGACCATTTACATCGGTTCCAGCTTCAGCGCTGCCAGGTGCTGGACTGTCAGGGCGGTTGACAGGCGTGGTATCGTTGACGGATATCCTGAACCTGTTTGCAAAGTCGAGTGGCCTGAGGCCATTGGATCCTAGTGAGCAACGGGCCAGGAGAAGACGGAGCTCGAGTTCTTCGATCCGACCCACGCTGGATATCGGGAGAGATAATGGAAGAGGGAGCGTTGATTCCCGAAGGTGATGTCCGGTGTAAAGAGATAAGAAAAGGTATGCAATTCGAACAGACTAACGTAGAGTTGACGAATATTTTTCGATAACCGGAGGGGGCGGACTATTCAAGACAGCCTTGATATGCACGAGACAGAATGATGGATGGAAACAGAAGGGGTATATGAAACAGTAGCTGCTCAGTCATGTTATCATTCCATTGCCTTCCCTGTGTTTATCTAGTAAAGACTTCGTCGTGGGTGGTTAGCAACATTGAGACGGTTGCTGTCTTATTTCTCTACACGGGGTTCCATATATGAACTTGGCCTCTCAAAGCTGTAAACGAAATCGATATACTAAATCTCTTACGACCATCAAGTAGTGCAATGAACAAATGGGGATCGCACGCACACACACAAGTTCAAGTCTAGAAATAGGTTTAACGTCTGCAAACTCTACGTTATTCATTCAGTGGTCTGCCACCCTTTCCCTCGTAGTGGTCAAGAGTGTGTGGCTTTCACATAATAACGACATTATGAGGTTCTTAAAATACTGATACGAAGATGAGGGAGGCCAGTAGATTGAAACGAATGATGCTCTTAAATACCTTCCTTCCCTCTGGGCGTACATACATTTCTAGCGACTTGTCTCAAACAACCGCATTCACACCAAGCATCCGGTTCGATACTACACCACACACACACACATACCCCCTACCGTTCGATGGGCTTGCTTGGTCGTTCGTTCGGTAGCTAATCTAACTGCCGAACGACAGAAGCTCGCATTCGTAACCCTTCATTTGTATCTAGGCAAAGGTAGGTAGAGTAGTAGTTCGAATAGGTAAGTACCTACCGTCGGCACTCGATCAGAAAAACCGGATCATCAAAAACTGATCTCATCCTTCTTCTTCTTCTTCTTCTTTCTCTTGCTCTACTTACCTAATCTCAACGCCCAACATCAACACCAACATCAACATCAACACTAACTAGCTATGAACATCATCATAACAGGTGGCGCCTCAGGGATAGGCCTCGCTCTCACCCGACACTTTGCTTCCTTGCCTCTTTCTTCTTCTTCTTCTTCTACTTTTCCATTTCCCGCTGCTTCCCCCCCCCCCCCCCCCCCCCCCCCCCCCCAACAACAACAACAACAACAACAACGCGGTCGTCGTCACCGCATCGTAATCCTCGACATCAACTCCCTCCAAGGCCCTTCCATCGCCGCCTCCATCGCCGCCGAGTTTGACAAGACATGTGAGGAAATAAGATTCGTCAAGTGTGACGTGTCTAGTTGGGAAGAGCAGGCGAGGGCATTTAGGGAGGTGGTGGTGTCTGGATCGGAGTCGTTGTTTGGAGGGAGGTTGGATTTGGTGGTTGCTAATGCGGGGATTGGAAGGGGGCCAGGGGGAAGTGTGGTGGAGGATTTTGTCACATGTAGGGATGGGGATGGGGATGGGGAGGACGATGGTGGTGGTGGTGGTGGTGGTGAGAAGGGCCCAGAGAAACCGGGGTTGAGAGTGTTGGAGGTTAATCTTTTGGGGGTTGTTTATTGTAAGTGGAAATTCTTCGTTTCATCACATCACTCTTTGGAAAGAGGGAGAGAGCGAGGAAGGAGGGTGTTCTATCTGGTTTTTCTTTCATTTCTGGGGTTCTCCGGTGTTTGGTGTCGTCTGTTTGAATGGGACCGTGACTAGACTGACTGGGACCGTAATACATGGGTTGGGATGCATGATGGGCTGAAAAAAAAACAAAAAAAAACGGAATTAGAATACTAACCAACCCCGACCTTGCTCGTGATACCAAAAAAAAAAAAAAAAAAAAAAAAAAAAAAAAAAAAAAAAAAAACAGCTGTCAAGTTGGCGAGTTACTATATGAACAGGAACCCTCTTCCTGCTCCAGCTTCTCCTTCTACGGGATCAGCATCATCAAAACCAAGAAGAGGATCGATAATCTGCACCGCATCCAACGCCGGACTTTACCCCTTCCCCATATCGCCGTTGTACGCGGCCTCCAAGGCCGGCGTGATTGCGCTGGTCCGTTCCGCGGCGAGGGTTCTGGCGAGGGGGGACATCCAGATCAATGCTTTGGCGCCTGCTACTCTTGGTTAGTTTCTCTCTCTCTCTCTTCTTTTTGTTTTTTTCTTTTATCTTTCTTCGTCGAGATCCTCTCAAACCCATCATCCATCTTCCTTTTCCTCCTTCCTGCCTCTCCCACAAACACCCACCCGCCCACCAACCAACCAACCAACCAACACACCATGTACTAAAGCTAACCCCATGCTTTTACACACAAAACCCACAGAAACAAACATAGCCCCTTCCAAGGAGCTCTTCAAATCCATGACGATAACACCCATGGAAGTCCTGCTTCGCGGCGTCGACATGTTCCTTGCGGATCCGAAGCTGACGGGGCAAGTGGCAGAGATCCACGGGAATGGGACGGGGGCAGATGGCGGTAGCAGTGGCGTGACGATTCGACCGCATCATGAGTTTGTGGATGAAGCTAGCGAGAGGAACATTGAGGCCTTTTGGGATTTGGGATATGCTTGACTTGGTTTTCTGATGGATGAGAGGAATGGTGAGTGAGTTGAGTGTCTTCTGGCTCACGAGTTTCTGTTCCATGTTATTAAAATATCACACAAACCTTTATCAACTTCAGTCAAAACGCAAATGGCTGGCCGACAACGCTCATCCATTTTGTATAGGCAACTACCAATAATATTTGTTTACCTGCATGATAATTTATGCATATCTAATAATTGAGCAGGGTATCATTCCAGCAGAGAGGTTTCCATTCCATTCCGCTCATCCCATTCACATTTCGCTGTCCCTCCCCTTAACTCTCCACTTTCCCTGCCTGCTGACGAAAAAAGATAAAATAATAATGCCCTGCCTGTCTGCCCAACACCAAACACCATCATAGCCAGTGAAACTCCATCTTTCTCGCATCCACCCTCCCACAAAGAAAGAAAGTCGACAGTGATAACAGAGCTCTCCGGCCAGTGTAGTGGTTTATGTGTAGTTGGACAGAAGTTGTAACCGTGGCAATGGTCTGTAGTATACAATACAGACAAAGACCGAATGCGCAACGGCGTATCATAATGTATGTGATGTGAAGAATGGGTATGCAACGAGTACCAATATGCCGAGTAGAATAAAAAACGCCCCTTTGTCCCCCATCCAGAGTAAACACCCAACCCAACCAATGCTAAAGCTTCCCAACTCCTTGTATCCATGATGTGATGTGATGCGGCCAGAATCAGAAAAAGAAATTCGTGACGAGATTAAGGAACAGATCCCACCAAGTTCCAGCATAGCGCCGTGAGGCATCAGTGCCGTATATGTAGGTTCAAATTCCACATCCCCTTTCATGAAACCCTCTTACCAGATCAGTCCATCAGGTGGCTGAAACTACCCCAAGAATAGACAGCCCGCGTCATTCGTCGTAAGTTTATATCATGATTTGTTGAATCATTATCGTCGCTGCTGTTGCAAAATAAAGAGAAAGGATGTCCAGAGCTAGCGCTGCAGCCTGAGCACCCATGTTGTTCTGACTGATACCATCTGCCACATGAACGCAGGTTCCATTTGCGAAGCAAACAATAGATGGTCAGAAGAAAATTCGAGTAGACGGAGAGAGAAGAGCCTGGTGGAAGAGTGAATGCTCATGGATGATGAACAGAATGGACTTATCCTGTCGGTAACGAATGTAAAATTTGCCGCCTAGGGAATTGAAGAAGATAGTTCGTAACTTGCTGTCTAAGCAGCACAGCAAACGAGCCTATCTCTTCACATTCCAGGTGTACTCAATGAACGTCCACAAGGAGTGAAGTGTCGATCAAAGAGGATGTCGTGCATACCCACGCCGGTGTGTTGGCCCAGTCAAGTCAAATATGACTGCGCTTCCCGTTTCAGAGAAGGTTTCGATTGTCGATGCAGCTGCTCAGAGGCAGCATTGATGTAGAATGCGATCTGCGAAACCGCTTTCTGTTGTGTCTGGTGCTTGTTGATGTAAGTTGTTCGAACGGTTGCAAAAGAAAAATACGAGAAGGAAGAATGCCGAAATCGCACGGTCCGAAGTTTACCATTTACATGGTAGTAGACATGGCGATGAAATGTATAAATGCCGCTGTATGAAAAGGAAGCCGAAAAAGTAGTCCCGCAGTGACCGCCGATATATGCGCCGAAATGAGAACCGGACAGACGATGCCGCATAAAAGAAGACGATGATGAAGATGGAGCTGAGGAGTGAGCTACATAGCTCAACAACTCGAGCGGTGACGAGACCTTGTAGCATATGCAATTACAAGTGAAATGCAAGTATGCAGATCCGGCTTGGAGAAGCCGGTATCAACAAGCGTGCAACGCTTGCTTGTCATTGTTGACAAGAATTCCCAAGTGCCCAGTCAGATCCCCATGAACTTTCTTACTGCGACTTGCCCACCGACTCGACGGTGAGGTCCAAAAGCTCTTCACAGAAGTCGTCAAGCTCGATGATCCTAAATCGAGAACCCCATCTGGAGGTGAACTCCGGGTCCCGCCAGTCTCCCGCGATGTTGTTTTTCCAGCCGTAAAGCTCGATCTTCCAGCCGCGAGCAAGCGCCCGCTCGGTGTTCTTCTTGAAACCGTCCGAATACTCGGCGCACGCAGCATCTCCTGTAGCAAGAACCATGGTGCCGGGATTCGGAACATCCAGAGCGCTCTGCAGAATCTTCAGGTGGAGTAACTCATCAACACACTGTTCACTGCGCGATTCAGAGCCATCGCCTGAACCTTCAGAGCGGCGACCATATTTCTTAGATTTCTTGCTCAGATCCAAAGAAAACGGCTTCGCAACACGTGAGAGAATGCACATCTCGTATTTGAGCTCCGCGGCTTCCGTCATGTAGTCTGGACGCCTGTAGCTGTGATTGCCCACAGAACCTGCAACGACCCTCTTCTCGACCTTTCGGCCACGAGTGAGGATTGTGTCAAAGTTCTTGAAAGAGAATGGCACTTTAAGCCGCTTTTGAGGCGAAAAGCCACGGCTCTTCTTCATGGTGTCGTAGAAGCCGATGACTATGTTGGACAGATCGACAAAGATATGAACGGTATTCGATAGAACTGCGTTTGTTCCAGACGCATACTCCATCTGAACCTCCTGATCCTTGGCCCTCAAACCAGAGAGCTTGTCGAAAAGAAGACGAACCTTGTCTTCTTTGGTTGTCCAGTAAGCCGGGGGAATGTCAACAGTGCCGAGAAGAGGATGTTTCACCTCGTAACAAGTGATGCTACTGTACGGCTGAGACTTGGCCACCTGATACTGATTCTCTGGGTGTTGGAGTATGGTCTTAACTGCTGCTTTGGCTGAACCCTTGGGCTGTTTGACCGCGGTCCTCGGACTATCGGTGCGATTTTCCTCGAGTTTGGCAGTGATGGGAGTGGTAGGCGACGCCAATGGGTAGGTGTAGTTGGCCGTCACGTGGACACTACCAACAGGTCCATAATAGACATTTCCAGCGTAAATGAACGGATAAGGGTTGGCAAGCGGAGCCAGGTTACTAGGACTATGCATCGGCTGTGTTCCAATGAAAGGCCCGTTGGAATTCACGTATGTAAATCCAGCTGTGTTTCCCATGACTGGCAGAGGTGCAGACTTGGGTGTATTGACCGAAGCCAACGGGGTGGGTGATGCAGTGTTCCCGCTGCTATTCCTGGCCTTGGTTTCAGATCTCGGCTGCGGTCTCTTCAAAATGGTTATGGCGGGTTTCGGGAGAAGCGTGGGTGAAGGGGTCGAGTGGGAGGATCGCGGGCTCCCCGATAAAAAAGAGCGGGCGGAGCGGGCGGAAGTGTCACTGCCATGTGTAGGGCTCGTCGTAAAAGTGGGGAATCTTTGGTCTTTGACAGTGGCTGTCGCTCGTGGATCGATCTTGAGATCCTTCTTGCGCGAGGCCGGGCTCGCAAAACTGTGTTTAGATTCCTTAATTGCCTGAATCATGGCAGCTTCGATCTCGTCGGCACTCTTCGGGTATCTCGCAGTTTTCTCAGACTGCTTGGTGGTCTTGAGAGATGGAGTGCTCCTATGCTGACCGGCCCGTTTTTGTTCCTTCCACTTCCGTATGAGGTCATAGCCAACCCTGTCGATGTAGTCGTTAGCAGCCTGCTGGGCGTGTGCGTCGGCGGTCTTGGTGTCGCAGCCCGCATTCAAAGCCTCGTTACGGACAGCCCAGTAGCTGCGGGCGGCTTCGGGTTCGGAGTCATCCACAAGCTTGTCCATCTCCTCAATGCGTACGAGCTCGGCGTAGTTAGGATGTGACATCATGGCCACTACTTCAGGATCGGCGGTCTTCCGGAAATCATCCCAGTTGGGTGGCTCCAAGACCTTCGAGTGGGGAATAGCCTCAAGTTTGACAGTCATGTCGGGCTGTTCGCAGATACGGAACTCGCATTTTGTCTTTGAGAAGAGAGTTTCTTGATCGGCTGGCGAAAGTCGAGCGACGGGAACTGCAAGGGGAGAAATACGCTGAGGGTATGATTCTCCCCACTTGCCGACCAGAGAAAGGTCGGAACCGAGCCGACGGCCCTCAGGCTCGTTGCGGCCAAAGAACGAAGTCGCCATGATGGTATGATAGCACCAGGCTGGGGTGAGGCCCGTTGGCGTGGGGATTGGAAGGGCGAGTCGGGGGAGACTTGGCTGATGTGGCGTGGTGAGACCCGAAGTGTTGGGATGTTGAAAGAGATGGTAAGGATAGCTCTTGGTGGACTGGCGACGTGAGCAAATCCAAGGAGGGAACCAAATGATGATGAAGTCGAATGGAAGGGGCCAAAAGACCGGGCTTCTTGTCGGCGGGTTGTCCGGCGGGTTGGTGGACAAGCGGTTGAATCAGAATGGTCGGTCGGGCTCTGTTCTAGAGCAGAAAAAGGTGATCGAGGGCAGGGGAACGATGCTGGATAACAAAAAGCATTGTAAAGGCGCCGCCCATGCTATGAAAAGAAGAGAGTGCTTGCGACGGTGGTGTTTACCTTGTTAACACCAGCAATGCAGCGCATAAGAGACACAACAAAAAAAAGATGGAATAGGATTGCGCAAGGCGCGGGAGGTTTGAAGTGGTGAGTGCGGTTGTTCAAGTTGGGTGTGCCAGCTTTGCGCAAAAAAAGAAAGCAGCCAGTGGTGATTTCGAAAGGTGAAGGTTCCAGAACTTCCAAAGACCTGACGCGACTGGAGAAGGTGTCGAGGTGAGATGAAGTTGAGAAAGGACGACAGGAAGGCGAGAGCGGCTGCGGTGACGGGCGCAGGCTCGATTGACGGTACGTAATGCAAGATGGGAGACACCAGGCAAACCAGCCGTAGAGGTAAGTCCAAGCCGCGGCGTGGCGTGGCCTGCGTGAGTGAGTGACAAAAGGATGCTTGCAGTGCTTGACCTGCTTGCGGTTTATCTGAGGTTTTTGTTAGCTGTCAGGGCAATTCGATGGGAATTGAAGTTGGCTTCAGGAAGACTGACTCGTTTGAGGACTTGTTCTCCAAATATCCCGGGGAAGGTGGTGAGGAGGTAGAGGGGAAGAGGGGGCAAATTATCGGTGGTGACTGATACAGTGGCAGGGCAGTGCAGTGACTGAGTGGGTGACCCCAACGGCGAGAGGCCCAGCCGGATTCGGGATTGGTTAAATCCTCCGGCACCAGCTGGCAAGCCTCTGAACTGGGCGTTTGTTTCCAGACCGGACCGCCAGGCCCGGACTGTTGACGGGAGCTTGTGGCCATGTGATTAACCTGAACGAAATGTCGGGTATTTCGGTGAATGCAAGGTACCTTGTACCTTTCTCAGGTGCCCAGAGGCAAGCCCTTGCCGCAGAGCCTCAAAGCCCCTGTAGAAAACTTGGAGTGTTGGAAGAGTGACATACTCGCGCGTTGACACCGGATCAGAGTCGGCGGAATGGCGCATCATGGTCCGCTGTCTAGGCTGTCTCACAAGTTGCCTTGTGACAAGTATAGGATCGTGCCAACAGTGGATCAGTTACGCCAAATGTAATCAAGCTTTCAGGGCTTATCCGTTATCGGACCCGTTAATTACCTCTACAGCTAGGAACCTTGATGGCCATGCTTGTGTGTTATCGTTATCAGCTTGGTCAAGTTTGAAATGTCCCCGCTGTGTCTTGAATAAAGAGTGTGTCGAATCCAAGGTTTTGACCATGTTGATGGCAGAGGTTTGGTGATCCTCCGTAGTGAAATTTCTTCAAAGGCCGATCACCCAGTGAGATATCGCTGATACAACGTGATACTTTGATGCCAAAAATTGGAAGCCGTTGACCAATTGACCACTTTGTTTGGAATAGACGATATACTCCTAAGCATATTCAGCAGCTCTAACCAGTCAACTCCCTCTGCCAAACATCCGAGTTCCGTATATTCTTTCTGAACCCCTACAAAACACTACCATTTTACCGCAAAAATCCGTGTGGATAACCCTGGCGGGGATACTTTCTACTTGGTGCATCCTGATACAGGAAGCTCCAGGACTGACCCAAGTAAACGGCGCCGTCTAAACAGAAACTTCCCCATCATCAACACTTCCAGTAGTACGGCAAACCTACTCCGTCCCCTTGCCACAAAGTGACCTCAACCTCAAATCGGCTTAGAATCTGAAGCTTCCTAAGCCTTCACCCCCGTCGCCTTGACGCTCGTCAAGCCCTTTTCGTCGGTGAGAAAAGCCTCCTCCAACTGTTTCCGTTCCTCCTCCGTAACCAAGCCCTTCTTGATCTGATCCTCAAACCACCACCTCAAGTTCTTCTTCCTAATCTCCGCCTCCGTTAGCCCCTTGTTCTCCTCCCTGCTTTGCCTCATCATCTTCTCCCATTCCTCCCTGCCCCCTAGCAGTTCCTCTAGGTGCTTCGTCCCCTTCTGCATCTGCTCGCACCACTGAAGGATGCCCTCTTCCAGCAGACTCAACGCCTTCTTGTGCTCATCGCCCTCGCCATTCGCCTTGTCCTCAGCGGTTTTGGCAGCTTTGCGCTTGTTTGCCTCTTCCTGCAGCACCTCATCCCGTTCCTTCCTCTTGCGCCTGCGCTCCTCCTTGAGCGCTTTGATGCTCTCCCAGTGAACACTGTGACCCAGCCCAGCGTACTGCTCCGCTACGCCGCCATTGCGAACAGAAGCCCTGTTGAGGGGCGGCGCGGTGAAAAAGAGGACACGTCCTTGATCGTCCGTCTGAAACTGCTTCTTCACCTCCTCGGGGATCTCACTGTCGATGTTCTCGGTAAGGGTGTAGACCTCGGGGGCACGCGGGGCGTTGTACGCATTACCGGCGGCCGGACCTGGGGCGAGCTGTTGTTGCATGGTTGGCGGGTGCTGCTGGATGGGAGTTCCCATCGGAGGTGGCTGGTGGTGCCTGTTAGGCGTGGGGAAGTTGGGCGCTATCGGCGACGGCTGCGGATGAGAATGGAGGTGATGCGCTACCGGCACGCCTATGGGTACACCGGGGTGGTGGGGTGGGCCGACTCCGAAGGGCTGTTGTTGTGGTGGCGGCGGGTGCGGGTGCACCGGCCTATGATGTGGGTGATGAGGGTCGTACTGGGGCCCGGGGGGCGGCGCCGGAGCGAGCTGGCTTTGTGTGGTCGGGTGGCCGTGGTGGATGTATTGAATTTGCTGGTAGGGTTGGTGATGTTGTTGTTGTTGTTGTTGTTGCGGCGGCGGCGGCGGTTGGTGTGGAAGCTGAGGATTTGGGACGTGTTGTGGCCCGGGACCGTGGTACGGAGGAGGTTGTTGGTGCGAGTAAGGAGGCTGCTGCTGGTGTGGGTAATGATGGGGGCTTGGCTGCATCGGGGGCATCCCGGGATGATGGGGCTGCACGTGCATGGGCATGCCGGGCATTGGCTGGTGCTGATGCTGGGGTCCTAGTGGCTGCTGATGGAGACCCTGATGGGGATGCGGTTGCAGCTGCGGTTGATATTGATGGATCGGCGGCGGCGGGTGCGACTGCGGATGACCGTGAATCTGGACGATGTGAGGAGCGATGCCGTGACCCTGAGGCGGCGGCTGCTGCTGCTGCCGTGGTGCGAAATGCTGCACGTAGTGCTGCCCTCCAAACGCGATGTGTCCACCAGGTCCAGGCGCGGGAGCGACAGACGGATGGAATGTCGGTGTTCCTGGAACGCCCGAGAACGACGGACGATGCGATGATCCGGGGCCAGGACCAGCACCGATGGCCAGCGGCACAGGCGCGATGGATATTGGGTGAGCTTCTGGCGGAGGCGACTCCTTGTTCGAGAGATATGTCGTCAGCTTACTACTTCACACGCTTCTTTTCCAAACGGTTTCCTAGTCTGTCCCACTGTGGAGGTATGGGGGGAGCAGGGAGGTGTGACAAGCTTTTGTCTAATGCAAAGAAGGTTTGACGGAAGCGCGCAGGGAGCCTTGTGTGTGCCGAAAGCCGATGGCGCGGCAAGAGGCAATCGGAACGAGAAAAAATTATTTTGGGATGAGTGAAAGAGGAAGAGGGTAAACCAGTTCAAGGGATAGAGGAAGTGGCAGGCGGGGGAAAAAACGTGAAACTTGAAAGTTCAGAACGAGCTAAGGTTGAGAAAAAAAAAAAAAAGTACAAGGGAGGCGAGGCACTGACAGGTTGACTCTGGCACTAGCACAGGGCACTTTGCTACTCGGTCCCAAAACGAGGGATGACCTGGGCGTGGGAGAGGATGGGTCGAGTCGTGAAGAGTGAAGGCTGCGAACGAGGAGTGAAATCAAACATGAAGGACGGGATGACAGAACCAGGAAGAAGCACCGAGGAAAAGGTGAATGGGATGGATGAATGTGGGGTTTGGAAAATTCTCAAAAGCACGCATTGAGAGCCACTTTGTTTGCTCTCCTCCTCCTCTCTGGAGGGAGCGGCTCTTATGGGCCTGGCAACCTCGCAACAGAAAACAAATCAAAGAATGAAGCTCAAGGAAATCAACTTTGCTTACATTGGGCTCACGAGGGCGACGATGGACCGCCCCGATGAGGGGAGGCGCATTCGGGCTCCTCCACGTCGGTTTCGGCAAGTCGTCCGTCTCTTTGGCGTCGGCTTGCAGCAGATGCTTGATGGGACTGGGGATCTTCCTCATGGTGCGCGGCACGGGCCAGAGATCCATCTCATAGTCCTGGTCGCGAACCTCTTCGGGCAGACAGCTGGACCACGTTTTGACCTTGTTGAACTTGCATTTCTCTTCGTTATACCGCGCCTCGCAGACATACACCATCTTGTTAAAAGGCAAGCCGCGAGGGCGACCCTTGGGATAGCGGGTAATGAACATCACAAAGCATCGGTCCTCAACTTCTTCGATCCGGTGGTCGCGATACTGGCCGGTCTTGACCACCTCGTTCTCGTAAAAGAACTTGTCATAGCGATGGACCGTCTGTTCTGGGCGGTAGAACCAGCAGGCGTTCACCCACTTCTGGCCAGACTTATCCGACCACATCCGGTAGATCTGCGCGACGATGGGTTTGGAAAGGTCGTTAGGATTACGGATGTGAACCCAATCACCTGTAGTCGCAGTCAGCCATCTGAACTCAAACTCCTTGGTGTTTGCGCCTATCTTTCGGGTCCGGATGAATACATACCTACTCGCCACAGCTCGCCTCCATGCTCAATACTGTCCAAGGGCAGCTTCCCATCTGCGTCGCGAAAGTCATCGTCGGGCTTGGCTTTTTCCTGCTCCACGAGGGCGCGCGCCTCTTTTTGTAGTTCAACCGCATCCTCATACTCTTCACTCCCCTGTTCGTGGAAGAGCTTCGCATTCTCAAACATGAGTTCCAGGTCCTGGAGCACTTGGTCGAGATTCTGGTACTTTTTACGCTTGTGCTTCCTGATGATCATATCCAGCGCAATCGGGTTGCGCACGGCGGCGTAGTATCCCGGGCTTTCTGACTTGTCAGGTAGCCTTTGAAAGTGATTGATGCGCACATGGCCATTTTCGTTCTTGAATTTTCGCAGCCCCTTGAGTAGGGCCTGTATCCTGGCTTCTTGTGGCGTGAGGACCTTGGGGGGTCTCTGGTGCTTCTTTTGGGCCTCATCATCGTCGTCGTCTTGTTTCCTTCTTCGAGACCGGCCACCGCGTCTCCGCCCACGCCTGCGCCGCCCGTCCGAGTCGACATCATCTGAGTCATCCGATTCTGATTCTTCCTCCTCCTCTTCCTCCTCCTCCTCTTCCTCTTCCTCTTCGGGAGTTGGCGAATCTTCAAACTCGGGTAACGGACCGTAGTCGGGGATCTCGGCGTCTTTTTCGGTAATGTCACCCTTCTTGACGAGTTCGGCAAGCTTTTCTTTGAAGACCTCGAGCAACCGACCGGCGTCGGAGAAGATGGGGGCGGAGGGCCTATTGTATACTTGTGCGTTGTGGCATATGCGCGTCACGTCCTGAACGAACTCGTTGAAATTTGTGTAGCTCTTTTTGCCCAGCTTGCCCTGCAGTGTTGCGAAGAACATGGTCAGCTCTGGTTTCATGAGCGTAAGAATGCAACGCATGTCAACATACCCTGATGGTGCTGAAGGCCATGGGCGTCTTGATAACCTCAAAGTAATCTGGAAGGCTCCGCTTATTGACTAACCTCTGGAAACCAGAGGCAATCTCGTAGTCCCTACAGAAAAAAGGTTAGCGTGCCAATAGGTCGCGAGGCACAGCACGAGTACCTGGACGTGGGGGGGGGGGCAGAGGGTGACTGACTCTCCGTCCACCTTGATGGTGTACCGACACAGGTACTCGGACGTGTCTCTGATTAGCTGTAAGAGATCCTTGGCAGAATCACTCTCTTCTTCGTCCTCGTCCTCATCTTGGTCCTCCTCGTCGTCGTCTTCTCGGTCGTCGGCCATGTCCGCATCTTGGTCCTTGTCGGCGGCTTTGCGTTTGTCGTCGTCGTTCGCATCGGCATCCTCCATGTCCACATCGTCATCGACGTCGCCCTTGGCCTCGATGGACTCGCGTACCTCGATCGCGTCACGGGTCGGGGCAGCAGCCATGGTATTGCTGTTGGTGTTGCTGGACTGTCGTCGCGTGGTTCTGGGGGTGGTTCTGGCGGTTGGTCTGGTCGGGGCAGCAGCTGAGGAAGTGGTGTTCCTCTTGGCGGGGGAGAAGTCGCCTCTGCTGGGGCGTTCGCGCAAAGTGGGCATCGCGGCTACGCAAGCTAGGTATGGGACTGTAGCGCAAGGGTGGACTCCTAGACTCCTCTTCCCGGTCGGTTTGTCTCTGTTTCTCCAAGGTGTTCCCGCCAACACGCAGCGTGCTCTCTCTCACACATAAACCGTCCTCCACGCGCGGTCCAGAACACAGACACAGGCACAGACGCCCGCTGGAGCCGTACCCTGTGTTTGGCAGTTGGTTGGCGTGTTGGCTCTGTTAGACGAAGTACCGTTGCCGGGGCCGCGAATCAGTCTGTGTGCGTCGATGGGAAAAAGAGGACGATCTCCCAATAAAAGATGCCCACCAAGGATACCTCGTGTAGAATGCTTGGGGTGTCTGGGAATGACGGGGAATGATATACGCCGTAGTGTGTAGTGATGGTTAGCTCTTCCTGGGGAAACACGCGAAAGACGAGGGTCCAATTGGTGTCAGCACTCGAATGTCCACCTTAACCGCACGTTAACGTCTTAAACGTGCTCTTAGACGCGCCAAACCCTCGTTAGTTGCTTAGGTTGACAGTAACGGGTTAAGTTGATCGCCTTCCGCGAATGCACCCCTGACCATCTGTTAGGTGCTGTGTGGGCTGGACCGTGCGTGACTGCCGGAAGGGCCGATCCACTGCGGCCCCGAGCCCCGCGACGGGAGGGGGGTGAGCCCCGGTGGGCAGCTGCTTAGCGCCTTGCTCAGCGGGCGGGGGTTCAAGGCCTGGACTGTTACATTACATTACATCTTGGAGATCTCCTCCGTCTCTGCTAGAGCTATGTTTTATCCGTTGTACATTCCAGATTGTACCTTCTATTGACACATCACGTACGCCAATGGTGTCGCCAACCCACAGTGACGTTTAACGCCCCGTAATATCGGACTTCCTATACCGTAACCTGTAAGAACGACACCTCATCAGCAACCTCCATCTTGTCATCTGGACACTTCCAAACTGTTGGACAACGAATCAGTTTGGGTTTGCAGCTTGCTGTCGTCCCATCTTGGTTGACATTGTGACATGTTTCAGTCAGCCGCGCTTGTTGCCGCCTGTACCTACCCCTGGTTTGTCCACTTCCTCCATTTCACTACTAAAGGTCCATAACCTTACTCCTGGAAAAGGTACTCCTTTGAGACCACTTCGTCCGACGCATACCTCCCGCGCCATCTGTTGACGCTGCGGTGGAGACACTTGTTGCGCCTTGGAGGTCCTATTTGATCCGGACCAGGAAAAGAAACCTGAAGATCTTATATATGCTCCTTAAAGATCATCATCGACCTTCACCGAGACCTAGATAGCCTTCTCCACCAGATTCAACCTCACGACGAAACTATATCTAGGACATCCATTGTCCATACTATTACAGCAAAAACACACCACACCAATACCAATACCGACACCAACAACAACTCAAACCACCCAATGCCGCAGATTCAGTTACGCCTCAGGACCCCAAGCGGTCAAACCCGCCTGGAAGTCGACGACGAGTCCATCTTGGAGGACCTGGTGGTCCAGATAAGGACGGCCACCAAGATCGACAAGTTCTCGCTCAAGTATGGCTACCCTCTGAAAGATCTCGACATTAGCGCCGAAGCGCAAAGGGCCACTCCGCTCAAGGACCTCAAGCTGCGCGGTGAGACCATCGTCGTTGCTCCTCTGGAAAGCGCTGCTCCTTTACCGGCGGCTGAGCCAGAAAAGCCCAAATTTACACCAAAAGGAATCGAGCCCGATGAGACATCTATTGAGTGGCCTGAAAGAGGCGGATATCTTGGTGAGTACTCATTCTAGAACAAGCACACTCTCTGACTCCCGTGTATAACGCTTTGTGTAACAAACCATATGATATGTATGTGTGCTGATTGAAATCAATATACTACAGTCCTCCGTGTAATGCCCGACGATAACAGCTGCATGTGTAAGTTTGAACACAACCCCCTTAGTTCTAAAACCCCCTTTCATAACCGCCACCCAACCACCAAAACTACTCACCTCACTCATCCACTCACTTTCTCACCTTTTATATATAAAAAACAGTCACAGCAGTAGGCGGCGCCCTCTCCATCGCCAACGCCTCCTCCGTCCTCCGCCGCCAAGTATCCGACTACATCCTCTCGCACCCCACCGAGTACACCACCGCCATCCTCGGCTCTCCTCCCGCCATCTACGCCTCGCGCATGCTGCAGTCAGACGTCTGGGGCGGCGCCATCGAGCTGTCCATTTTATCCGACATCTACAACATTGAAATATCTTCCATCGACGTCAAGTCCCTCCGAGTTGACCGCTTCGGCGAAGGGAAAAGCCTGAGGATCCTAATCTTGTACTCTGGCATTCATTATGATCGCATCGCCTTCGCCATGGATTTATCTTATCCCGTGGAGGTGGACGTGACGAAGTGGAGCACGGAGGACGAGGAGGTGCTGGACAAAGCGAGAAAGTTGGCGGAGCAGTTGCAGCGGATGCACTATTATACGGACACGACGGATTTTGTGATCAAGTGCGAGATGGACGGGTGTGGATGGATTGGGCAGGGAACGAAGGATGCGGCGAGGCATGAGAGGGAGACGGGGCATGGGAGGTTTGGGGAGATGGAGATTAAGTGAGTCAGGGATTGGGGATGAGGGAGGAGGGGATGAGGGAAGAAGGGAGGGGAGGGATGTGATACTGCGGGACCGGGAACTCGACTGGTTAGGCTGTTGTAAGTCGGATATTGAGTGTCGTTAAGGAGATTATATCCAGGCATAGTTACATTTACGTCTAGTACATAAGAAGCCGGTAGATATATTCACTTAATTTGTCTTAGTTCAGTGATGTTTCAGGGAGATGCAAGTCCACAAAGCCCCTGTTTTACGCCGCGCCCAAGGGCTGTCCATCGGCGCACGTTCGGGCGGCCGCATCAACGTCAGACGGTGGAGACCCGAAAATCCGGGGAAACGGGCGGGCGCCGGAGGACCCACTATTCGATGCAACGTACATGTAGTGTCTTTCTCCGCGTGTGAAAATGTTCACAAAGAAAACAGCTTCCGGTTTTGATTTTCACATGTAGGTCGCCTCCAGACACTTCAAAAGAGATTATTCGCTTTGGTTGTTACCGGAGTCAAGTCAAGAGGCAGCTCTGTTGCTTATTGGACTGGCCGAGCTCACAGAGTTCGTCACGGTTACCTCGGCATAATTCCCCCGGCACCTCTAGGGTAGGACCCGGCCTGACACCAAGTGCTCACGGGATTCGGTCTTACCAAATTGACTCTCAAACATCTCAGTCAACTCGTTCTGGTAGCTCTTGGAATTGATACTCCAGTCCGAGACAGCAAGGTGTTCGTTCTGACGCAGACGAAGTGACGACCAATCGGTTCACCACCGACACCGACTCGGACAGCCAGAGGCCGCTGAAGTTGAAGCCGAAGCGCTGCAGGGTTGCTAAAGTCTGCAGTGTCCCAGGACAGCGGGTGTCTGAAGCACGGCAGATCATTGGTTCACGATATCGTAGCCAGCCAGCCAGCCAGCCAGCCACCTAGACCTCAGCCCTACGGCGGTGGTACATAGCGTACCATGTCCGCCGACTTCTGGGCCGGATACATCTCCGGCGCCATCGGCATCGTCATCGGTAACCCGCTTGACATCCTCAAGGTCCGGCTCCAAGCCGGTTCTTCCCCCTCATCTTCTTCCCTACCCACCCCAACCCCAAACTCAACCCCCTCACCAACCCCAACAGCCTCAACAGGCACAGCAGCAACCTCCTGGATCCGCCCCTTCCTCCGCGGCACTGCCGCCCCAGTTCTCGGCTACGGCGCCCTCAACGCTCTCCTCTTCGTCTCCTACAACCGGACCGAATCAGCCATCAACCAGTTTGTTTTCGGCATAGACCCTTCTTTGCCATCACAAACGGGCGTCAACCTCTGGAGTACCTGGATCGCCGGAGCCGTAGGCGGACTGGCTACGTGGGTGGTTAGCACGCCTACTGAGTTGGTCAAGTGTCGGGTTCAACTTGCGGGGCAGGGGCAAGCATCGGGGACGGAAGGTAGGGGGGGAATAGGTAGAGAGAAGGGGTCATGGCAAGTAACCAAACACGTCCTCCGAACCGAAGGGATCAAGGGTCTTTACTTTGGCGGGGTGGTGACGGCGCTGAGGGATAGTATCGGGTATGGGTTTTATTTTTGGAGTTACGAGTTGAGCTCGAGGTGGATGGTTGCTGCTGCTGCTTCTTCTTCTTCTTCTTTCTCTGAAGAATCCTCCTCCTCCTCCTCTTCTTCTTCTTCTTCTCAGGCCGGCGGTATCTTTACCTCCGAAGCATCCCGCGTCCTTCTCTGTGGTGGCCTAGCGGGCATCGTCACTTGGGCGAGCATTTTCCCCCTGGACGTGATCAAGACAAGGGTTCAGACGCAAGGGATTCTTGGAGTTGAACCTTCTTCTGCTTCAAGTGAGCAAACGGCACTCTTGGACCAGATGACGGCGGCCCAGCGGAAACAGAGGCCGTTGGGAGCTTGGGAGGTTGCCAAGTTGACGTATAGAGAGGGCGGGGTCAAGCCGTTCTTTAGAGGACTGACGGTCTGTAGTGCCAGGGCGTTTATTGTTAATGCTGCGCAGTGGGCAATGTATGAGTGGATCATGACGGAGCTTGGGCAGGGCAGAAGGGCGAAGGCGTCGGCTGCTGGAGTCGAGGCAGGAACGTTGAGAGGGGGCGAGCTTGTTGGGATGGGTGCTGCTTGAGTTGCAGTGGAGTGTGATTTCATCTAGTGGTTGATATAGAGCACTTGAAATCGACGCAGTGTAGAAGCCAGTTGGATGTCATCTGCGAGTGAGCGTATAGGGAGGAACCGTAAGCAGTTGCCTCAATATTACAAGCCAGCACGACCAGCAATGGCCCTGATGCATCTGTTAGTGACCGCTATGCTTCCGCTTCAGCTGGAAATGTCGATATCCCTTCAGGTAAAGTCAATCAGTATATTTAAGGCAAAAAGACCCGTGGAGCTCAAAGAGGTTTATACACACCTCCTCTCGGGGCCACCCCGGCTCCCAATCAGCCAGTCGGCTTGGGAATGGCTTCCTCAATAGTCCTGAGCTCCTTCCGTGCCAGCCATCGTCGTGATGACTTCCTTTTACTGTACAGGGTGTGCATTCTGCTACATAAACTGCTGCCTTCCTCCATGGAGGGCTATGAAGTCGGCAATACAGGCAGGCATGATGTAGGCCTTCAGCAATCGGTCCCGACAGTAGAGCGCCCACATATCGTTCCCACCTCGCACATTTCATAGTAGGTATTTAGTTGTACTTGGTTTTCTTTCATTGCGGATATCTATCGTATGTCTTCCACTACGCCCGGAACAAAGGACTACTCAGTTCTACCTGGCTTCACGCAGAACATAGTTGCGGTAGCCCCTATCTTCCATCTAACAGTCTCGCTGAGACGACCAAAGTAAACCAGCAAACAGGCCACTCATATGAACATACACGCACAACTCCGCCAACTCCCTGCAAACTCAACGCAATGATCCTGGAGCTACAGGTTGGGTATCAGATCCTACTAGCGTTATTGAAGCGTCATCGAAGCGCGAACACCACGATTTTACATCACAACCTGTTGTTATAGTTAGCATCGTGAGAAAACAGAGGCCACGGGAAGTAAACTTACGCAGTCGCCATCGTTCTTTCCCTGTGGGATGCCCATCTCCTCAAAAGTAGCCGGCCCATTTCCAACAGTCTTGCCATCGGGATGCTCGATGTTGGATTTTCCACCAGCTGCCCCGTGCCCAGGCAGTCTTGTCGTACTGGCTGCGCTCGGCGCTGGGCTCGCCGAAGGCCCAGGGCTATGAGTAGGTTTACTATGCGGATGAGGCGGCTGGTGTTGCTGTACTGGCGGTGCGCTTGCTATCCTTCCGATTCCAGCTCCTGGTGGCCCCTGGCCTCCACCCGAGCCCGGTCTGCCTCCGGCAGCTAGACTGTCCAATCTATCTGGCCTTGGCATGGCACCACCGTTTCCGGGAGTGGGAGTGCCGGTCGGGAACCGCCCAGGCATAGGAGGAGCAGCCTGTCCATGACCATAAACATCGCTGTTTGGTCTGCTACTTGTCCTAGGACCATAGCCTGGCTGTGCGCCACCACTCATGACGGGCGGAAGGCCTGGACTTTGCTGAGGACTATGCATGGCACCGCCAACCTGCTGAGCCGGAGGATAATTGCCAGCATTAGGATTGGGCTTCTGCAGTCTTTGTCTCATGGGATCGCCAATGGGTGCAGGGGAGGGCGGAATGCCAGGACCAGCACCTCCACTCATCCGCTGTGGCGAGGGTCCAGGACCAACATCAAGTGGAGGGTGATAGCTGTTTTGTCTGTAACCAGGTTGAGGGCCGGAGCCAGGTCCATGACCGGGGCTGGGCTGTCTGTACCCAGGTGAGACCTGTGGTTCCCAAGCGCCAACGGCCCCGGGAGGAACTCGGCCTCGGGGGCCGGGACCTTGTGGGCCAGGGCCTTGTGTTACAGAAGGACCGTTGGGGGAGTTGGGTCGGATCCCGAAAGCGCTCATGGGCCGGTCGGCATGTGGGCTACCGGAGCTTGATGACGGGCGGATGCCCGGGTTAAAATGAGGTGCTAGTGGTTTCGCAGACAGATAGTTCTGCTGCATATGTGGAGGAGGAGCCGGGTGACGCATATCGTCTTCCGGATAAGGGGCGGTGTTAGTACGCGCTCTGAGCGGTGGAGGTCTAGTGTCCTCGGGATACGGTGCCGTGGACTTGGACCGCAAGGTCAGGTTCAGGTTCGGGTTCGAATCAAAGTTGACCGTAAAGGCGGGCGGTCTATTGGAGTTTCGTGCAGGATCCGGAAAGTCAACCTCATCATGAAAGATTGCCGGTCCCTGAGACGCTTTGACAGGAACTGGAGGCACGTTGTCGCCGGGATCACCCTCACTCAGGGTAGGCAACACTTCCGTGGGCCTGGTAAACCGATCAGGGCGCTTGCCACGCTGCGAGCCGTGCTGAGACTTGATACGCGTAAGTGTGGTTGTTTCGTGGTCCTGCTTCGTCAGCGTCTTGGACTGGCTCAATGAATCCAGTCTGCTCATGGCATCCTTGTTTCCGTGCTCAGCCGCCTTTTCGTACCACTTTCGTGCCTCGACGACATTCTTTTGAACATGGATACCTATTTCATGATAGTATCCCATAGCGAACTCGCCTGTCGCTAGGCCGGCGTTGGCTGCGTCCAGAGCGTACTTGTACGCGAGTGCCTCATTCTTGGAAAAGGCACCCTCGAAGCCGAACAGAAACCACCTACTGACACCCAACGCGGCTTCGCTTTGTCCCTGGCGGGCAGCAAGGCCGTAGTAATGAAGGGAGTAGGTTGGATTGAAGTCGCACCCGAGCTGACTGAGCTCATACGCCTGGCCCATCTTTAGCTGCGCCTTGGGGAAGCCGAGGTATGCCGCCTTCTCGATATACTGACGAGCGACGACCAAATCGAACGGGAGTATGTCTTCGGGAACGGTAATGTCGGGAAGCTCTCGGGAAAGGAGCAGGCCGTACACATAAGCGCCCTGCGGAGAGTCCTCATCGGCCGTGTCGGCTGCAAGCTGGATCATGTCGAGGCCCTGGAGAATGTCCTTGTGAAAGCCGTGCTGGCCCATGAGGTGTATCATGCCCAATCGGTAGTTGGAGGCGGTATCCTTCATCCTCACGCCGGCCTCGTAGTGCTTGATCGCATTCGCGATGTCGTTGGAGTTTTCGTAGAGCATGCCCATGCGGTATTCGGCCCTACCGTATCCGTTCTCTGCCGCCCTCTTGTAGTGGGCGTAGGCTTCCCGCTTATTCTCGCGATATCCAAACTTGCCGAACTCCAGCCATTTTCCCTTCATAAAGTTCGCCTCGGGATGATCTTGGCTTGCTAGGTACTCGATGATGTTGAGAGCGTCGACGCGCAATTCGTGCTCTGTCGTAGGAGTCGACGGTCGTTCCCTTCCCTTCCCATCGCGCTTCCAGTCTCTGGCGGCGGCCTCTTGGGCTATGTCGACCCAAATTAACGAGTCGCGCGCCCATGTCACCTGCATCGAGACATTGTTGGAGTGAAGGACCAGGGTGCGGGCCTGGTAGAGGATCTCTTCCTTCTCCTCGTCGCTCGGAGGGATGTTCTCGCCCTTGACCTTGGGGAAAGGGGAGAACGAGGGCGCGTCCATGGCTGTCGACCGGGCGCCGGTGCTTCGTTGGAAAGGTTTGAACCTGTTTGTTGCCCACCAAGGTTGGGCAAGCCGTCAGCAGCAGGTCCCCTTGCATTTATATACTGCGGTATACAGCGCATCGACATGTGCCATATGCGCATAAAAGCCCCACCCGGATGGGATCCTGGAACTCTGCTGGAAGCCAGCGTACCGGTATGGATCCCCTCCCCTGGGCGGGCCATTTCACCGACCGAGCACTTACGTTTTTGCGTCTTGTTGTTGGTCCTTGTTCTTCGCACTACCGTTGTTCTTTTGAGGATCGACTTCACGAGCTTCGAGTTCCATGCGTTGGATGTCCTCTTGCATGTTTTGAGGCACCTCTGGCATTACCCTGTAGAAGGATATCGAAACATGTCCGTCAGCCTCTCAGCGCTCGTCGTTCAGCGGCTCAGCCCTCCACTCAGCCCTTTTCCACCTGCTGGCGGAGCCTTGTAGCAGATCCGTCATTTCGCAAGCCATGCAACTCCGGGTTTTGCGCCGCGCGTCTAATATTACTTGATCGGACCCGACGGCGCAAAACAAAGTTGATAATTTGCGGTCAAATTGGGGCACTTGTAGGGCAAGAACGCGGCTTACCGTTGCGGGGCTGGAGCGACAACTTCGGGCATGAAATAGTCATCATAACCTCCAGGGACAAACGTTGCGCCCACGGTTGGCATTTCGGGGGAGTCGCTTGCTGTAAATAGGGCCAGGGGCAACAGTGGTGACAATGGTTCCGATGGCTTGGCCGCGTCTGTATAAGTTCCCGAAAACGTATCTGTCAGCACATCCGCCCACTTGTCCAGAATGTCCGGTCTGACAACTTGTCCGGTAAACCCCGTCCAAAAGCATACAGTAACAGTGTGAGCAGCGGTTCCCCCACTTCCGGTGCCGTGGTAGAGAGGTATGTAGAGGTAGCGTACGTAGTGGGTGCAAGCTTTGTCGTTGCGATGGCCGCAAAGAGAGAAAGGACGGGAGAGAGGGGTTGCGGGGACGTTTGCAGGGGAACTTTGGCAAGTCAGGAGGGGCGCCAAGCTGAAGCTTTCTTAGACGTATTGTACAAGTGGTTTCGGTGTCTTTGATGATGTCGATGGTTGCGACGACAGAAAAAGTCAGAGAAGAGAAGCTCGGTATCTCGAGAACGGAGGAGAATGCTTCCTATACTAAAAGCAAAAGTCTCGTGTCCAAGGGAGCGCCCGTGATCTCACGACAGCTCGACACAGCCAGGCAGTGCGACCCGCAGAGAGCTATTTGCGCATTAAAGGTAAGGTAGGGCACCCATAACTTCAACAAGCAAGGGTGAAGGTCTTCATTGAGAGCTTGCTTGGCTCACACCCCTTGGGACAATATGCACAATTCCATGGCTCAGCGGACCAGCCCGAATCCAGCTGCAACAGTGTGGCTTGGTGCCTGACCCTATTTTTGAATCGCCTCCTAGGGTGTTTCGAGAGTGAAGATGGCAGTGATGGTCGCAGATCTTGAACTCCTTCATATCTCCCACTGCCTTGTCTGGTTTTCTCGCAACTGAAGAAGAGCCTCAACTCCTCAACTCTGGAGCAAGGTGTGTACTGTACTAGACGTATAGAGTGACCTGGCGGCCGTTGGGAGTTTAATGTTCGACGTTCTTGGCTCTTGACTGGTCAAGTTCGTCGAACGTTCGGTGCAGTGGAAGACTTCCACATTCCAAACGTCCACGCTTGTTGTCAGAGCATGGGTCCAGGGAGTAGATGAACGAACCGTTATAAACATAATGCAAACACCACAAGAATAGAGCTCCAAGACCAGTACCGACATACCTTTTGAGCGAAGGGCTTTGACGTTGGCCTCCTGGAGGTTCGGAGCTCGTTTCGTTAGGGACGTCATCGTGATCGTTGACTCTGCGCCATAAGACTTCTGTAGAGGTCTTTGAAAGTATGGAACACTGGTTATATGCGGCCTGATATGCGGAGGTTGGGCGGCTTGCATAGAGAGGGCCACACTGCCGACGCTAGGTAGTTCTGGCGGATAACAGGATCTACTTTGAAGGAGACTGGAAGCAATAAAGAAGGGCCATAAAAAAGGGAGGCCTTGATGGAGAAATAAGGATGGCGAGTGTGTAGGTCTCGTAGTAGGAGGTCGTGTCCAGGGATGACATTCTGGAAGATTAGTCGAGGGGAGTTCGCCATGTTTTTGATCATAGAAGTTGAACAAGCCAAAGTTCATCAGAAGAAATTTCAAGCTCTCATTCATTCATTCGGGCAAGTGCGCATCTTGTCAACCACATCATGTGAGTCCATGGGATTACATGCCACAAACTCCATGTGCGGAAGGCGTAACATGACCCCGTCAAGTGTAACTCGTTCGTGCCTTCTGTGTGAAGGAGTGTAAACTGGCCATCAAGGTACAGCTAACTAAGAAGCCGCTATTCACAATACGCTATCGATAAGCTATTGCACCGAGAAGGAACAAGCCGTGCACGGGCCAGCTGCTCCAATTGCCTGCAGCTGGCGGGGCCGTGGAGCTCAACCCAGCAGCATGCCAAGCAAGCTGCAGCTCCCACTTGCCAAAACGTCACCCCGTCAGCCTGCCGCGGCGACGCCCAAGACAGCACTGCAGCATCCAACCGTCAGCCTCGACACCACTACGTACCTACATCCATCGCCTCGTTTTCCCAAGACAAGCAAAAAGTATCAACAGATTCCCCGACGACGAACCATATCGCATCGCCGGTCTAATACAATAACGATCTCCACCCGGCATCAGTATTCCGATACAGAGAACAAAACCCATTCACCCACCTACCACATCGATTTGCCGCCCGAGATAGCTTCACCCACCACCTAGAAGCTAGAACAACAAACGAACTTCGACTTGCCGTACCACCCCCAGATCACCACCACACCACCACAACCAGACCACAACCGCCCAAAATGGCAGAACGACAACTCACCCAACTCCTCACCCAACTCCAGACCTCCGCCTCCTCCCTCTCCTACACCGACTCCTCCGCCCTGCTCTCCAAAGCCAAGCTTCTCCTCCTCCAACTCAACGCGTTGACCCCTACCGCGCCCGGCTCCGCCTCCAACCCTTCCCTCTTCTCGCTCGCCCGCCAAGTCTACGAGCAAGGCGCCTTGGCCTCGATCCGCGCCAAGAATCCCGACGCCTTTTTGCGCTACGTCAGCCAGCTCCAAGGGTTCTACGAGCTCGAGGGTACCGTTGGCACTGGTGCTGCTGGTGGCCGGATTGCCGGGGCGGATGCAAACAGGGAGGAAAAGAACAAGGTCACGGGCTTGTATTTGCTGTTGTTGTTGACGCAGGGACAGTATGCCGAGTTCCATAGCGAGCTGGAGGCGCTGAGCACGAGGCTGGGTGGCGCGACGCGCGAGCTGGAGGCGGATAGATACTTGGGGTATCCGATCAAGTTGGAGAGGTGGTTGATGGAAGGGAGCTATGATCGGGTGTGGAAGGCGATGAAGAAGGGGGAGGTTCCTTGTGAGGAGTATGGAGTTTTTTCTGAGGTTAGTAGTGGTTTTCTTGCGGCTTGTTTACCTTTCTTTCCCTCCCCTCCTCTCTCTACCCCATCCATCCATCCATCATGTTATTCCTCTCTCTTAATGAATGTTGATCGCTAACCACCTACCCTTAACCCAACAGATCCTCACCTTCCAAATCCGCTCCGAAATCGCCTCCTCCTCCGAGCGCGCCTACCCCTCGCTTCCCATCTCCTCCACCAAGTCGCTCCTCTTCCTCGAGTCCGAGGGTGAGGTGGTCGAGTTCGCCCGCTCCCGCGGCTGGGTCCTCAAGGACGGCCACATCTACTTCCCCTCTGCTGAGCCGGCGGCGGAGGAAGCCGAGCAGGAGAAGCCGTTCAGCCAGTTGGTCATTGAGAATGCGCTGGGCTATGCTAGGGAGTTGGAGACGATTGTCTAAACAGATTTGGAGCAAAGCGAAGCAAGGAAATGGTGGGAAACAAGATGGGCTGGCTGGGTTGGGTTGGGTGGGTTTATGCAAGCGTTTTTAAACGATGGTCCTTAGAGAGTTAGCTACATAGGCAGAACAGAGGTCACGTACAGATAGATACACCACTATCGTTGTGTTCCGTGTCTCGCCTATATGTATACATAGGTATGATGAATGATATCACAGCTTGCGTCTGGCATGGTATTTATCTCTCGACAGTTCATGTGAACCATGACATCCCTTTCCGGTTTATAACAAGCGAATATGGTTTGATAGCAAGTAGTAATCATTGTGCAACAGGCGCGTTACAAATAAAACCATTTTGTCTTCCATTTTCTCTTGTCCCCATTCAGAAGAACCAACGATCATTATACCTACTTTAACTGTACTTTAACTACTACTATAACTTTCATCATCAAAATCTCCTTCTTGCAGAATGCACCCACAGCAGACACCGCACCCCTTTTTAAGCAAACAGCTTCAGGCCACTTCCGTGCTTTCCAACCTCGCAGACCTCGCAGACCGTGCACACCGTACCCTTGTACTTGGTGTGGTACTTGGCTCCGTCAAACGCGCACTCCTCGTAAGGGGTGCCGCTGTAGATGGGTGTGAAGCTGGCGGCGCAGATCTCGAACTCGGCGAACTGATCGAACTCGATCTCCACGGCGTCGTGAGGGTTGCGCTCGCATTGCGCCTTGGTTCTCTTGGCCTGTTGTTTTCGAAATCTGTCAGTGTCTCAATCTAAAGGGGAAAGAATGAAGGGAGTTGGGTTATCACATACGCTCTCGGTGATCTTGGTGGCTCCTCCGTTGGCCAATATCCTGTTGGCGAAGCTAAGGGCGGAGCTGTAGTTCTTGCTCCGCACAGCCAGGTTCATTGCGTTAAGCAAGGCAAGCTGGCGATGGGGAACCTCGATCTTGGGAATGGTGAAGTAGGCCGCCAGTTCCAAGTTCCGCTTCTGGAGCGAGGGATCCTGGCTAAGCTGGTCCGGAGAACCAAGTTGCCTGCGGGCCAGCTCGATGGACATGGCAACCGAGTACTCGCAGGCCGAAGCGATCAGCTTCTTGGCCTCGGCCACCTCGCCATCACTGCCTACTGCGTTGACAAGGACGGAGTGCAGAATGCCCTTGAAGATCTTGACACCTTCCTCGAGCTTGTTCGCCCTCATCGCATCGTAACCGCGCTGCAGGTCATTGGAAGCAAGGTACTCGAGGTCCCTGGGGACGATGGGGAGGACCTTCCTGGGATCTGTCTCCTCGGGGTTCCTGCGGACGTAGTTGACGAGAGGGTCCAGACCAGCCGCGGCAGGGAGGTAAGTCTTGGATGCCTGATAGACCTCCAAGAAGCGAGGCTTGAGCGGAGCGAAGTTGACAGCGCCAACCTGGCGGTTGAGCAGCTGCATTGCCGACTCGAAGGAACCACCAGCGACGTGATCAACTGCAAGCGGTGAATTTCGGGACCACATATCCGCTTCACTGCTTCCCGCACCGCCTGCATCCGCGCTCTCCACGTTGACGAAGCCCTCCTCGACTTCCGGAACAATATCATCGCCCATGTCCCAGCCCGCAGCATCCTCGTCCTCATCACCTTCAACAAGAGCACCGGCCTTCTTGGTCGCAGGCTCATCAGCACCACCCTCTTCAAGACCGAAACCGTTGGAAGCGGCAGAGGGCTGGTCTTCCAGAGACAAGCCCTCTACCTCGCCAAGCAGGGCCTTTTCGAAGAAGGACTGCGAGGCAGCCTTTGTCGGCCAGTTAGCCTTGTATGTGGGGACCACGGGCTTGGGCGGTGTTAGGGGCTCGCCCAGGGTGGGCATCGAGAGCTGGTCTTCTGTGAGGCCAGTAGCCTCGAGAATTTCCTGGCACTCTTCCTCGAGCCCGTGAGACTTGGCAGTCATGTAGGCCAGGGGGTACAGATCGATTTCCTTGAACATCTGGATTCGGTCCTGGACCTCTCCCAGATAAAGGGCGTTCTGGAATCTTGAAGTGAAGTCACCACGGTGCTCAGCAATCTTGGCCATCCTCGAGAGCTTGTCGTGGTCGCCGGTTGTGAGATAGAGGAAGGACAGCTTGTCGAAGTGCTTGAGCTTCTGGTAGCACATCTCCACAATCTGATGGTTGCCATGGGCGAGGGCCTCCTGGCTAAGTCTCGTCCAGAGCTTGGGTTTGTCCAGTTCCTTGGCCATCTCAACAGCGACCTCGAGATTACCGCACTCAATGGCAAGCTCGAACCTGGTAGTAGGATCCTGGACGAACTGGAGCGCGATCTCAGGATAGCCCTTCTTCTGGAGGTAGGCAATGATTGACTGGCCAACCAAGCTCGAGTTCTGGATGATGTGTAGCATTTCCTCGTAGTTACGCTTGACAAGCGCAAGCTTGAAGCGGTACTCGGTGGGGTCAATCTGCAAGATCTTGGGCTTCGCAGCACGATCAAGGCAGTAAACGTTTCTGCCCTTGACACGGGTGAGGTAAACAGTCTGGTCGAGGGTGCAAACGATGCCGTTATCGCCGTTGAGAAGCGTGTACTTGACATGGTTGAGAGTCGAGTACAGCAGAACACCAGCGTCGTCCCACGCAGCACTCTTGAGACGAATGGTCTCATGCAGGGTGCTGACCTGCTCCAGAGTCTTGGTCACAATTGTCACATTATGCTTGCTAAGCAGAGCCGCGTAGAGACCATCGTTGGACCAGACGACGTATTTAACTCCAGTTACAGCCAGCTCGGCAGTGCTCTTCCTCTGCTGGATATCGTAAAGGTGAACAGCGGTCGGGGTAATGATGAGGAGGTTGCCGGTGCCGCCGAAGTAGATATCGGTGGTGCCAACAGGGGGCTTGAACGATCTCGTGGCGTTGTTGGTCAAGTCCTTGATGTCGACGGTCTGGGTGGCAGTGTTGAGAACAGCGAAGCGGTTGCGAGCCACAAACACAGCCGAGTTGCCCTGGCCCCTCTTGGATTCGGTCGGCTCGATAGCTCCAGAGCCATCACGGGGAAGGGTGATCAGCTCGTACGAACCACCATCCGCCGGGGAGGTGACCAAGATGGACCTCTCAGCGGGGTTGTAGGAGAGTGTCCTTGGGKGCMCCCAAGGGCTTCCGAGCTTCTTGAGCGACAAAAGTGTGGGCGACTCGACATTCTTCTGGAAGTCGTACATCTTGACGTGCTTCTCCTTGGTAATGTAGAAGATGTTGTTCTGATAAACGGCAGAAGCAGGCCTCTCGCGCTCGAGCTTGAACACCATAACACCATTGTCGTGACCAGCAGCGAACAAGTTGATTTCCGGATGAGCGGCGATAACCCAGATCCTGTCGTTCTCCCGCTTGAAGGTGCTGACTGCGGTACGCTTGTTAAGATCCCATACTCGAATGGTCTTGTCTTCGCCAGCCGACAGGATAAGGTCCTGGTGGGGGTGGAAAAGACAGCCGCTGGCGTTCTGGAAATGGCCGCGGCAGGTATCGACTTCCCACTATGGTTGGTTGATTCAGTCAGCAGGTTGATATCAGATGCACAATGTCCTGAAAACACGTACAGCCTTGGTCTCGCTCATGCGCCACAACTTGATAAGACGGTCGTCACCGGCGGACACAATCAAGGGCATGGTGGGGTGGAAGGCCACCCAGTTCACACCGCGGTCGTGGCCCTCGAGAACGAACTTGACAACGGCGTCGGTGTTGCCGAACATATCGGTTTGGTTGGCATTGGCGCGAGCAACTTGGTCCTCGAAGGACATGGACGTGGGCGCAGAGTGCTTCTTGCGCAGGCCGGAGACTGTGATAAGGCAATATGGTCAGCCATCCATGTATTCCGCAGATATCCATGCCACCTTCCCGTCCAGGGCACCACGTACTATCCCAAACGCGAACAGTCTGATCGAGGGAGGCGGAAACGATGAGGTCCTCCTTGGGGTGGAACTGGGCGCACATGACGTAGTGGTTGTGGCCCGTCATGGTGCAGAGCAGGGAGCGGTTCTGCCAGTTCCATATCCGAATCGTCTGGTCGTCGCTAGCACTGACAATCCAAGGGAGCTCATGGTGGAAGAAGACGGTGCGAATGTAGTCCAAGTGGCCGTTGAGTGTAAAGAGGCAGCGCCGGGTCTGGAGGGACCAGACCTTGATCTTGTAGTCGTCACCGCCAGATACGAAGAGAGGCTGTATTGGATACGTGTAAGCTATGGTCGATAACTCGAGTCGGCGCATAGAGGCAACAGGGAGCTCACCTGTGTCTTGTGGAAGTCGACACCTCTGACGGGGCCATCGTGTTCTTCGAATCGGTCAATCAGGGTACCCATGCGGTAGTCCCATAGCTGAATGGTGGAGGAGTGGAGGGAGACGAGAATCCATGGTCTGGAGGCAAGGCCATGTTAGTTTCGCGTGCTACTTGTAGACATCTAGACACAAGTGGCGGGGGGAGCTTCTGCTATTCGGGGAGACGGAGAGGCTGACCGTTTAGGGTGGAAGGCGATGCCCTTTGCTCGCGACGACTTGGACTCGAACTGCGCACAGGGGTAAGATATTAGAGGAGCTCGAGCTGGAGGCGCATATAGGGTGGACGACGACGTACTTTGGTAAGCATTCCCGAGGAGGCCTGCATCTTGCCAGTGGCTTTAAGGGGAGCACAGCCTAAGCTCCCGGCATCAACGTGGGAAAGGTGGATTAAGTATTTAAATGGAAGACGGGATGAATTAGGACGCGATCAGCCGAGCGCCGTGAAATCGCAAAATACTAGATGGGAATTGCCGTTCGGGGGGGGAGGAGGGGTGGCGGCGTGGTTGTTTGGGCGTGGGAGGGATTGGGAATGGAGCCAAGTGGAAAGTGTCGAGGTCGAAGTGTACAAGTGCTCCGTGTCGTCGGAAGGTCCAACGGCATCAATGGAGCTGGAGACGGTCTCGGGCGCCGGCTTCAATTCCACTTGATACCTCTAGGGAAGCGTGGCATCTCACACCTCACCTCATTCAGTGCGGGCGGGCGCTGCAGCTGCCACTCACACAGCACCTGCCCACTGCAGTTGGGGCCTTGCTGACACGACTTGGCGTGGCCTCAACATCAATTCGTGCACCGCCACGTTAGAAACACACAGGATCCGCAATTCAGGGGCTACGGCATGCGTAAGCCTCCTTCAAGGGGCTTCAAGTCAACCTCAAGGGTCTCACCAGCCACATTCAACGTGTGCACCTTAGCGGCCACCTGTACAGCTTCCCCCAGACGCTAAACCGAACTGGGCGAGCTCTGTTGTCTCTCACTCCCACTGCAACAGCGAGGTGTTCACACAACCTCAGCTTGTGAAACTATCCCCAACCTTACCGCTCGATACACCCGGTAACTACACAGATTACCGAGGTCGTTGAAGACTCTGAACTATAGTAAATCGATGACATCACAAGCTGTTTCTTACTTGTTCCCTTTTGTTCCGCTACTCTCTACAACGCCAACATCAAACTCGAGCTGTGCCCTTCAACGTTGGTGACATCCAACGTGGCACCTTTTTCTATCCCACCCATGTTTGAGGCCTGAGGCCAATATCTTGAACCTCGCCTCCTCACCATAAACCTGCTGCCGGGTCCGGACAACCATGATCCGCCTCTCCCAGCTGCCGTGGGGTCTTGCGGCAGCCATTGTCACAGCGACATGGCTTCCCTCACACCACGTTGCAGCTTCTCCCTCGGTAGACGTCGCACTCAAGGCCGCGTTTCCTTCGCCTCCGTATCTGGTAGAGCTTCTGTAAGTCCCCCTGACCTTCCTCCTTCACCCACACTGGACAAGTCTCACATCCGAATCCAGCGAAACCGCAGCTTCCGAGAATGCGACTGCCTATTTCCCACTGCTGGACCGCATTGCCAAGGGGGATTTTGCCCAGGCCAAGTCTGACAAGGAGCTCTATGAAAAGTTCCTCCAGGTTCTCCAAGAAGATGGCCATGTGAACCCCGAGGCGCTGTCGACCTTCAAGTTGGCTCTTTCGCTGCGATCCGCTGCGCCCCGTGTCGAGGCACATTATCAGTACTATACTACCGCCGTTGAGCCATCTGTAGTGGCCGATCAGGACGGATGTGATCTGTGGTTTCTCCACAACGGGAAGCAATACTGCCCACTCAGGATGGGAACTTCATATGCTTGCGTCAACAGCAACGCCCAAGAGCGTACCTTGCCTTTTGACAGACGATTCGGTAGTGGCCCTCAGGAAATCGTGGTCTATGCCGATATCACCACCCCTGCCTTTGGGAAAATTCATGACGCCGTCATGGAACTTGTTCAAAAAGGAGAGGCTTCGTATCGGCTGCGTTACAAGAGAAGCCTTGGACAATCAGATGATGCGCTCTCGGTCAACGGTTATGGCGTCGAGCTTACGCTGAAAAGGACAGACTACATCGTCATCGATGACAGGGATACTGGTGGAGATGACTCCCAAAAGACCATCAGATCGGATTCTGAGCTTGTCCTGGACCAAGATGAAGAGGTCGCAGACATCAAGCCCCTTGAAAAGTCGGAGCTTTCACCCCTTGCCGTCAAGGCAGCATCCTTTATTATGCAGAGCGATTCACCCTTCGATACCTTGCTTAAACTTACACAGGACTTCCCCAAGTACTCGACTAAGCTGGGAAAGCACAACGTGTCCAACGAGTTCTTGGCCGAACACGAGTACAACAGACAACTGCTGGTGTCAACAGGTGCCAACGTTCTATGGATGAACGGTGTCCAGTTGGTCGACAGACAGGTCCAGCCCTTTGGGCTTGTAGACATGCTTCGCCGGGAACGCAAACTCATCAACGGTGCCCTGGACCTGGGGCTGACTGGCCAGCAAGCTCTTTCCCTTCTGGGTCATGACGAGGTTGCTGCCGCAAAGGCCACCGAGGTAGAGCCTCGCAGATTCGACTGGCGGGACGAGTCCGAGGGAGGTCAGGTCATTATCTGGCTGAACAACATTGAAAAGGACAAGCGTTACGCTGAGTATGCTCCTTCGGTCTGGGCTTTGATTCAGCACTTTGGACAAGGATTACCTCAAGTTCGCAAAGACCTATTCAACCTTGTTGTTCCTGTAGACTTCTCCAAGGCCGAGGATGTCACGCTAGTCACCAGACAGCTCCTTGCTTTCATGAAGCGAGGCATTCCCGTCCGGTTTGGCCTTGTCCCCCTGACTCCCACAGGCGAGGCCATTGAACAGGCCAAGGTCCTGTACCATCTTCTCAATACTTATGGTTTGGCTGCCATGTCTACCTACCTGGAAAAGGCCCTTGAAGCTTCTAGTACCGATAAGCCGAACGCGGACATCTTCAACCTGGCCATCAAGGACCGTGAGATTCGACCGGACCATGAGGCGCTACCGTTCAAGGACATCTTTACCTCCGAGGATTTGGAGAAGCAAGTCCACCGCACTAAGCACTGGTGCGAACGTCTCAGGGCCGACACTGAAATCCCCCCTGCCTTCATCAACGGCTTCGCCATTCCCCGCGAGGAGGATTGGCTCCGGAATATGAACCACAAGCTTATGGTGGACCTCCAAATGTTGCAACAGGCGGTTTATTATAGCAAGGTTAACGATGACACCGATGTCCCTGGCTTCTTCCTGGAGAACGCCATCGCCCGACGCAATACGTTCATATACCCCGAAGATCCCAACGCCATCAAGGTACTGAACGTCAATAAGGTTTATAGCGAACACCAACGTCTGTTCAGCAAGGTGCCTGTGGTTGAAGCAGATGAAAGTGCCCCCAAGGAAGATTGGGCACTGTTTACAGTTGTCACGAACCTTGATAGCGTTGAGGGCCAGAAGCTCCTTTATTTTGCCCTGCGTTTCCGCCAGGAACATCCGGGAGTTCGCCTCGATATTATCCATAACCCCGCTGACCTGACCAACTCGCCTTCTGTTATGAACCAGCGCGTCAAGACTAGGGAGGGAAGTCTTTTGAAGGTTGCCAGCCTCGTCGAGCTTGAAACCATTCTCGAGGAGGACACACCTGAGGCGGACCAAGAGTTTGACGCCGACCTTGCTAACTTCCTCTCCAGCTTCAACTTGAAGTCTGGAGATAACGTGCTCATCCTCAATGGCCGTATAGTCGGTCCTATCGCATCGGCAAACGACTTCGTCAAGGAGGACTTTGCTGAGTTCCTCCGAACGGAACGTACGAACCGCATCCTTCCGGTTTACAAGGCAATTGAGGATCTTGGACTGAGTGATAAGGTCTCTGGACCCTTGGCTGCTGCCAAGCTGACCTCGGTCACTGCTCTCTCGGGCATCTCAGATACTCCCCAGGGTATCTTTGACTCTGCCACGCCCATCCGGACAACGGCCTATAACCGATGGAACACGACTTACACCTCCTTCCAGGTCGGCAATCCCGAGACCGCCACTATCTTCTTTGTCGCGGCCATCAACCCTGCTAGCGAGATGGGCCAGAAGTGGGCTCCCATCCTCAAGGTTCTTTCGGAACTCGAGGGTGTTCATCTGCAAGTATTCCTAAACCCGCAGACGGAGCTGTCAGAGCTCCCCGTTAAAAGGTTCTACCGTTACGTCCTCGAATCTGCTCCCAGCTTCGACGAGAGCGGCAAGGTGAAAGCCTTGTCGGCAACCTTCAACGGGGTACCACCAGAGACACTCCTCGTCGCTGGCATGGACGTCCCACCGGCTTGGCTCGTCACCTCCAAGGTATCCGTTGACGACCTCGACAACATTCGCCTCAAGGACATCAAAGCCAAGAGAAACACGGAGCACGTAGAAGCCATCTACGAGTTGCGGAACATCCTCATCGAGGGCCACTCCCGCGAACTCCCCTCCGGCTCACCCCCGCGCGGCGTGCAGCTCGTCCTGGCAACCGAGAAAGACCCCCACTTCGCCGACACCATCATCATGGCCAACCTCGGATACTTCCAGTTCAAGGCCAACCCGGGCATCTACAACATCCACCTCAAGGAAGGTCGCAGCTCCGACATCTTCACCCTCGACAGCGTCGGCGCCCAAGGCTGGTCCCCCGTCCCCGGCGACGAAACCACCGAGGTGGCCTTGCTCTCCTTCCAGGGCGCCACGCTCTACCCGCGCCTGACTCGCAAGCCAGGTATGGAGCGCGAAGACGTCCTCCAGGACTCCCCCAAAGAAGAAGAATCCTTCGTTTCCAAAGGTCTCAAATTCGCTGAAGGCCTTTTCGGCAGCAAGAAACCCGAGACTAAGTCCGTCTCCGAAACCGCCCAACACGCCGAAATCAACATCTTCTCCGTCGCCTCCGGCCACCTCTACGAGCGCATGCTCTCCATCATGATCCTCTCCGTCATGAAGCACACGACCCACACGGTAAAATTCTGGTTCATCGAGCAATTCCTCTCGCCCTCGTTCAAATCCTTCCTCCCCTATTTGAGTGCCGAATACGGGTTCCAGTACGAAATGGTGGCCTACAAATGGCCGCACTGGCTGCGCCACCAATCGGAAAAACAGCGCGAGATCTGGGGCTACAAGATCCTGTTTCTTGACGTCCTTTTCCCGCTGTCCCTCGAAAAAGTCATCTTCGTCGACGCCGACCAGATCGTCCGCACAGACATGTACGAGCTCGTCACGCTCGACCTCGAGGGCGCCCCCTACGGGTTCACGCCCATGTGCGATTCCCGCACCGAAATGGAAGGCTTCCGCTTCTGGAAGACCGGCTATTGGGCCAATTATTTACGGGGCCAACCGTACCATATCTCGGCGCTTTACGTCGTCGATCTGCGTCGCTTCCGCGAGCTGGCGGCGGGTGATCGGCTGAGACAGCAATACCATACCCTGAGCGCGGACCCGAATTCCCTGAGCAATCTGGACCAGGATCTGCCGAATCATATGCAGTTCCAGATCCCCATCAAGAGTCTGCCGCAGGAGTGGCTGTGGTGCGAGACGTGGTGTAGTGATGAGACGCTGCAAAAGGCCAAGACGATTGATTTGTGTAATAATCCGCAGACGAAGGAGCCGAAGCTGGAGAGGGCCAGGAGGCAGGTGCCTGAGTGGACGGTTTATGATGAGGAGGTTGCGGGGTTGGCTAAGAGGGTGAGGGAGAGGGAGGAGAAGGAGAAGGTTGAGCAGAAAGAGGAGAAGGTTGAGCAGAAAGAGGAGAAGGTTGAGCAGCAGGTGGTGGTGGTAGACGAGAAGCAAGAGGAGGAGAAAAAGAAGGAGCATGTGATTGATGAGTTGTAGATGTGTTAAGAGCGTGGGTGGAATGGGTGGATGTTTGGGGGCCATGAACGTAGGATGAGAGTCTAGTGAATAAGATAGAATCTATATACACTACCTACCGCGTTCTTCCTGTACACCCAACATGAGTTCATGAACATGAAGGATTCCGCTATGTTGTCGACAAACAGCCATTGGGGTCATTCCTAGCCCTGCTAGGTAATGTAAGGATGAATAAAAGAACATGAGCACCAGGCTACTAGTACATCAAGTAATGATTGTCATGAAGTCTAACGATATGTGTGTCTGCAAGCCTCCTATAACACGCCTGAAACACCAAAACACCATACGCTACATGATATCTATCTGCCTCTCATCCCGAATCCCACCATCCGACACCTGAAACTCCCACACACACATGCTCCGGCTGCTCGATTACTCTCATCCTCTCATCCACCATCCCCAACTTCCCCACCCATATAAATAAGAAAAAAGCAACCGCTCAATGAGAAATATACTGAAACACAGCACTAACATCCCTCTCCCCAACCTCCTGCCTCAACAAATGATCATGAATACCCTTGATCCCACCACTCCCACCATTCGGGTCTCCCTTCCCATTCTTCTCCTCACCACCCTCATAATGATTAACAAAGTGATTCCAAGTACTAGTATCACCATACAACATGGCCTGCGCCTTGATATACTGCCTCCCATCCGGTTTACACCGCTTACACTTGAACGTGTCATGGGTATCGCTCTTGGTCCCCGGTCTATAAGTAAACAGCTCGCGCAGCGAGTCAAGAGAAAAGTGACGCTCGACATCCTCGGCGCTGTCGACGACGCACGACGATAGTGATTGCTTGTGGCTCTGCCTCTGGAAAATTTTCTCTTCAATGGTGCCCG
Source organism: Neurospora sp. FGSC 26628 (assembly GCA_009805345.1). Lineage (NCBI taxonomy): Eukaryota > Fungi > Ascomycota > Sordariomycetes > Sordariales > Sordariaceae > Neurospora > Neurospora sp. FGSC 26628. Next base: position 39,605 of record RAOO01000029.1, on the reverse strand, counting down.
TGGCGATGAAGCGGTAGACAAAACAGTCCTTCTTCTGGCCGTCACGCCACACGCGCGCCAGGGCTTGCTGATCGGCTGCTGGGTTCCAGTCCGGGTCGAAGAGGACGAGCCGGTTGGCCCCGATCAGGTTGAGGCCGCACCCGCCGGCTTTGGAAGAGAGCAAGAAGACGAACTCGTCACCTTCGGGGTCGTTGAACTTGTCGACCAGCTTCTGCCGCTTGTTGACGTTCATGGTGCCGTCTAGTCGGAGACAGCCGTATTGCCGGTTGCGGCAGAGACGCTCGAAGAGGTCCAGGGTTTGCGTGTAGTTGCTGATGAGCACGATCTTGTCGTTGGTGTCGGCGCGGATGCGGGCCAGCATGCGGTCGAGCACTTGCATCTTGCCGGAGTACCAGGGCTTGACGTCGCGGTCGCGGCCGCGCGCTTCCTTGGGTACATAGTCGTCTGGCCAGCAGTGCTCACAGCCGGGCAGATCGGCCGACAGGTCGAGCAGGTCTGGGTGGTTGCAGAGTTTCTTGAGGATGTTGATGGCTTTGAGAGGTTGAGAGCCTTTGCCGCGCAGGAGAGCTTGGATGTCGGGAGAGGCGACAAAGTAGTTGTACAAATCGAGCTGGAAGGGAGCGAGGTTGCAGAAAACAACGTGCTCGTACTTCACGGGGAGGTACTTGGAGAGAATGTCGTTGGTACGACGAATGATGAACTTGTTGACGATGGCGAGAAGTTCAGCCAGGCACTCGTCACCACGCTTCCGGTCAGTTTCCGAGGCGTCAGCATCGCGGCCACGCAAGATGGGGATTTCGAAACGTTTGCGAAACTCGAGACGAGTACCGAGGAGATCTGGGTTAGCAAAGCTGATGAGAGCAAAGTACTCTGACAAGTCGTTTTGAATGGGTGTACCAGACAGGATAACCCTCCTCGAGACATTCAGGCTATTCAAGGCACTGAACGTCTGGCTGTCTCCGTTCTTCAGACGATGACCCTCGTCGCAAAGCATCAGCCCAATGGGAGTCCCCTTAAGCTCCTCCACGTTGAGCCTCAGCGTCTCGTACGAAACAATAATCACCGGCCTCGTCACAGACCGCCCACTGGCAATCGCCCACTGGCGCAGCTGCCTGGTCAATTCCTCCTTGGAAGCCTTCCCGTCAATGGCAAAAGGCGTGATCGCATCCGCGCCCAACCACTTGACCAACTCATTCGCCCAATTCCTGACCAAACTCGACGGACACGCCACAATCGCCTTCTGGATCGTCGACTTCCCAGCGTCCGGCGACTGCTTCAACAGCGTCCACAGCAGCGTAATGCACTGCAGCGTTTTTCCCAGACCCATCTCGTCCGCCATGATACAGCCATTGGCCTTCTCATCGATCATGCCCGTCACACACCGGTACATGAACCTGACACCCTCGATCTGATGCGGCCGCAGCACCTTGGCCAGCCTGGGATCGATCACCACCGGAACCCTGGGGTGTTCGCCCTCGACTTTCTTCTTGATGCCCAGAATCTCCGCCAGACTCTTGTGCACCAGCGGCGCATCAACTTTCACCTCTGGTATCTCCTCTTTCTTTTTCTCCTCAATGGCCTTCGGCGCTACATCCTTAGGTTTGTCATCCACCGTCGGATCATACAACACAATAGCGAACTCGTCACAGGGGTCATGCAGCGGCTTAGCCACAAACACGGCGCCCTGCCTCAGGCCGAGCGTGGGCGGCGGCCGGTTCGGGTTGTACGCGGTCGTGTTCTTGTTGATGAGCGGCACGGAAAAGGCCTTGCGGAAGACCTGGCTCTTGTCTTTGACCTGGAACACGGGGAACTTGTTGGCGTCGCGGTTGGCGAGGGCTAGCCGGTCGGCGTTGGTATAGGGCTTGTCGGCGCCATCTTCGTCGTCTTCGCCACCAGCACCTTTATAATCGATCTTGCGGCGCTTGCGAGCGGGTCGGTCGACGGCTACGGTGCGGGTTGCGGAGCCGGGGCATTTGAAGGGTTTGGCGAGTTTGTCGAGCGATTGAGGCGTGGGGAACTTGCTGCGTTGGGTGAGAGCGAGACTGTTGGTGTTGTTGTCCTTGGAGGCGGGCTTGGGTGTTGAGACCATTGATGCTGTCCTATCGAAGTTTCAATGGTGTTAGTATTCGTTGAGAGCGGTGATGTTGTGATGAGTGTGGAACGCATGGGAGGAAGTGTCTGCTTACATCTTCGCTGTACAGCGGCCTTGGTAGCTCCTAGGGACAACGCTTGACTTTGTTTCCAGGCTCGTGACTCAAGAGAAGCTTAGCCGAAATGTCTGGAGGCAAATGAGAGCCAAGGAAAAAGTCGTCGGAAAAGGGAAGTAGCGAGCTTGAGGCAGGACGAGGGCGATTGGCGCCTGCTTAGGTAGGTAGTTAACAATGTTGACTAAACAGACGCGTAGAAAAGGTGGGGGGCGAATCGCGCCTTCCTCACACGATGTCAGATGATCTTGCCAAGACATGCTGCTGCCTTAACTGCAGTGTGGGCCAACTCCTAACCCCTTTTACTTGGTCCCACTTTGGGCCAGTAACGGCTTCTGATTGGTCACTTGCTCGATGAAGGCATTCACAAAATCACTCCTCAATGACATATTGTTAGACGGTATTAAAGATGTATTATCAAGCCGTAAATACCCCAGAAAGTAACAATCGACAGAAGTTGCCGTGCATGCATGCTCGCTTGCTCAATGCCATGATATAACGTAAAGATGTGTGTTTGTGGTGTAGCAATGAATATTCCCAGTCCTCATGAAGCCTCGCTTGTCAGTCGTCGTCAAATCTCCTCAATGCCTTTTTCCCTCTTTCTCTTTCTTTCTATAACTTCGTGCCCAAGCTTCATGCCATTTCATTTAGACCTTGATCTCCCTTTCCAGCGACCCGTCCATGATCTCACCAGGTAAAGGTTCGCCTTCCCCATCACTGTCAACCACATCCTCGCCCCTGGCCGCCCGTCTCGCGTTCTCCCTTTCACGGTAAATCTCCGACCTCCTCATCTCTGCCTCGCGCAGGCTTTCCACATACGTCCGGTACTTCACAATCTCGTTGAGGAGATGCTGGCTCTTCTTCTCCCAGTTGGTCATCGCCTTGGCCGCGTTCACCGACCGAGGCGAAAACGCCAACAGCATAGGACTCCTGAGCGAATTGTGTTTCTGAAAGTCCTCATCGAGGCTCCTGACGTACGCGATGAGATGCCCAAACTGTTCGCGCTCGGAAAGGGTGCTAGGCCGAAGGGACTGCGCTGGCGGCGTCCACTCGGCAATATGAATCTTATCACCTGGTAGCTTCGAGGACGGGTTGGGACGAGGTAGTGAGCCGCCGCCGCTAAACGTGAGACCGAGGGCGCCGCTGCTGGCCGAGCTTCCCGGCCGACCAAAGTCGAAAGAAGAGCTTCTAACACTGCGCCGACTTTGTAGCGAGGCACGGCTGCCCGAGATGGCACTACCAGCAGCCAGCGCTGCCATTGCCGATGATGCGTTTGCTGCGCTGCCAGGGCGCGAATGGCCCTTGTGGTTGCTACTGACGCTGTTACTGGCAGGACGCCCGGTAGTACCGCTGCCACCCGTATTGCCCAGGTCACCATTACTCTGGATGCCAGAAATCCGGGTCGTGTTGATGACCGCATCGCTCCAGCCGTATTCGATATTGGAGACACCGCCTATCATCGGATGGGTGCTCAACCGCGCGCTCCAATAGTTGGCTGTAGTCACAAACTCCCTGCAAATCTCGGCCGTTCCGACCTGGAACAAATGGAGTGCCCCGTTAGGTAACGACAAACACCAAACGTGCGGACGGGCTCGCGAATAGCCTGGTGGCGGCATAATCGTCGCCAGTGTCTGGCGCAGCGAAAACGTGCCCATGTTTACCGCACTGTCCTGCCAGTTGCCACCACCAACAACTCCTCCCTTTTGCGCGTGGCTGCGCATTCCCCTTTTCCTGCTCGTGGATTTGTTTGGAGAGAAGGAGAACAAGCTTAGCTGTCCCTTCTGGATAACTGCAAAGACCTCGTTCCATGCGCGTTCCTTAGACCGTTTATCGGCGGTCTCCATGTGGTGCTTGTGCGTAACAATACCCTCCTTAACCCATGGTGGACCGGCTAATTCTAGGGACTCATCCTCCAGGAGCTCCGCGGTGTTGAAATCCTCCGTCTTGCTGATGGTGAGATCGAGTGTGTTGTCTTCGCGTATGATAGCCTGGCTAAGCGCATTTGCAAAACCGATCGATTGTTGATAGTCGCCACGGAAGGAAGAACCAAAAGAGTCCATGGACATGGTCGTATGGGTCCTACCCAGCGACGCTTTACTCCATGTCGCCGAGGATTCGGTGGGACTGAAAAGTGAGTTTCCGTCGTCAAAGCTAGTCCGGCTCGAATTAAAGCCGTTTCCAAAGCCTCTTGGTCTCGACCGACTCTTTGAGTTCCATCTGGATGAGTTCGCCTTGGCCCCTTCGGGTATCCTACCCCGAGTGGAAGCCATACCTTCCGATGGCGCTTTGCTCAGTACACTAGGGCTCCGCTTGAGCACACCCATAACCGATAAGCTACCTTGGGCGGTTGTCGAGAGACCCGTCGCATTGGTGGCACCGCCAAATAACGGCAGGCTTTCGTCACGGATGGATGAGTAGATGTCTTTGAGGACTGCTTCGACTTGCGATTCCCATCCCTTCAAAGGCCCATCAAAGGGCGCTCTTACGAGAGGCCCGCAACTGTCAGAGGTAGACGAATCTGTTACTGCACCAAAGCCGGACGTCGGCCGTGCTGGCGGCTTGAAAGAATATCTGAAACTGTTGTGTTTGTTATCTTCATTAGAGTTGCCACGGTTGCCCTCAACGCCAAGGCTTGCACCTTTGCCAGGTAGGATACTGGGACGTTCAAATGCTTCTGGAACCGAATCCTCGAGTGCCTGTCGGATCGTGGTCATGGTGTTCTTGATGAACTGGCTCTTGGTCATCTTTTGTTCAATATCAGCCATATGCAAGTCCGTATTGAGGAGCATGATGGAGTAGCAAATGGTGTGGATGATGTCTGTAACGAAATTTGTCAGCGGAAGAACAACGGTTGTCTTTCTTTCTTGGATTGTATTCGAAGCAGGACTTACCCATTGATTTGAACCCATGGTTAGGATTGCATTCGCACCACCGGTTGGAGAAAGCGACCAGAATCCGATCAACCTGCTGGGTTTCGGCCCTCAAAAGGAGGCGGTTGCAAAGCTGCCGCAAACTAGCACAAACGCTCATGTTCTCAAACTCATAGTTTTCCATGTACGCCCGGAGCGTGCGTTGCCGAACAGGACCTTCCTCACCCATCCATGCGGCCGCCTTGTCTCTGGCGATGAAGTCCTCATTACCTTCGTAGATCTTGAGCGCCTTCTGCCGGTCATCCTCAGTGGGGTCGCCGACCACGAATTGTTCGGGTTCGTCGAGTTCTGACTTGCTAGCCGGGTTGATCGATTCGGCGGTCTTCAAGCCACCTGTGCTCAAGCCCAGCGAAATAGGCTCGGCGCTATCTACCCGTAAACTAGGCAAGCTGGGTTTCTTGCTGGCCTTGGTCGAGATCTTGGAGTTCTGACGGGCAGGGGCCTTCGAGTCCTCCTTTGGCTTGCCAAGACTAGGATAGCTCTTCGACTTGGACACCGTCGGCGAAGAGGACCGTCTCTTCTTTTCCTTCTCTCGGCCCGGCTTCATGCTTACTTGACGGGACTCGGTGCGAGAAACTCTCTTCTTTTGTTCGGGGCTGTATTCGCTCTCGCTATCATCGCGCAAGAATGATCTCGGAGGTGAAGTCATGGTTCGATCAAACGCCGGCCTGCCGGGCAGCTCTATCCGAGGGTGTTTGGCCTCAACCGAGTCGCTAGAAGAGTTAGGGTTGACGGCGCGGATCACGGCTTTCGGACTTGGTTCGTAGTCGGGAGAGAAGCCTCTCTGGTAACTATCCTTGTTCCGTCTGATCTCCGGAGAATCCTCCAAAGACCTGTTTGGTGCGCCCGAGTCAAAGGCTTCTGTCGACGGTAGAGGGGCATCGGCAGATGACTGAAAAATAGGACTGTCTTGTAAGAACGGATCCATAGCCCGCCTTAAGCTGCCACCCATGGGACTCGGCTCCGGCCTGGCCATCAGGGTGTTTGGCTTCATTCTGGCTGGCGACTTGTTGGGTAATTGCGGGATCGGCGGTGGTTCCATTTCCGTGATGGACTGTTTCCGCCTCTTGAAGAACGACGAAGTCTTCTTTTGCAGCGTATGTGTGACGGTCTGGGGTGGCTCGCGAACAGGTGGGATCGTTGGCGACTTGAGCGAATCCGCCTTGATGCTCGAGCTGTCGTTGGCTGTCGATGACAGGTATGGGAACGTGGGCGGTGTTTGAGAGTTGGCCTTGGATGAGCTAAACATTCTGCGAAAAAAGCCAGATTTCTCCTTTGGTTGTTGTATGGCGTTTATCGGGTTCTCAGGCATTGCATCCTTGGTCTTCTCGTAGCCGACATGGGGAGCAGGTGCTGCGTCCACGTCAAACGGAGGGATGGAAACCGGAGGAACGGAGGGAACAGCGCGTTGCGCATTGTATTTCACTTCGGACTGGCGCACCGTCGATGCGCTCTTTGAGGATCTCATGCTGCGTGGGCGATCGTTACTCGGGGCTTTGGGCGTTAGTTTGGAGGTGCTCTTTGTGTCTGTGGGCGCAAGAACGGGCAATGACGGAACCGTATTCAGCCTTCGTGGGCCGGCGGGGACGTGAGGGGTGGGCGCGGCATCGTAGTCGTGCTGCTCGTTGCCGTTGTTGTCAAAAAGGGATTTTGAAAACTCAATGTGCCACGGAGCCTGTTGACTGGTTGACGGCCTTGCGTCGCCGCAGTCGAAGCTGGATGATCGGCCAAAACCTCGGGCCCAGCGCTGACTGCCAAGGACCTGCGCATAGCCTGGGTCTATGCTGTTAGTGCTGCTGCCTTTGCTGCCCTTCCCGCCTCTCGAATGTATCGCCCGTGGTGTGCTACCCAGTTCGCGCATGCTGTTGATGCGACCCAGGCCTGATTGGTAGCCCGAACTGCTGTTACTCCGGCGCCTGCGGGACGACCTATCATCCGCCTCATAATCCGAGCTGTAAGTGTATGCATGTCCACGACCTGCCCTCGAGTTGAACGACATTGTGCGAGCGGTGTCGTCGTTTCCGTACGAGTACATGTTGGAATCGTCGAAAGCGTTCCGTGATCCGCCGAACGAGGTGCCCATCTGCTCCAATGACAGCTTGTCGAGTCCCAGGAGCATATTTGTGACCAGGGAATCGCGGGTAAACTGGCGGGGCGAGAGCGAGAGGTCGTGCGAGTCGCGATGGGGCGGGCGCGCCGATTCGGGGGAAGGTTCGGAGGGGTGTTCGGAGGAGCAATCGGACTCCTTGTCCGACATGTTCGTTTCGACGGGTCCAAGACTGAAAAGAAAGGACTCGATATCGGCGGCGTTCCGCACGGGGGCCCTCAGCGAGCGGGCACCAGAGGGAGATCTTGTGCGCTCGGGGGGCGTAGACGGGTGGAAGGGGTGCGTCGCGGGCGTGGTTCTGAGAAATGAGTCGTCGCTGCTGTGCCTCCTGTGATGGCCGCTTGGGTGATGGCTCGTGTGATGACCGAGGTGGGAAGGGGGAGTCGGAGTATCTCTGGTGTTGATCCTCACGTCTACCCTTGGGTCGGGGTGCTGGTTGTGGTTCCGCCTGGCATTCGCAATTCGGCGCGCCGTGTCTGGAGAATGCATTGTATACAGTAGCCGGAGCCACTCTGGGTCGAGACAACAAGACAGGCCTTTGCTCAGAACCTCGAGGGAAAAAAAGTAAAGAGGACAAGCAGTGACAGGCCACCGATGCCACCCACACTGGAGAGACTGGAACGCGCGCCCAAGCCAATCCCTGTTGCGCTCAATCAAACAAGCTGATTTGAGCGCGGCGGTGCAAGGGGCATCCACAGACGATCGAGGATGCGCAGTATTGTACAAGTGTAAGTACGTGTAAAGAGCACGCGTGTGTGGGTGAGTGCCCTGTAATCTGTGTAATCTGTATTGACGTGGCACGGGAGGAACTGGCTGGGATGAAAGGAATGCTGTGTGACTGGTGGTCCTCAAGGACGGCACGGGAGGGCAATGTCTGTGGTTGTTGCCGAGTACACTAGTATAGTCGTAACGGAGTAGGTACCTTTACCAAGAATGACTCCCCTTCTTGTCTGTCAATTCCGTCTTCAGTTTGAGCAGCTGAGTGATGGAGGGAATTGGAAGTGGGATTGGAACTCTCCTCGGCTGATCGTCCAATCCACGAGCGTACCTGTACTGTGTGGAGGGAGTGGGGCATCGATCAACGACTGGCTCCTGCTTTTCCCGTCGCTGAATGGAAACTTGAAATTTACAACTTGTAGTTTCCCCAGACTCAAGCCTGGAGTCTCCAAAGCCTTGAGGTTGTGCCTCCCATAAAAAAAAGCTGCACTGACGAGGAACGCGACACCGAGATACAGAATACTAATCACCAAAGATAGTAGATTGAGGCAACCGCACTCAGACTTGGGCTGATGGAGGCTGAGTAAAGTCTGAAAGACTGGTCTCAAGCGTTCGAATTGAACTCCTAGGCGGGAGTGCGGGGATTCGCTCCGCACGGCTCCCATTCAGGTACCAGAGCCCCAGACAGGGACTTCCTGGCCTTGAAGTCCACTTCTCAGATTCACACATGACGAACACACCCAAGTCGTCTCCAACCAATCTCCGCTGTGAGTCTACTAAGTGTACTGCTTCAGCACTTTCAAGGAATCTGGAGAAGATCAGATGGAAGTGGAAGCAGTGACATGCCCCCCCTTTTTGGATACTGAATGCAAGTCACAATGCATGCCCGGCTTCTTGAACGCTCGTTGGCTCACACAAACTGCGCTTTCCCCTTTCGTGTTGCCAAATGAAACTTTGGTGCCCACTGCCCACCAGATTGATGCAGTCCGTGCGCACAAGACCGAGGCATTGAATTCATCATGCTTTCTTTCCGTTGTCTGGCTCCTCTTGAGCACCTCTCTGAGCACCTCTTTTCGGCCTCCATCGATCCGGACCCTGAATTCGTATGTCTCCGTCGTAACCTCAACTCCCCTTGTCCGATCTTCCTGATCCAGGCATGTATCTGAAACGTACCTTGACTTGAGGAGAGAGGATCGATATCAACAGTGTTCCTCATTTTTGTTTCGCCAAGCCTCAAGCGTTGCAACTAAGGGGCCCACCGAAATTTTACCTCCGGAGAGTTTTTGAGCCCTGTCTCTGCCCCTGGAGCTATTTACCAAGGGGCCTTCTAAGGGGCTGCGATATTTTTTGCTATATCCGTTTGTTAGCTTTCCGAGACGCCAGATAGTCCAACAAGGCAATTGTTTTCTTGACGGGACGGGATGGACAGAGGAAACCTGTTGTACAACCATCCGGAGGGTAATCAAAAGAACAAGTCATGGCAATCTCTCGATGTGGTTCCAATTCCACAATATCGACCAGACTTCACCCAAACATGACAGTCACAAGCAGCTGGAGACAAACACGCGCCAGTGGCCTCCACCGTCGACACTCGACATGATGCACACCATCAAGAAAGACGCTTGGCAGCCACGTTTTCAGTCCGTCCAGGGATAGTAAATCATGGTCATGTTAGTCCAAGCTATAGTGATATTTATCCCCAGATGACTACACGACTTGCCAACCGGAATACCTACCACGCAATCTTCCATCAAGGCCACTTGACACATTCCGTCCACTTACAAGCCCAGATGTACATCACATGCCCGTTTAGGCCGTTATAATGACGATGAGAAATGAGAGCCGCAATTCAGCATGAATCGTCTCTTCTGGTTCGTCAATGTCCCGAACATTCAGTTCCTTTTATAGATTTTCGTTTCTTTTGTTTCTCCTGTGCTGCTACGCAATCTAACCGTTACTACATGGAGCTATGCATCTCGACATCTCAATGAACCGTCGAGTTTGAAGTTGGTTTTGTGCAGTCCAGTCCTTTGTGGATTTGAATTTCCACACACAGAAGTCCTATAGTCTAGTTCTACACAGTAAACACAAACATCTCAATAAAAACAGGCCCGACGTAGCCATGGCAAAAGGAGGCCATAGCAATTCTTGTTGGAAAAGTTGTCACAAGGAAATGTGAATGGTAACAAACACCTTTCAGGGGTGCATCGCAATGTCACTTCACCACGCAATGCAGCTTGAGATGCATATATGTCAATTTAACGTACAGTACTCTATGTTTATTGCGGCCTCGTATTTGACAATATGTAAAATATTTTGAGAAACGGAGAGCAAAAGAAAATATTGGATGGCTTTCAGATTGGCTCCAGAGTCAGACCAAGAAGTGAAGATTGGGAATAAAAAACAGTTTCGTAGTAGAGGCAGGCAGGTGGGTGACGACTGCCACAGGTGGAAAGAACGAGACCCGTCAATTGTCGAAAACAGGGAGGCACGGGTTTCAGAGCCACAAGAAACCCGCAAGAGCAATGGTGGCATTCTGGCAATTGAAAAAAGTAGACAGAGACGGGAAGTTTGGTGTTCAACAGCGATATGTTTGACCCGATGAGAAAAAAAGAAGCAAAAAAAAAACGTCACCTACAGGATTCGAACCTGTGCTCCCGAGGGAACTGCCTAACATGCTATCTTGCGATTAGCAGGGCAGCGCGTTAACCACTCCGCCAAAGTGACTAACCCGTTATTGGATGATAAAACTGTAATGAGGAAGCACCTATAACCGCAACTGTAGCATGCTTTTTCCCCAATAGCAAGAAGGTAATGTCGGTGTACACCATCCCGGGCGAGGCATTCTCTCTCCTCTATTCTTCTTCCCGAAAAGCATCCAACAAAGACACTTACTTTTCATAATCCATCCTTCCGATGTTATATAGAAATACGAGCTCTTAAGATAATATCCGATAACGGGTAAGTCACCTTAGCGGAGTGGTTAACGTGCCCTGCTAATTGCAAGATAGTATGTTAGGCAGTTCCCTCGTTAACGTAGGTACAAACACAGGTCTGGTCACAGTCAAAGATTGAATTTCAACATCTATATTCGCTGAATATTCTTGCACCGCCTTACTCTCGAAACGCATTTTGAAGTAACTAAGACTCCATATTTCGGCCGATATTTCACTGTCCAGCATCCATCGTTGTCGAAGCTGATAATGCTGAAGAAGACCCCTTGGCTTTACCCCGCTCATCGAGTGCTAAATATCTTCCAGGTGGTCTCATATGCCCGACCACAGCAGGGTATAGAAATCCCAGGTTCCATACACAGGCGTAGCATCTCAGCTTTGAGCTGATCGATGACTGCTATCGCAGTCCAGCATTGAATATGAACTAGGCGCCAACACCGACAAGATATATAGCTGAGGAAGAACCTCGTCTCATTGCTGGCGCACGACGAAGGGGTGGTAGCGGCTCATCAGGGAGACACGCAACTTGAACGAGAAGATCTCCTGGTTGGAATGACTGGACGCGGTACTGTAAGTGATCCCGCAACGTCCTCCCCTGCTACAACCTCCAGCATGAAGGCCTCTCAACCAGGGAACGAAAGTGCCTCTATTCGAGAGAACACTTGCTCACTCAGTCCTCGTCCTCCTCGTCCTCCTCGTCCTCCTCGTCCCCCTCCTCTGGCTCCTCCCCATCAAGATCCAACTCCTGCTGTTCCGCCCAGAAGTCTTCATCTTCATCCTCAAGGACGGTGGTCCTCGTCATGTTCTCCTCCGTCTTCTTCATCTTCTTGTTCTTCTCGGGCCTCTCCCTCTTCTCCACCAACCTATCCAGCTCCTTGGATTTTTTTTTCTCAGCTTCCTCAAAGATCTCCTGAAACAGCTTCCCTGCTTGCTCGTCGATGGACATCTTGTAGAACGGGACGGTGATTTCGGTTAGTTTGAGCATGTTATCGAGGTCGTGTTCTAGAAAGGGAGCAGCTTTTGGTGGTGCACGTGCACGTCCCTTGCTGCTCAAAGTGGTCTCGTCGTGAGCGATACTCTCGCTCAAGACTTCGATAAGCTGCTTGAAGCAAGTGCTGCCTTCTCCTCCTCCCTCGGCGTCGTGACCTTCGCATGTTACCGGGAAGAAGCGGCGACGTTCTTTGTCAGTGCCAGTGCCAGTGCCAGTGTCAGTGCCAGGGCTAGGCTGCTCCGAACCCGAACCCGAACCTGGGTTGCGAAAACTACCAGATAAATTGCGTTTTATGCCCCTGCTCTTAGCCATCGGAGCAGCAGCGCCCGCAGAAGCAGAAGCAGCAGCAGGACCAACATCAGCACCAGAGTCAGCAGAACCGGCAGCAGCAATAGCAACAGCAGTAGCAGACGCCGCCGCCGCGCGCTCACATGCCTCTTCATAAAAGAAGGCAACCCGCTCCAAACCCGTCCACAACCGACCAGGCGGCATGGCTTTCGGCTTGTGAACGTGAGCTTGCGGGGTTTCCGTTTTGGAGCGGTAGTAGCCATCGTAGACACCAGGAGTTTCGGGGTCCTCGTCCCTCTCGGAGGGACTCAGATTGGCGATATAGGCCGCGAGGTTCTCGACGTTTCCACCAAACCCCCTCCTCTTCCGAGTCTTTTTCTTTTCCTTCACCAAAAGACCGGCACGATTCCCCTTTGCTCCAAATTTTACTAATAGCTTGACAGCGGCCAGGGGACAGGTCTTCCAGGTCCATACAGTAGGGGTAACTACTGAACCTAGGTCTGCACATGTGCGCTTGGCGAGAGATTTACCGGTACGAGGACAGATGTTGGGGTTAAAGGCCGTCCAGAGCACCGATTCCAGGACGGGCGTGAGGCTGGGCATCAGATCCTTTCTGGCGTGCCAGAGAAGGTGTTCGGCGAAGGTGAGGTCGTGGGCGATAAGGGCCTTCTCGAGGATGGAGGTGAGGAGGGGCCGGATGAGCCGGAGGGAGGGGAGGTGTTCGTCGCGGAAGGAGATGATGGTTGTGGGGGGACGTGGTTGTCTTGTGCGGACTGGGAGCACAAGGGCCGTTTGCTTGCTGGTGGTGCCGGCCTTGTCATTGTTCTTGTCATTTTCCTTCTTGGTAGTAGTGACCTCCTTCTTGCCGGCAGTGACCTTTTTGTCTTTGGGTTTCACCTCCTTCTCCTTGGGAGTCACCGTGAGACGCGTGATCAGATGCCGATAGCGATCGAAAAACGGCTCGATGACTCTCATGTTGCGGGTTTGGAGGCCATACTTCAAGGTGATAAGCTCGCCGGAGCGGAGATCCCGATGGACCAGCGTGAAATAAAGCGCGCCGCGGAGTTCCTGGCAGGTGGCTGACAGGTTGACGATGTCTGTGCGGTCGGGGAGAAAGTCGCAGATGCACATGAGGAGCTCGATGGGTAGTCGAGGTGCGGTGATGGGGGAGCCTCTGGGGGAATTTAAAGAAGTGATGTCGTCGCTGTTGTCGATCATGGGACAGCTGGGGACAAGACTACCGCTAGTCAGACGGACGATTTTGTAGACCTTACGAGTATCGCCGTTGTTGGCGATGAGCCGGATGGGCAACGGAGTGCTATCGCCGATGCCGGCGAAAACGGGTTTGGAGAGCGACATGATGGTATTGCCGATTAATATCGGAAGATAGCAAAAAGAAGCGAGCGAGCAAAATGCCCGAGGGCACTGCAAGAAGTAATACTTGAGATGCGATAGAGTCGTGTCGAGTAGTCGGATGGCTGCGTCTTTGATCGAGAGAAGAAGACGATGGAAGTCTTGATACGGGAAGGTCTGTTGTCTTGTAGCATGCATAGGACCAAAGTATGCTCGTGGTTGATCTTGACGGTTGTTAAAGGCCAGACGACGATTTATACTCGGTCATTGTTTGGCCAAAGGTTCAGATCAGCTTACCACGAGTGAATGGTAGAGGTAGAAGTTCCGGAGTAAATTATTGAGCCGCCGTTGACTTGCGTGGCAGGCCTGACGGCGATGGCAGAAGTGCCTGGCAGCTGATAAATGGGACCTGGCGCTTGACTTTTTTGTGTTAAGGTTCTGGTGAATGGTCTCGGTGAATGCCCTGCTATCGGATCGAACGTTGACTAGTTTTGGCTCTCGAAGAAAGGTTTTGATATATGCAGAACCTTAAAGTGGCCACGTATACCTCGGGGGCAGGGTGAAGGGCATTGCCCCAACGGCAACCGATGACCTTTAAGTGAATGTGGGATGTCCTGCGTGCGTCCTCCTCCTGCGGTCTCCTGCGGTCCCAAGGTTCTGCATGTGCAAGTGAATGTGCAAGTGGTTGTTGACCTTGAACCTTCACTGCCACTTCGCCACCGAACCTGAGGAACCTGAGGAAGCAGACTTTGAAGAACCTGTGAGTGAACCTGCCGGCCTTAGGTAGAGCCTTCAGCAATGCGGGACCTCCTGGATATTCACAACCATAACCATAGAGTGCTGTGGCGGCGTCATATCATTGTGGTTGCTCGATGCCGACGGTATTCAACTTGGAGCCGGCTGTTTCTGCGCGAGATGGACCCTCACTCTCTCAAGTCTTGTACGGTATCGTGGATATATGTCTGTATCTTCGAGATTGTTGGACACTCCGAACACGTTCAACGACGATGCGGGCAACTCGGTCGAACTTCACATGTTCACAGGTGACAAGTCCATCAGCAATAGCACAAATAGCGAAAGAACGCCGTCGTCCTCACGCTAGTATCGACGACAAGGCTGCAGTGACGTTGTGTTACCCAGAAAGGGGACGTATAGATGGGGGATATGCTTGAGCCGCACTGTCTGGGGATTGGTTGAGTTGACCCGACGATGTGGTACCGCTATCGCCATGAGACAGACATCCACGCGATACTATGCAGTAGAGGTAGTCATCGCGGCAGTGTTTGGATATCTCAAGCGCGCATGCGGCTCATGGGGTGCCTAGGTAGTGATAGACTCGTCAGTGTCGTCAGCTTCCCAATCATATCCTATCCAAAATAACCACACCCATCTCAGCTCAGCGAATTATGACAATGACGATCTGGTAATAAACAAGAAAGAAAAAGTCAGGTTATACGGTACCTGCATTCCATTCCACGATGGGTTTCGGGTATGTCCCGACATGGTTCCCGAAGCCATCCGATCTAGCGTTCCAAAAGTGACAATCCATCCAAGATTTTATTTTATATAAGCCTAACCCGACCTACCCGAGAACGCTTAATTCCATAATGCTCCTTCCTTCCGGCGTCTAACGTAGTGTAGGGGTAAAATGCATGCAATCTATACTGTGTATAAGGTAGCCTTGTTTGTATCACGTACTTTCCTCCTTGACAACAGTCAATCTGCCGCTGCCCAGCCTGCGTTGTGGCGCTCGTGTAACCCGATATTTGCCCAGTGTCGCTGTTAAAAACCCATTCTGTTGTGGCCCGCTCTTGTTTACTCTTTGCGCTCTTGGTCCGCTCCGCTTAATAACCTTGCGTTGTGGTTGTCTCCGGGGTCCCGTCACGCGTGCTGCGAAGCCGGCTACCCTCATGTTCGTGCTCTTTTTCGTCTGGTCGTTTGCCATCATGGCTCTCAAAATATCTCTCCCCACTTCCCTGTCCTTATCCTTTTCCATTCGGAGGCCGTACAGATGCAGGAATTTCCACTCAGTCTTGAAGTGTGACTTGATGAATGCTCGCTCCGCCTTCGTATATCCGTGCCTGTCCAGATTCTCCTTTGGCCTCCCAGGACCGACATTATTACTGCCGTCGTCATTGCCCATATTAAAGTCCGGATCGGCCTCCTCGTCATCGCTAGTGTCGAGCGTCGCGCTGCTGGCATCATCGCTGTCTCCATCCACATCTCTATCCGCGAGCAAGTTTTGCATCTCCCGTTTCAAACTCCACTTGTCCAGCTCGTCAGCAGCCCATTGCGCAAAGATGCTGATAGGTAAACTTTCCGGCCTCGCTTTGAGCACCGACTCCCGCGTTATCGGACCGATCGGAGGGCCGCTCAGTTTCAGCGTGAATAACACGTGGTCTGGATCGAAGTAGGCGACCATCTTTCCCTTGTGGTCTTTGATACAACCCTTCATCAACTCGTTTTGCTGCTTCTGCCCATTGTGGTGGCCTTCCACCTCCTCACCATCCATAACCGAGTAGCTCCTACTTTCGCCCCTGGCTGGAAAGATGTAGACGGAGCATGACTGTCCATCTATGTTTGGGATCTTGGCGAGGATATTGCAGGTCGCGTCGGGCACGTGTAGGACCGTTCGGAGAGGGAGGATGCCCTGATTTTGCCGGCCGGCGCGCGCTGGGTGGCGTTTGACGTTGAGGTTGACGGTGCCAATGCCGCGGACGGCGAGGTTTTGGCCGCTGATGCAGACGGTGGAGTCGAAGGGGGTGTAGGTGGTGAACCATTCGCGGTCTTTGGCTACACTGTTGGGGCGAGTAGGAGAAGAGGTTAGTCGCGTGCGGTGGATGATCCGGGAGAGCTCATGACATACCTCACGTTGGACATGGTCGACCACACCCAGTCTGGACAGAGCATAGGTATGGAGGGGTGTGTACGCGCGCCGAGGTTCGTGGGACCTTCATCTTTCTGGGCGCGTCGGTTCCTGATCTTCTTTTGCTTCTGATTCCGAGGTTTCTTTGGATTCTGCTTCTGTACCCTGAAGAAATCTATAGGGCCACCAGGGTGGTGGAACGAGGCTGGCTCGCACGCAGGTTTTGATATATCGTGGCCCATGGCGTGGGCGGGGCGATCTGGGACGGATTTCGAAAACCGGGTGGGATGTATCGTCTTATGGAAGGGAATATATCACATCAATAAGGAGTGTTATAGTAAAGATACTGTAGGGTAGAAGCTAGACAGAAAAACTGGAAGCTACTGGTTCCTGGATGCAAATATCAACAAAGCCTTCATCATTTGAAGTTGGGGTCGTTAAGGTAACAAAGCATGCCCGTGTTTCCTTTTGCGCCTAGCGCCATTCACAGCGGAGTCTTGGAATTGGTTCCCTTGGTGGAGAAGACGGGACCCTTGTGGGGTACAGCAAACGGACCCACGCTGTCTTTTTAAGGGAGCACGAGACCCTCTTCCCCTGTATCTAGACTACTTAACCGCTTTGGGCATGACTTTCAGAAAATTCACTTATCTTATCAATTACTAACCATCCCACCCCGAAGACAAGGCCAAAGCTCGTTAGCCACAATCGGTCTTTTTCGAAAATTTCTCCAAGAAATTATTGGTCACACTCATGTGGTCAGGGCAATGCACTTGCACTAAATGCACTTCCTCATAACTACAAACAAATTCGGGAATTTGAAAGCGAGGACTCCGTTTCTGTTCTTAGAGATGCTTCGTCGTTCAATAGAAGCGGAAGACGAAGTGCATTTCCAAATCCGATTGCAAAAACCTGGGCCGAATTTCGCTGCATCATCATTATACGAAGTGCCCCTCATTGCTGGAAGGTGCGTTGCTGCACTGCTCTGAAGTGGGCGCTGTAGTCGCTGTGGAATTGGCACTTGAAAGAAAAGTCTACGGCTGCCCCTGTGCAGCTCTCATTGAAATGGGAGCCTTTTTTTTTTTGTACAGAGCAAAAAAGGCGGGAAGTCATGCCTAAAGCGGTTAAGTAGTCTAGATATAGGGGAGGGGCGTAGTCTGTCTCTAGCCCGCCTCAGGGAGCACGGGGAGCCGGCGCCGGGCCAAGCCTCCCGGGCCGTCATTCCTCACCTCTCCCGGCGGGGGCCATTGCCCTGATCTTGTTAGGAGATGCTTCGGTCGTTTTACTTCCCAAGTCCCGACACTTCAATGGGATGTGAGAAGAGCTTGTAGCTGTTGCAAAGAAAGCTTTGAGACCCAGATGGACGAACCAGGGCACACATCACTTAGAAACTGAGCTCACTTGCCTCGTCCAGGACAAATAAACGTGGACTCCAGAGCACGATGTCAACAGCAAATTGACA
Source organism: Neurospora sp. FGSC 26628 (assembly GCA_009805345.1). Taxonomy (NCBI): domain Eukaryota; kingdom Fungi; phylum Ascomycota; class Sordariomycetes; order Sordariales; family Sordariaceae; genus Neurospora; species Neurospora sp. FGSC 26628. The sequence goes on along the minus strand of RAOO01000029.1, from coordinate 21,736 downwards.
AGACACCAACGATATTGTAGGGCTGTAAATAGCTATTGGGGACTATGAATGACCACAAGGACGAATGAAAGGAATAAAAGTCATAAGAGGAATAAAAACCGTCTTGGTGTTTACGGCGATGTCATGGTTTTGTTGGTCTGGCCCGGCTGTAGTCTACGTTAATTTGTCCTGTACGAGCTTGCCTAGATTATAGGATGACGAAAGTGACGGAAGTCTCTTGAAAAAAGATTCATGTGTACAAAAGAGGTGGTTATCCGCCACAAGGGAGACTCTTATTAGAAGACATGACGGGCATAGCAAATTTCCGAGTCTGGGGGTTGCAAAAAGAATTCGACCAAATCTATGACTCTATGTTTCACTATATACAGGCAGAGCTACAATGGCTCCCGTCAAGGTCAATCGACCAATATGTACCAAAAGAAAAGAAAAGAACCCTCATCACTTATCAACAGCTCTCCCTCCCCTTTCAACAAAAACACGTCGCCCACCAGATCTTCAAACAATACAACTCAACCTCTCCCACCGCCTTCTACTCAGTTACTTAAGCATGGCGACGCGCGCGAGCGCAGGCTTTCTTGGATGGCGTTCCAGCCGGAGCGGAGCTCGTGCTCGTCACGCTCGGGGCGGAGGTCTTCACGCTCGGGGCGGAGCTCGTCACGCTCGGGGCGGAGGGCGCAGCAACAGCAGGCGAGCCCGAGTTACCATCGCAAGTAGCAACAGCCGGGCCCGGGTTAACATAACTAGTGGGAATAGGCCAATAGAGGTTGAACAAGAGGCCGGGATCGGTGGCACTATACGCTCCGGGGAAGGAAACCAGCTTGTCGCTGGTGTTGAGCGTGCCCGTGCCGCCCGTCACGTTGAGCTGTGCGCACGCAATGTATAGCTGCGCGCCGCCGGCGCTGCCCGCTCCGTGTAGGCCGATGTGCTCCACACGTAGGAGGTACTCGCCTGAGGCGAGGCAGGAGGGGAGGCGGACCGAGACTTCTTTTTTGTCTGTGGGGGAGGGGAGGTTCCGGTTAGCATCGATGGAAGGGCCAGGATGGGGGGGAAGTGGAAAGGAAGGAAGGACAAACCAGCACTAGGCCACGTAATCGAGCTCGTCCCCAGTCCCGCCGGTCCATCCTGGTAAATCTTGAACCAAACGGCGCCCTTGCCGTCAAAAGTGGCAGCCGTCTTTCCCTCGGGGACCTTGGCCATGTAGAAGTGCAGCGGACCGGGGTGGCTGATGGAGGAGTCGACGACAAACGTGTAGTTGGACCCGGCCGCAGCGGACAAAGTCTTGGGGGCGCCGGTGCCCGGGTTGAGCTCGTAGCAGGTCATGGCTGACGAAGTCACGTCTGTAACGGGGCCGCGAGAGTAATGGTTTTCGGTGGTCCGGATGTGTTCATATTCGCCGGAGACGGCGCCGGTGGAGTAGCCTTTGGGGAAGGTGTCTGGGAGGTGTTAGTAAGGGGAAGGTTGACTTGGGGGGGGGGGAGAAAGCTAGGTAGGTAGGTTGGTAAGTAGGTAAGGGAACTCACAGTGAGCCTGGGCTCCGGCCGCGGCCAGGAAGGTGAGAGCGCTGCTGAACTTCATGGTGGATTGTCAAGATTGTGGACAGAAGAAAGAACCTGATCGATATAGAGGATAGTAATAGCACCAAGAGGGAAGAGCGGGAAGAGGTGATTTTATATTCTTTTGGGCAATATCTACCTCCAGCTCCCTCACCATACTCCACCCCCCTGGCGATTCGTACTCGCTAGTACGGCTTTAGATCACTGGTCCTGCAATCTAGGATTCCTCACCCTAGTTGCCATCTTGACTCCCGACTCCCGGGAATGTTTCCTTCATGGATACTACCTTAGCCTTCCATCCGGCGGAAGACAGTCCATGTCTAAATTGCGGGATCATGCCCGACATCCTGGTTCCATCGTGGTATACAGTCCAATGCTGGTTTGTTTGTTAGCTTGGTACTCCTGGCATATTGGACGATATCCATCCCGAATTGTCCCAAACCTTATAAGGACAAATTTGATGGCTAAGTACGGATCGAAAAGGCATTAATAAGATTCGAAAAGGCATTAATAAGATTCGAAAAGGCATATTCAAAGTGAGATTACGCTTTGATCATAGAACGAAACGAATCCATTAAATGTAAAAAGGCCTAGGGAAGTTGACCCAAGGTCTCGAGCTAACAAACAAACCAGTATTGGACTGTAGAGGTACCATAGCCTTGGAAGCGAAACCTCTTGGATATGGCGGTTCGAGGGGGGGATGGTAACAATCCGCGGAAGTATGTGGGAAATATCAGTGAACTTTCATAAAAGGGGGGGATTCAACACCTTCGTCTGAAGTAGCCATGACCGGGAAGGTGGGATCGCAAGACGCCCAGACCTTGCGAGGTGTTGCAATACCGAGCCGAAGTTGTTGAATGCGGTGCAGCTTTGTTGCCAAAAACAAGGGAACAGGAAGCTGATCCGATGTTGTAGATGCGGCTCGATATTCCGAGCGGTGGTGTTGTCAAGATCCAAGCTACCCAGCCAGGGATGACAGTATCAACCCCTGAAAGTGCAACCACCCCCAAGTGCAAATGATTTCTGCAGGGGTCTTGTTTTGGTGGGAGGGAACACTTATACTGTACCCGGTCGAAGTGTTTGGTAGTTAGGGGCACATCGGACGACGATACCAGGATGAAACACTTTTGGTAGTATTTTTGCACGTGGGTAAGCGTTTTGTGAAACGAAACGCGGAACACTCGACTCCATGTTTTCCATTTCGGAAATCATTCGTCCCCTGGTCCCTCGCCTTTCCTTGGTGGCCAATCGTTGCCCCGTAAACCGCGAAACGCTTGGCTCTTGGCAGGAACAAATCGAAAGGGGATGCCATTATGCGGATGGACGACATGGGCGATAAAAAAAAGGAGGAAGGGGAGTGGAAATGTACCTGCAATAAGGTTCTCTCGAAAGTCTGTCACGGGCCGAAGCGCCTTCTGGGGTTTCTTAGCAGTGGGTCACATTCTCTTCGAAATGCGACTATCATTTTCCCCAGTACATATGTCATGAACCCTCCTGCCGGCACCAGACAACCAAGTGACCTATGCCACTGCTCTCTCTACCTGACTCAATCACTATCCGTCTCCAAAACAGCAACACTCAGTTGCGGCAGAGTGAAAGAAAAGGTCCCTCCCTGCTTCGCCTCCAACTTGGTCTTGGTCTCCTTGACCACATTGTTGTGCTTCCACGGGTCATTGTACTCATAGGGGTTGGTCGGGCCCGTGAGCACCGTCAGCGTAGCGGTCGCAGCTTTCTTCTGCGGTTGCTTTACTTTTCCAGCAAGTCCCGAAAACTGAACAGAGACCGCAACTGGCTCGGTAGAGTTGTAGACAGCGGCCTTGAAGACGCTGGTGCCCTTTTCGGTCTCTCCGGCGACGTAGTAGAGCGGTCCGATTCCACCTGTTTTGGCGGTGATGGGAAGCGTCTTGGTTAGGACGGTGGTGCCCAGAAGCTGAGAGTAAAATCTTTGTCAGTCATCCACTTAAAAGGTGTGGGGGCAGAAAAAGAATGTGGACATACCTTCCACACATAGTAGCTGGTCGATAGTGTGGTCAAGGCTGGATCAGCGGCATGCTGAATCTGCGTCATGGACCACTGCCAGCGGTTGAGGTTGCGAAGGCCAGGGGCGTAAGCGGCGCCAATGACTTTATCACCATTGCGCTCCAGTCCGAGCAGGAAGATGGCTTCACCGACACTGCCTCCCCACCATGGGAAAGGCAAGAGGTTGCCATCCCAGCCGGTACCGCCGTTGGGGTGTGTTGACGCTGCCTCGCCTGGATACAAGTTAGTATCACGACTGTTGTGCTGGGTTTCGAAAAGATCCAGTGAACTTACCAATCAAGGTCAGGTTATCCCTCGTCAGACCATCAAACTTGTTAAAACTTAATACCATGTTATCCGGTGTCAAGTAAGGGTGATAATCACCAGCAGCCGGCTTGGGAATCGTCATGCCATCGAAGACTGACGGCGAGGCGATGAGCTGGATCTCTGGATAGTTCTTCTGGAATGCCTTGAAGAATGCGGGGAACCGATACTTCTTGTAATTCTCGAAGCTAGCAGGGCGGCCAGCCAGCCAGTCTTCATTGCCAATTTCAACGTATCGAATCTTCCAGGGGCGTTTGTGGCCGAGGATGGAGGCACGAATGCCACCCCAGTGTGTGGAGGCGTCGCCAGTGAGAAATTCGAGCTCATCGAGAGCGCTCTGGACGGCCTCGTCGATGCGAGATTCGGGGAGTTCGCCGCCATCGAGAGCGAGCCCACTCCAGACAGCGAGAACTGGAGGATGATGTTAGCGTTTACAGTGTTTTGGGAAAGGAGGAGGGTGGTGAAAACTGACTTGGCTCCAAGTTGAGGTCCTCGCACCATTGCATGTATTCAACCAAGCCCAGCCCAGCGGTCAGAGAATAATCCCAGACACCAGATCGGCCGGGACGGTTCTTGAGGTCTCCAATCGTTTCGTTCCACTTCCACCAAGTTGGGAGGGTGTTGCCCTCGAGCATGTTGCCGCCAGGGAAGCGAAGGAATTTCTGTCACCGATGTTAGATCCTGTCCGAGGTAGAAGTCGTATTCAGCAACACCATACCGGCTTAAGTGCGGCCAAAGCCTCCATGATATCTACCCTGAGACCATTTGGCCTGTTCTTGTATGTCGGCGGGAAAAGACTGATAAGGTTGAAGTCAAGCGAGCCACCACGGACGCCCTGTATTGTGTTTGTCAGCGTTTACTGTTTCCTCGCATCATAACGATCATGTCTCGGGTAACTTACTGCAGCATCAAAAGTGATGGCGAACGTATTGTTACTGTTTGGTGCCGCCTTTCCAGGAACCAAGTTGAAGTCATACTTGACCCAATCATTACCAGTCTTCTTGACAGGTACCTCGGTGGCCCCAAACACCTCGCCAGTCAGAGCACTCTGAAGCGAAGCTGTGAATGATTTTCCCTGGTAGGCACCCTTGACGTAGAACGACCCGGTGTACTTGTGGACTTTGACGTCCATGCCCCAGTACCCGGCGTTGGCGAAACCGACTTTCTCGGCCGATGATGATGGAACCGCTACGTTCATGGAGTACGGGAGGGCCGAAGAGAGCGGTTGGGAAAGCTTCTTCAGGCTGAGTTCGGCGCCGTTGACGGGCGACCAGCCATCGAGAGTAACTGGGTAACGGGACTCATCGCCTGACTGGAATGCGCGGTTGCGGATCAGCTCGGCGTAGATACCGCCATCGCCAGAGTTGCTGATGTCCTGTAATGTTTGTGAGCGAGACTGTCTAAAACCAGCCGGGGAAAGGGCAAGTGCGGAAAAAGTACCTCGTGCATCAGTCCGTACATAATCGGCGAGGAAACGTTGCCGCCGCTGGGGCGGACAACGAGATCAACGCGTTTCTCGGCAGAACATGGTTGTAGGGATGTGAATGCCAGAAGAGCCGCCCACAGGCCAGCGTTTAGGTGAAAATGCACCATGTTGACGATGTCTCGAGAAACACGATAGCTTCCAACGACATTCTCTTTTGATTCTGGGTCGGTCTGTGGTGTATATACTTGGAACCATTGGGTCAGAGCTGGTCTCGTTCTTCAACTGCCGGTACCGAACGTCTGGGCATATTGATTCTTGATCATCATATGGTCCAGATGATGGCCTTGGCCGCGTTCGTATTGCAGTACCATGACGAACGAGCCGCAATAGTCATATGTTTTAGTTGATAGAACATGGTGACAAGATGCCCGATGATGTTGGAGATGGTCGCTTAGGGCCCTTCCCCGCCCTTCACCGGCTTCTTAGACTCTCCAACTTCCTGTAACGTATAAGCGCAAGGACACTATTCGCGGATAAAGGCCGGTTATACGTAAACAATGGAACGGTCTGCAGGTACCGCTGCCGGATAATATACGTAGCCGAAAGCGACACACGGTGATGGGTTGCGGTGCCAATATGCGCCCCAATGGGAGCCGTGGACGTTCAACTAACATCCTTAAGAATGATAAAGTTCTGTCATTCGCGCTTTGGGCATGGCTGGAGATGCAGCGACGGTGAAAATAAACAGAGGTTATAAAACAGATGCAATACAGGATCGAGGTACTTCTCATGCTGGTACATAGTCTGCTCTTTCGATTCCCACGATGAACGAATACCATCTAGAGACTTTTCGAGACCTAACCGGTCCTAAGCAGTTGTCATAACAGAGGGTACCTTGGTGATGTACTCGAGCTGCTTTTGACTCGGTTTTCACTGGCAGCGCGTCTTGAGTGAAGGATCATAATAGCTTCTGTTGCCCACGGGTTGAATATCAGGAATGGGTAACGTATGTTCATTGTAACAAGGACTCAGTCCAGGTATTGTCCACAGAGGTAGCGGTCCAAGTAAGGATATCCTTGATGTGTCGTGCGTGATCGCAGAGTGTAGGCGTCATTGTGTCAGTCACGAGCAAAGGCGTCATTGTGTCAGTCACGAGCAATAGCGACAGAGTGCCCGATGGTTCGTAGTCGACGCCCGAGCTGCGACAGATTGAATGGAGTGGAAGTGAGGAAGTGCCGCGTGAATTGAGAGACGAGAGCTGCCGAACATCAAGACGCGGCGCGGAAGCTAAACAGACAGTGCAAACAGCTCGATGACTAATCAGCTCAACCCTACTGTAGCGTGGGTAGACCCCGCATTCGGTGGAAGCAGATCTGCAGATCTGACAGTCCGCTGCAGGTGGCGTCCCCGACCAGCCGTAGAGGTAACTTTGACTTCAACATTCCACTTCAGATTCGCAGCTGGACACTCTTCATCATCAGCACCACCACGCGCCGCTGCTGTCCGAGGGAAGGAAGAGGGCATCTAGATGTGACTACTATCCGTTGGTTCCTAATACGACATCCGAACGAGTCCTTCAACATGAGTTTGATTGCCAAAATCGTCACCATGGTGTGGTTCAAGGTCGAGGTTTGTTTATCCAAGAACAAACCTCCTTCCATGGTCGGGGTACTGACAAATACTCTCTCTCACTGCTTTAGGACGCCCTCGTCGCTCGAATCCTTCAAATGCCCCAGTTCCACCACGGCGTCCGCAAGATCCACCGCACCGTCCAAGAGTTCCGTCATGGTCGTGATCCCAATGAACCGCTGCGCGAGGGCGAAGCTACAGAGGACCCGAATCTACAGAAGCCACAGGTCCAGACCTTCGTCAGATATTTCGTCGATGAAATGCGCAACCAGGCGCGGGGAACGCCGACCGACATCGATAATCAACCACTACCTCCCAAGAAGTGACCGTGATCCCGTCTACCAGACCCCTACGAACCGGAGTCTTGCCATTTATCTGGTCGGCACATACTATCTCCATCTGTGATACATCAATAGACCGAGAGACAGTTGGGATGATGTTCGAAGATTCGGGAAGACGGACAAAAAAAAAGATACATACGCAAGAGGCGAACATGATGGATCTCGGACGATTCACTCGGGCCCGGCGCTACCTACACCATCCATGACCTACTACACCTGGGCAAGCCGGCTAAGACGAGACCGCATCATTCAAGCCGCGACGGAGAGGAGTGGTTTAAGATGTGCGTCTGAGCGTATCTGGTTGAAGTGATGATGCGATCCATTGGATGCGAGTTGCGAGGAAGCACACAGCTGTGGCACTTGCTTGGATGATTTTAGCCACATCGGACTCTGGGTCATGAATACGATACACGAAACCGACAATATTATACACCCCATTCTTTGTCCGGGCGGTTGGAGCATTGTCGTGGTTTCACGGAGTTGCCGTGCGGCACGCCTGGTTAGGTTTACAGCACCGTCAGTTCTGTGGAGGAAACAGCTGTAATGCTGTTTGTTCACAAATCTACAAGTCATTAAGATCAATGTCTTTGTCTTTGTAGTTGGTCAGATGTGCATATTGTTCCCCGTCTAAGCCTCTGAAGTAGAACCCCCATGTTCAATTCCACGAGCTTCTTATCTCAACACGATTGGATTTCATGGTGCACCACTCAGACAGAGAAAAGAGACGGGTCATCGGCTTGATCATTTCGGAGAAACGGACACTCCCTGGTAACAAGGACCTTGTGTCAGAACTGACTTATCACCTTGTTCGTTCTTTAGAGTCCATGAGGTAAGTATCCGATTCATTGTCTTGTGCCCTTTTCACCAAACTCCACGCAATCTTTAGACCGGCCCTAATGCTTCTTACTAGTGACCTGTGCTTGGGTGCGGAACTGTTTGCCACTTCACTCTCATCAGCTGAAAAGCTGCCAATGAGTTTCACTAAATGGTATCTCATGTCGACATTGCCTCACGGATCTTGACATACAGGCTAGGTAGCTACCCACTTGAGCAGGAGCGTCAAGTTGTGAACCTTGGGGAAGACACAGAGATACCTTTGCCTTTGCTCGAGTATATTCATCCAGCTTACCCTCTACTCGCAATCTCCACTTTTTGAGAGGGCCTTTCAACACTGAATGTCGCGCCAAAGAATGATCGAGAATCATAATTTCTTAAACGACAAGTCACGAAACACAAGACAGGTCCTAAACTGACATCGGATGAAAAAAAGAGGCGACAATCAGTAACCAATGGCGCGACTCTTCACCCCTTCCGTTTGCAAAATCACGCTGGCCCGGCAACGCGACTCTCGATTACAAAAACAACGCAAGCCCGCTGTTCTCCCTCCCACCAAGGTTCTCTTGTCCCTCAACCACAACACCACCACGCTCTCGAGTATATCAAGTCAGTCTCACTTCTCATAATATCTTCGACCTACCAGACCAGTGTCTATAGGTTTACTCGCACCAAGCACCAACTTTACCAGTTGAACTTGTCCTTTTCACCTCAACGTCAACAGAGCAACTTCGCCTTTCAGGAGCACAAAAACGCGTGCGAAGTGAAGTCATCACGAACCCCGCCCCCCTTTGAGTCTTTTCACTCCTTGATTACACTGTGCTACGACGACTCACGTCGGCACATCAGCCTTTGCTTCTATCTGAACAGAACAGACCAAGGTTCTGCTTCCTTTTTCTCTTGGAGCACCTAGCCTTGCCTTCCATCTGATCAGCGATGGGGTTCAGGAAACAAAGGGATTCCTACCGACCGGGGGCGCGCCGGCACAGCAACGGCCGTGACTCGCCTCGCCCTGCAGTTGGTGGCTCTCAACCCAGATATCGACGCAGATCTAACTCTCAGCAAGCATCCCCTCCCAGAGGTCCTGCGGCGGGTCGCCCATGGAATCACAGTGGACGAAACTTCACTGCTCCTGATTGGAGTTACCGCCAGCATGATGCGTCTCGATATGCAGATCAACGGGCTGAAGGAGTCTCTTCCGGAGCATTAGGAGAAATCACCAATCGGTCTCCCCTCCCAAGCCCCGGGCCTAGGCCTGGTTGTAGTAGGTCGCCTGATGAAGATGATGAAGATTCACTTTTCGTCAACGATGGTCCAGGCCCCGAGTACTTCGAGGACTACGCCGAACCCGAACCCCTTCCCCGCCCACAGCCGACAACGCGACAAATAGAAAACCAGGGTGGACAATCAGAGTTTCCGGACGCTTTTCACCGACGACCAGAACCGATCTCTGTCTCACGTATTGCTTCTGGCATGTATTTCCAAGGTAGAGGAGGGAAGCCAATTCTACCGCCCTTGACGTCCAAACCCAATATTGCTCAGACCGGGGAAAACGTCCTCAAACCTCGATACATATCGACCACCAGTATCCCAATCGAGGCACCCACCACCCAACCAGAGACCGCTTCAAAGAAACCCGTTAGCGCCCCGTCGAAGCCTGGCACTTCATCAAAGCCGGTTTCCCCGAAGACTGCTGCGTCTATGAAGGCTGCTGCTCGAGCGAAGGCTGCTGCTCTCTCGAAGGCTGCTCCCTCGAAGGCTGTTCCCTCGAAGGCTGTTGCTCCACCGAAGCCTGGCACTGGCCTGACTCCCAAGCCCCCTGCTCCCCTCAATAGGTTTCTAGAAAACGACTCTAGCAGTTCCGCCCCTCAAGTCTCCAAAACTGTGGCCGTGAAGATGGAGCCAAGTTTCCTCTCTCCTCCTCCAGTCTCGAACATGATGACAATATCAGGAGAAAGGAAATTCGCAAACCAGGAGCCACATCAGACCGTTCATTACCCTACTCTACCCTCGATATCCGATCCACGCCTTTCCGACCAATCCAGGCCCGAGAACAAACCTGACCCAAAGCCCGACCCAGCGCCGCATCGCTCTATCCAGAAACGCAAAGTAGGCGACCCCTTTTCCGCCCATGATCTCAAAATCATCTGGAACCAATGCTTCGAGCATCGACAAGCCCCTGACATGTCGCGCCTTGGTCACTTTGCGCTTCCCATCCCCTCACACTCACTTCACCTCGTCTCTCCCGCGCAGCTGGAGCGAGCCAAGCGCTACGTCATTCCCGACATTGTCCGGTTTGAGGTTACGCCGTTGCAGCTCGGCGAGAAGAACTCGCAACTGGATCAAGTCACTGCGAGGCTGCTTCACTTGGATCCTGCTCAAGTAAAGGGTCAGAATACCACTCCCGCATATCACAAGCTCCAGCTTAGACCTTCCACATCCCAGACGGACGGTCTGGCCTGGCCTGTCTTGCGAGCCATGCAACTCGGTTGGGAGTTGACAGCGCGGTGGTACAAGGATGTCATTGTCGATGGGGGGTGGGTTAGTCTGGGTCGTATTGATCGCGAGGACACAATCATGTCAGATGCCATGGACATCGATGGCGACGAGAACGACAAGAACGACAAGGTCACATCTCAGGTTAACAGAAACAACAACCCCATCGGTACAGGGCTCGGTGACTTTGTCGCTAATGAGCTGAAGAAGAACGTCGTGAAGACGAAGCACAGCCGCGACGAACCGGAGGGTTCTTGGAATGTCGACCGCGAGATTGGACGCTGGCTTAATCATGTTTGGAGGCAGTAAAATTAAGCATTGGACAAAGAGGGACGTCCACAATCATCTGGTGCCTTCGAGGTTCCAGCGGACATTGCTGCAAGGTGCAGCCAGCTCTTCATGTTTGACACATCACCCGAACACAAGGGTATATGCTGTCTCATTGGCATACCATTCGCATGGTTACTGCGTTCTTCAAGCAGTACACGTTTCATCACTCTGATGACTTTCTTGTTGCTTTCTGTTGCTTTCAACTTGCTTTTACTTACTTTACGAAGTGGTCAATCAGTTCCACTCTTCCGGACAAGGTTCCGGACAAGGTTTCCATTTTCATTGTTGGGTCTAGGTTCACTTTGCTACCCTCTGTTCTACGGAGCAAGTGACTACCCACATCTGGCCAGAAGGATTTTCATTGTTGGTTTTTATGGTTCACGTTGCTACCTCTATTCTACGGAGCAAGTGACCGAATGTGTTGGAGATACCCCGGTGGCATGTACAGAACAAGAACAGGTCGAGCGCTCGTTTTCTACAGACATGGATTCAGAGGGCAGGGTTTTTTTTTTATCCCCTCCCTTTAGGTTCTGTAGCTTAAGAGCCTCATTTAGTGATGAATCTCCTCTCTTCTACTTTGCACTCTCCTCTTTTTTCTGTGATGAGGTTGAGTGGTGAAATTCTAAAGTGGGAATGATCCGACTGATGTCTGTCCTCTGCAAGTGATCTCCCCCCTTCCCGCCAACAAGAGACGAAGACGGAGGAAAGAACATTGGGAGTGAATGATTACGTACTAACTGATTTCCCTCTTATTTAGCTCTTTGCCCGCTTTGACTTCACTATGGTGAATCCGGAGAGGCCAATGAAGACGAGACATCAGAGCAGTCACTCCATACACCATTGACCCCGTCGCCTACCACTCTCACTGCCCGGCCGCACTTCATCCGATGATAGCCACTTTTCCAAAAGAGATCAGACTTACTTGAACCTGTTCTGATGCCGTGGTTTATCCGTCTCATCGCTTATCTGGTAGATTTCATGACCACAACGGCGTGTGAACAATCACAACAGGAACATGCGTGGATTCGGTAATCATCCAGATGGTGGTCGCCTCTCGACAAGTCAACCCGGATATAACATGCGGCTTACACCAATCAACTTCAATATCCCTTTGTCTTTGTTGCCTTCAACATGTCTTGCATCTTCCTCGTGCTTCCACCGCCATATGACTCTTGTGAGAAGGAGGATGATCATCAACAAATGACAAGCTTGGCATCTCGGTTGGACGGAAGCTGCCTAATATCATCTATCACAACGACGACGGCGATAAACAACCCCTTTCTTGTTTAGGTTCACCTTCATTGAATGACGAGTCTGGAATCACGTTGCATAATACCCATCCCACGTTTTCCTGTCGCTCATGCATTCGTGTTCAGGTGTCTTGCTCCCAATCCATCCCTCCTTCAACACCATTCATCCTATCAGGAATTTGCCGCCCCTTTTATCCAACAACCACGACCTCCCCGGGTGTATTTTGTCTTGGACAAGAGGCCGACCGATAGATTGGCCTTGTCGTCAACATTGCCTTTCCATATTATCCAGGCCACACATATGGTCCCCCACGGCACATACATATGTCCCCCGGATCTGGCCTGTCCGCAGCCCAATGCTACGTCTCTCCCATAGGCTGCACGAGCCCGAATTAACCCCAAAGGGTGACATATTGATATTGAACAATATCCCAGATTGAGCCCCCATGGCACTCGGCATTTCTACTTGGTGGAAGAATAACGGCAGTTGAAAGCCACGGCAGGGTAAAACATGGACGACGGGTCATGACTGGGCCTGTAGGAGCAAATGCTGTGTTCATCGTCAAAAGACTTATAAACCCAACCCCATGGTCGTACTCCTCCATTCCAACCGTTCCCCCTTTTCAGTTTGGCTCCTCCACAGGACATCCAAGTCATTCATCGCCCGTCCTTGGCTTCGAGCCTCTTTCGAGCAGCCACTACCGCAAGAAGCAACCCCTCTACCCTTCCTTTCCAGGTCGCCGACCTTCTCTCCACAATGTTCTGGACCGCCCTCCTCGCCCTCTTCGCGGGCGCCGAAGCGCTCCCCCAATTCGGCGGCGGCGGTGGCAACCGCGTCACCATGCTACGCTTCGGTTGTGCCCAGGTAGTCATCGACCGCGTCGACCCGCTCGTCAACCCGGGCCAGATCCCCTCTCCGCACGTGCACCAGATCGTGGGCGGCAACGGGTTTAACGTGTCGATGCCTCACACGGACATTTCCGAGCTAGCCAGCTGCACCACGTGCCAGTTCTCCGAGGACTTCTCCAACTACTGGACGGCGAACCTGTACTTCAAGGCTCGCAACGGGACTTATAAGCGTGTGCCGCAGGGTGGTGCGGCGTTGCAGTTTAATGATCAGTTTAGCACCCAGATTAATGGTGGGGTGTTGGTCTATTATGTGTCGGCTGATCCGGGGAAGATTACGGCTTTTAAGCCGGTAAGTGGCCTGGCACGACCTCCGTTCCAGTCGTCCGTCTTCGGCGGTAAATATGACTCCGGTCGGCTAATGTCTCTACTGTGTAAACAAAGGGTTTCCGTATGCTCGTCGGCGACCCGAACATGCGCTCGAGACCCAACACCAAGCTGAAGAGACAAAACTGCTACCGCTGCTACACCGGCCCCAACTTCGGCGGCGACGTCGGCGCTCCGTGCCAGGATGACCGTGTCGACTCGGAGGCTCTTCCCAATAAGCCCTGCCCGGGCGGTATCCGATCCAATATCCACTTCCCAACGTGAGTTTGTTTCCTCAAGCTCCCTCCCGTGCATACATCACTAGTGCCCAGCCCCAAACAGATCATCCATCCCCTTTCCTCACAAATACTGACACCCACAAACCAGCTGCTGGGACGGTAAAAACCTCGACTCCCCCAACCACCAAGACCACGTAGCCTACCCGACCTCCGGGCCCGCCACTTTCTTATCGCTGGGCGGCTCCTGCCCGTCTACACACCCAGTCCGCATTCCACAGCTCATGTACGAGGTCGTCTGGGATACCACCAAGTTTAACAACAAGGCCGAGTGGCCGGCCGACGGGTCGCAGCCGTTCGTGCTCAGCACGGGCGACTCTACGGGCCTGGGCCAGCACGCCGATTACGTGTTTGGCTGGAAGGGCGATTCGCTCCAAAAGGCCATGGATACTGCGGGTTGCATGGGCGCAAGGTGCGCTTCCCTCAAGACGCAGAAGATTGAGGATGCGAGGAAGTGCGCGGTTAGGAAGCTGGCTAAGGAGGATTATGATGGTTGTGAGTACACTATTTGTCTTCCCCCGTCGTGCAAGTGAAGATTTGATGGTATTGGATGATTTGCTAACAAGGTGTCTTTGATACATAATAGGGCTCACTAAGCTTCCTGGTATGGATATGCCGATGTAAAGAGTGCACTGCTGCTTGCATGGGGTGTTGGTTAGACTTCTGTCTGATCTTTGGATCGGGTGTGGTAGAAACTGTGTGTTGTCCCTGATTTTGTTGCAGACAAATTTACAAGTACACGTATGATGACATTGTAACCGGAAATTGTGAGCCACGGGGTGCTCCTTCGCAGCCCACAGTAGGTCACAATATTGCACCAATCCCCCTTTTCCCCAACCCTGTTCACGGGAACCATCATGAAGTCCGTTTCATCTTCGTCATCCATCCATGTCTCGCAAGTCTCCTCCTTCGGCAACGATGACTCGGCCAATAGTCTGCCTCGCCTCGCTCAGTTTCGGCAGGATGTGTTCCTTGCTAGCCCAGTGGCAGACAAGGTCGAACATTGCACACCAGATGCCATCGTCTTCGGTCTTGAGTCGATGAAGGTCGTCCTCGTCAAACCGCTCAAAGACCTCCATAAAACAGGCCTCCAAGTCTTCCCACATCCATCTTTTAGCCTTGATCGCCTGTTTGAATGGGCTGGTCTGTGTGAGCAAGCAGTGTATGATCTTATACTGGAGGTCCAGAGCCTGGAACTTCTCGTCGTAGTGTTGATATGGTTGGCGTGATGGAATAAAGGCTATCCAGTCGTCCAACATTCCAACGGCCTCGTCCAACCTATCATGTACCTCTTCCTTGACGTACTGGACGCAATCATCCCAACCATGGCGCCATCTCCATGCGGGATGGGGGCCGTAGTTCAGTAGGGCTCGTGACTCTCCCAACAACGTGGGGTAACCAGCGTTGGGGTCCTCATCCAAAAAGGTCTTGACGACGTCGTGGGAGACACAGCCTGTAACGATTCCAAGGCCAGGGTTGTCGTCTAATTATACTCGAAACTTGCAGGCTGGACCGCATCTACCCTCACTATGGCAAAAGGTGAATGTTTTATCCCGACTCTGGCTCATGATTTTGCGCTGTTGCTCCGAAATGGTAGCGTTATACGCCCTCGCTAAGAAGACGTCCATGCGCTGGTTCTTGTCTGTTGCAAGTGTCGTCAAGAACTGGCTAAGGTTGACGTTGTTGTCATTGAGAAATTGTCGCATCATGAGGACCTGGTGAGCGGTGAACTCGGGGTGGTGGTCTTCGTTGAGCTTTATCCGGCGGGGGATTCTGATGACTTTGCATTCATCCATGCGTTCCATCCTTTGTGTGTGTGCTAATTCTGACCTCCCTTCATTGTTGGCGGAGGCGGAGCTGGAGACCACCCGAACTCGGCCTCCCGAAGCGGATGCCATTTTGCTATGTTGCGGGGGGTTGGAGCGTGAAGGTGGTTGAGAAACTTGAATAAGAATAGGTATGTATGAATCGGAAGGAAAAAACGGTGCACCTTGGTTGAGACGATCCCTTTATCTGAGGTAAGCAACTCCCAAGTCTCCATGGATTCGGGACTGTTCTCGTCGTAAACAAAACCCGAATGAGGAGATAGAACCTCAATCATCAACGTCCCGTGAGGGGTCCATCGTGGTCCGATTATGAGCTTAACCTTACGTAGCGACCAGCAACGGCAGTCCTGCAATGAAGTAGGTATACCTCATGTTGACGCGGTACGGGCCGCATATTGCAGAAGTCATGGCGTTGATGCATATATGTGGCAGGTGTGGGCGTAGCGGGAACAGCCCCGAGGGTGATTGTAAGAAAAAAAGGTTGGAGGATGCCAAGGATCTGGAGGAGAGGTTGATTCTAGGGAGGAAACAAAATCAGCCGGAGGACTGGGGACATTCAGATTGTATACATGACCTTCGTGCCCCTCCCAAGTCCCAGTTAGTCATCCATCTTCCGGTTGGTGACGGCTTCCTTCCTTCCAGTTGATGATGGCTGCCTCTTTTTGTAGTCGTACCAAGTGGTGCCTTCTGTGTCAAACCAGATTCCTTCCTTTGTATGGCGGGGGCTGTAAGGAAGGTGGAGGTAGCCATGATGGTGCAGTCAAAAAAGTTGATTAAGATAAGTAAACTGAAAATCACTAATAAATACATGTTGATATACTGCCCTTCCTCCAATCTCTCCGGGTAAAAAGGTATCCAGTCCATCACCGCCTACCAATAAGCCAGCTCTCCATCAGCAGATCCGTTTTCATCAATAATCAAAGCAACCTCGTCCTCAGGGATACTACGGAAGGAATCCGCCATCTGAAGCACAAGACTCGCATGAAGCAGTTTCGAGGAATGCTCCTGCTTCTGAACTAGATCCTGCAGCTCAACGAACTTATCGCGCCACACCCCGCCGTCTTCCGTCGCGAGCCGATACAAGTCGTCCTTGCTCAAGCTTCCAAAGACCTGCAGGAAGCAGTTCTCCAGATTCCTCCACAGCTTCCTGTCGGCCTTGATGTACCGCTTAACCGGCGTTTCCGCCTCGGTAAGCAAACAGTGAAAAATCTTGTACATGGTGTCCATGGCGAGGAATTTGGCTTCGTACGAGGGCGATCCGTTGCTGTTGTTCGAGGGGTCCACGGTCGAGGCGACCGATCGGAGAATGTCGTGCACCCTCGCGGCGGCAGCCTCGGGGACGCCGACCTCTGTCTGTCCTGGCAGCCACGGCGAGTTCAGATCGCATCCGGCGTTCAGGTCCTGGCGGGCTTGGGCTAGCAAAGCTCTGTAGCCGGCTTCGTCGGTGTCGGCGGTGCCCTCCGGAACCACACAGCCCAACGCGTGCGCGGGAACTGGGCCGACAAGGTCGCAGAACAGGTCCGGGTCCCAGGTCTCGTCAAACTTTCGGGTACACCAGCACTCGGCGTCGGCAAAGGTGAAAGGCTTTTGTTGGTGACGGCGCAGGTTCATGATTTCCCGCAGCTGGTGCTCGATGGTGGCGTTATAGGCCTTGGCGACGAAGAGGTTCATGGACTCCTGCTCGCCGTTTGTTCCGAGTGTCTTCCACAGCTCGGAGAGACTGGCGTGGTTGTCTTCGAGGAAACGGTACATCTTGAGGACTTGGTTGTCGGTGAACGTTGTGTTCTTCTGGAGGTTGAGGCGACGAGGGACTTTGATGATTGTGCATCCATCCACGTTTTCCAGCTCGTGGGTGTGAAACAAATCGGTATCTTCAATGCCCTTGTTGTTGGCGGCGAGCACGGCCTGAGGTTCGTAGACGGAAGAGAACGCCATGGTGAGTGTTGTTTATGATGGTGGTGGCCGAGTGACTAAGATGGCAGGATAACGAAAGAAAATGTTGAAAATGAAGTGCTTGCTCTCTTGAATGCTTGTTGTCTCAAGTGATGTTGTCTTGCTTCAAATTCCCTCGAATGTGTTCAGAGTTGTCGCCTATTTGTATCCGGGATCTGTCCTACTTGGTCGAGAACAAATGGGCCGATGACACACTGTCAATCGTGAGATTAGAATGATAGCCTCCCGTCATCATGGTTCGTTGTCTCAATACAGCTCTTCTAATACAGCGGCTAGAGTAGAGGTGCCAGCGCCACCACCAGCGATCTTGCGATGAAGCCCCCCCTATCGGGATGCAGGACTGTTCTCATATTGCAGATAGGGTCGTCTTCTCGAAGACCCTTAGAGTCCCTGCGTTAAGTTCAATTGCCATTGTGACGTGTGTGTGATTGGAAAAGGGAGTAATATGGCTTTGGTGGTCGCGTTGGGACTGTGGCGGTGGTGGTGGTAGTGAAGTGTGATGCCAAAGTAGAAAAAAAGGAGAATGGGGTGTCGTGTGCAGTAGTGCAAGCTGCTATAACCAGGATATGAAAGACCCGTGAGATGTCTTATGTCGAGTTAACCCAGACTGGCTGCCTGGCACTTGCATATAGGTTCTGCTGCTTGCATGGGAAGAAGAAGGGGAAGACCAGACCGCGCGGGCGCCAATCAGCATGCATAATGCATCCTTCTGTGAGGTTGCGCCGAGTGGAACTAGAATCAGACGAGCGCAGAGGACAAGAACTCAATTACCTCTAAATGACTTGGACATTACGTATAGTGCAGCGTTCTTTATACTCATTCACCAACCTCATTCGCCGACTCATCCAAACATCAAACCCCCTATGCAAGCATCTCCAATCTCCCTATCCACACTCACAGCCATTACTTCCAGCTTCCTTTCCCCTGATCCCTAGGTAACCCTCACCTATCTTCCAGTCCATCACTCCTCAGGCCACCCGAATTCTGAATCGGCCAACTCTCATCTACTCCTCGGCGGCATGCCCAACGGATTCTGAATCGGAACCGGCTGTCTCCTCCCATCCACCCACGTATAAGCGATATACGAGCAATCCGGACACACCTCGACACCTTCTGTCCCAGTGTTTCTTCCATAAATCAACCCCTTTGTCGTTCTCCTTCCCTGCTCCGCCCCTTCCCGAGTGTCTATGACTCGGACATGCAAACAAGCAGGATTCGTACACTGCTGCGGGTGCTGAGCCTCATTGTTGTTTCGATGACAGAAACAGCACATCCAATCGAAGGTATGAGTGGGGAAATGGGAGGCCGTGCCGGGTGACGGGCTGCGCACCCGAACGACGCGGTGGAGGGAGAACCCGTGGGGTCCTAGGTTGCTGGCTGGGTCGCCTACTACTGCTCTTGCGGGTGTGGGTGTTGATGGTCCTGGTGCTGCAACTGCCGGTGGTGGTGTGGACGACGCTAGAGAGAGATTTCGAGCCGACTCCCAGAGATCACCAGATCTAGTGGTAGGTGGTAGTACTGACCGTGGTGGTGTGGAGGGCACAGAGGGTCGGTTGAAAGTTGGAGGAGGAGGTCGAGCCGAGCTGAAGGGATTATTATCAGGTCTAGGACCAGAGGAATTATCAGGTTTAAAATTAGGTCTTGCAAATGGATTGAACCTGTGGCTCCCTTTGCCTGTGGCGGGAGGAGGAGAAGGAGTATTTTGCACTGCTGGTCGTGGTGCGGAAGGCCTAGAGGGTTGCCTGGTGGATGACGACGCCAAACGAGGAGGAAGAGCCGGACCAAAAAGATTACCAGGTCTAGGACCAGAACGATTCTCGGGTTTAGGATTACCTCCTGTTGGTCGACCCATTCGACCTAGTAGATTGAACCTGTGGCTCCCTTGGTCTGTGGCGGGAGGCTGGGGTTGTGAGGCTCTGCCACTGGCACTGGCACTGGAACTGGCGGCAGGGGATGACCGTTGTGAGGATTGGGCGGGAGCCTTTTGGGCTTTCTTTGAGGGTGTGCTACTTTTCTTAGGCATGGTTGGATTGTTACTTGTAGGCTTCTGTTGCGTTAGTTGGTTTTTCGGGTTAGAGGAGCCACCCTGATAGAAGCCCGTCATGTCGTAACCTGAGCGACCCATTTTTCTATGTTGGTTGGAGGATTAAGAAGAGAGTATACGTTACCTACTAGGTTAAGTAGGTTGGGCAGTTTCGAAACTGAAGTTCTTCCTGGGCGGTCGCTGTCACTTTAGTATCAGGGATGGTTTGCTCCGTGTTCTGGGTTGACGATGTTAGGATGTGTCTGATCTGGAGATAACAAATAGAAATGTCCAGGGGCTGTTGATCTCTTATACCACGTCGACGACATGGTCTGGTGCCAAATCGCTCGCGTGGTTAGCTCCATGCTCGCCTCGTATATCCTGTTTCTTCGTGATACCTGACGTTGAAGATTCAGGAGTCCGTCGGACTAACCCAATGCGTTGCCGCGAGCATTGTGTCTAGAATAGCCTCCTTTGGACTGTCAGGAAAGATGAACAAAAATCTCTTGGAAATATCTGGGTAATCAGCCGTGTTGGCAAAGCGTGCAGAGAAAAAGGATTGCCGTTCTTTCTTTACACGGGAAGTAACCCGCTGAGCTACCCCTGCACCGGCCGGCAATCTTTTTGCAGTTGTGGTCCAAGAACCTGTGACGTCTTTGTAGAATCTTGTTTGACGATATACCGCCCTTTAGCCCTCGTTTTATCTTGTTGTACAATAACGGTTGCTGAGTGTCGGGTTGCCATCACCCTTTTCTCGTTGTTGGTTGACACTTGGCATTGGTCTCAGGTTTCATATACGACTCTTCGCTTGCAACTTATGGTCCTAATGTCGCTGGTATTTCGAATTAGTTGTCTGTCACCTGCCCTCGAGGGGAAGGGGACCAGCGAAAGGTTCTCGCTTTTACATACCTCCTGGATGTCATACGTGAAATCTGGATGGGGCAAGTTCTGTGAAGGCCGTCTGTGGTGGTATTTCTCGACGCGTTGATTTTGTCGTAAGCGAACTTCGATCAGGGTCTCTTCACCACGAGTTGAGTTTTTGACCTTGGTGCAGAACCTCACGAGTGGACCACCGAAGCGACTGTGTGAAGGGTTGCCACAACAACCAAGACGGAAAGGAAACATTTTCATGATCCTCCTCCGTGCCCATATAAACTCCTTTCTGCACGGTGATTGTGTGAACTTCTTCTTCCTTTTGCATCCCACGCAGAAGCAATCATTTTAAGTGATAACTGCACGTCCTCTCATCAGTATGTCAAACCAAAGACCGACCTACAATCCGGGAGGCAGCGGCGGGCCCCAGCAGTTCGGGACTGGTCCTCCTGGACAGCAGCAGACCCCTTCTCAAGAGCAATTTCCCTCTGGAGCCCGTACCGTACCTCATCAAGTTCTCCTCGGACATAAAATGGTGGCACAGCAGCAGGTCCAGCAGCCTCATAATCAAGCTCAGCAAGTCCAACCCTGGCAAGGCCAACAAGGACAACAACCAGGCAATCAACAACCCGTCAACAACAACGCCTTTCTTCAGCCAGGCTATGCTGGCAATCCGGCACATTATCCATATCAGTATGGTCCGCAACAACCTATGCCCCAAAACCAACTTCAACAGCACCAGCTTCAACAGCACCAGATTCAACAGCAGCTGATTCAGCAGCTTCCACAACAGCAGCTTCCACAACAGCAGCAGCAGCAACAACAGCATCGACAGTTTCAACAACTGCAACAGAATCCACAACAGCCCGAGCCAGCCCGTAACCCAATGGATATGATCTCCAAGAACGTCCAGAATATCCTTGACGGTGGCCCACACGGCGGCCCGATCGTTCTGAACTTCAACATCTACCAGCCCACCATCTACCAGCCCTTCCAGTCGGCGTTCCAAGGGAGCAGCCGGGGGCAGAACCAGAACCACAACAATCCCCAGAGCCGCCCAAGTGGAATCCCAATGCAACAACATCCCATCTCTCAAAGGGGGGTTCCTCCTGCTGCTCCTGCTCAGCCCTACCCTCAGAGCGCTGTTCCTCCCCAGGTTCCTCAAGTCAGATACGCTCTTCAAACTCTCGAGCAGTCTGCCACTGCTACTGCTGCTTCTGCTAAACCTGCCCCTACCCCTTCCCTTTCCCTTTCCCCTTCCCCTTCCCCTTCCCCTTCCCCTTCCCCTTCCCCTTCCCCTTCCCCTTCCCCTTCCCCTTCCCCTTC
Organism: Neurospora sp. FGSC 26628; assembly: GCA_009805345.1. NCBI lineage: Eukaryota > Fungi > Ascomycota > Sordariomycetes > Sordariales > Sordariaceae > Neurospora > Neurospora sp. FGSC 26628. The sequence continues at coordinate 25 of RAOO01000029.1, read as the reverse complement.
CCCTTCCCCTTCCCCTTCCCCTTCC